>CM017572.1:42217076-42602076 GCA_007844125.1 Sinonovacula constricta | reverse complement strand
TTCATTTCGCAAAGGGTAATAATGCACCCGATCTTTTTTACACCAAAGTTTCTTTAAAAAGTGTTGATGATGCATCTTTATCAACGATTTTAGAAATGGTCGACCCGTAATACGAAGTAAACAACTTCTTTGTCTTGCGCAACCTAAAATTATGTAAAATCAGTTCTGAAAATACCGAACAGCTTATATGCACCACGTTTCTTATTAACAATCTATGTGTTGACCCTTTCTATAAACAAAGTGGCACAGTTCTGAAATTACGAGTTCTGATAAATGGCCTTACACGTGCAATCCGACAGTCTGCCTATACCAAATGCATGTAACACAATCCTAACCATGTTCTAGGGAATCTGCGGTTAAATGCTGCATACACGTATACTTTAGTTAAAGTTAAGCCTTTTTATAACATAGTTCAGTTGTTAGATTATACACATCGTGAAAAATATAATTAAAATGTTCCTTTTTCAAATCTATTAAAAAACACAATAGGGATTTTAGCTAAAATAGATATGGACGTCAGAGTAAGATCATCGAGAGGTGGGGGGGGGGGGGGAGAGAAAGGTCTAAAGTGTTGGATACCATGTTGGAACAGTCTCAAACCGTCGTAACACGCCATCACGTCAAACGTAATACAGCCCAACAGTTGACGGGTAGTGTTTCTTTATTACGCCATGTAAAGCGGAAGTGGAAATGATTATGTCCACTACGGTAGAGTATAAAACACTGGCTGGGACTCACTGTCGTCACTTCGCTACTGAACGTCAACAAACAAGTAAGTATTATACATTGCATTAACCGATTAATTTGTATGTATAAACATTTTAAATGTTTTTAACATAATGACAGCAATACAAATTTTCTGATATTGTCACAAACTTAAAATGTTATCATCTTCCTGAAGAATTTATAAAGTATAATATATATCATCCTGTTTATGTTTACATATTCATGTATAAATCAACTGATAATTACACGTTATTGGTTACTTTCTGGTACGAAGATATCAAATGCATTTTATATGTGTGTCATTAAAGTTACATGAAAATCCAATTAAATATGTTCATATAATGTGTATGTGTGATCTGGTGGCTTAAATATAGCAAATCAAAAGATATTTAACAAATTATCAAATTTTCAAACTGAAAATGGGCTAAAACATACTTTACTTACTGTTCTTTTTAAAGTTCAGCTATTAAATTTAATTTTCCAGAACTTTACGATGAAGACCGCCATCTTTGCCCTACTCGCCGTCGTGTGTATGGTCGGTGTGACCTTCGGCCAGTTTGTCCCGCAATATGGATTTGGACAACAACAGGGAGGCGGACTCGGAGGATGTAAGTCTACTTTCTCTCAAAATAGTTGACAAGAAAAAGATGATGCAGAGCATCAGAGTCGCAGAGAAATAATGTAAAAATAAAGTGTTGTTGACAGAATATTTAACTAAAGAAAAATGTTTTCGCAAAACAGTTGAACATATGAGCTTTGACAATCATATACCTAGGACCAACATTTACATTATCAATTATCAGAACAATTTATTTAGTATATAAACAGGTCCTGTTTAAATAAATAAATCATCATCCAAAACAACCAGCCATAAAATATTCTTAATACACAATAATTTAGCCTTTAATACGTAAGAATTTTACCGAACTGTTGGTCTATGTCTGTCTTTGTAGGCCATTTTCAGTCAATAACTATGTTCGTACCGATATTGTTTCGTATATATGCCCACTTACTTGGTTGTTATTACTGGTCATTTAATGTAGACATGTGTAAAACCATTTTATAAAATGTATCTCTCTGTTATCCATAGCACATCATTTTCAATCGTAAATGAACGAGGTATTTATCTGTAAATTCATATTTAGCCCATTTTACATTTGCACCGTTTGACCGAGGTCAGATGAGTGTCTGGAGATTCAAATGGATGGAAGAAAGCTCAACTACAGTACAATATGCGTGGGAATATGCCTGTATAACAATCGCGAACTGTCAGCCCATTTCTGTGTTAAGTGCGCAGGCACTTAATACAAAGTAATCATGAAAAGTACATCCAAACATTTAAAATCCTAACATAAACTTGAATAACTAAGAATGTGTACACATTTATCTCTTAAAGTGTTTCGGTCGAAGTCTGTGATAATTTGTGTAGTCTGCCCTTGCAGACGAATTAGTGCAGTCAGGTAATATAAAAATACCAATTGATGTTAGTAAGATTTTAATTGTGATTTTTTCACAGTTTTAAGTATATTTTCATGTTTAAGTGGTAGTTGCTTAAGAGACCAAAGAAACCAAATATCATATAGTAGATATCGTTGATATCTAACAACGTGTTTATTTCACTGCTGCAATATCATAAACATAACCAGTAAAAAATACTGTCGTTTCTTAAAGCTGTGATGTCAGCCCATAGTCATTTCCAAAACCAATTATAAATATAAGGGTCGCCGTTCACCCCCACCTCACAGAAGACTTTGAAAATCTGTCTTTGTTAATAAAATAAACAATGACAAAGTGGAACATACCTTAAAAACTAGAATAATTAACAGTTTTTACCGTTTCAAACTTTCTTAAGGTCATTTTTTTATGATTTAAGCGATTACACGCATTTAAAAATCACCCTTTGGGAAACAAAACACAAGTTTCCTTATTCCCGAACGCCTGAAAATAGCGTGATCAATGACAATTGATAACTTAATTTGATTTTGTTCCCTATTCGTTTTCAGTGTTGCCTCTGCTTGTACTGCTCATCCTCCTTCCCCTCCTTTTCAACCGATCCAACTCCAACGCCGGAACCACCTTCATCTACGGAAACTTCTCGGCCCCGTAAGTAAAATCAGGGTTTAAGTAACATGACAAAACAGAAGTTATGCATCACATCCTACTTTTATTTGCATTTTATTGTGTCTGCATCAATTTCCTTTCGAATACTGAAATAAAGTTAATATATTTTAATTTGTTTCAGGGGCAGAATACATAGCTTAGTAAAAAAAACAACCCGTTAACATTTCATAAGTTAAAATATTCAACAAGTCGTTAGAATCATTATTTTTAAGTCAAAAGCGACAAAATTATTTACATATTGGCATATGATTAACGATTTGATGTAATGCATGTCGTGTTTGAGTTAATAGTTACTCTTGTTAAATGCGTATCATTAGAATATTTCAACATTACTTGACTTTGCAATGGTCAATCAATATGTATGTCGTTTTGTGTCCAGCACCGGCAAGTAGACAGTGACACCACAGGCTCCAGACCGGAAGTCATCCATTGTAGCCCGGTCACAGATGTCTGGTTCCGGGCTCACCATGAAGGATATGATGCCATCCGTCACGGGGCTTACTGTTGTTATTGTTGTTGTTATTTATTATCAATAAATTATTGTACCATATCCGATTTTCTGTCTTTCGTTTTGCTCTAAATAAAATCGAATAAATCTGAAGAGAATAAGGCAAACAGTATATAGGACTAAAATAATTATACATATTTGCCCCATAAACAGAAGATTTCGCCTTACAATCGCTTAAAATATAGATATCATGTTTACATAGATTGATCATTTTCACATATATTGATGATGTGTGTATAGATTGGTACTGTTTACATAGATTAATAATGTTTATATAGGTTGGACATGTTAACATATTTTGATCATGTTTATAGAAGGTTGTTTTGTGTATATAGAGTGGTTATCTTAACATAGATTTATCATGTTTACAAAGATTGGCCATGTTTACGTAGATGGATCGTGTTTTCATAGAAAGATCTTATTTACATAAATTGATCATGTAAAGTGTTTATGTATTCATAATCTTTGTGATATCCATAGATTAATAAACCAATTAAAATAACTTTATTTTCTGAAATTGCATGTGTTCACATGAGAAATGTCATATTTCAAACATGATAATTATTAGAAAATGTAGTACCCCGCTTGAAGCTACGTTATTCTTAAAAACCAACTGCTGACACTTTCTTTAAATAAAAATCTGGCTAACTAACATTATCGCCCCCTACTCGTGCTCCTTCGTTGTTGCCGGCTATTTTGATAGCATTCACGGTTCTTTTTTTAGAATCAATCATTTTACTAAATATTCAATACTTTGTACACGATTTTGCAATTCAACTTAATCTAGTCTAAAATGAACGCTCATACATGCTACCGGATTCGAATAAGTAAACTGAGTTTGAAATTAACTACTACCTCTTACAACCTTGTGATCTGAATCTAAAATACCGAGTGTGCAATTCCTCTCCAAATGCGTGCGGTAGCTTTAGACAGCCTATTTCTACCCTTTCTCCGGTCAATGAAATATATTTCTACGCGTTGTTCATTCTTAAATCTGCATTTCATGTATATTTGAATTACACAACATAATGAACTTCCATTGTAAACTCTCAACAATATTACTGTTATCATTTAATATATGCCTGGACATAATTGACGCATCTAGTCTCTGTGGACATACATATTCGTTATGTACACGCACTACTTCTTCCATTGCATAACCGCGGGTAGTCAATGCAGTGCACAATCGTATCTACTCGGCGATCTCCGGCAAGCTTCGGATATATCACCTCATATGTAATTGTAGGAACACACCAGTTGGTGATTTGCCCCGGCGAATAACTTCTTATTGCATTATGTAAACAAAGATGGCTGACTTTTCAAAGTGCATGCAGTATGCTTTAGATATGATGGAGATTCAACACTCCTTGAAAGAAGAGCAGATTGTTTCGTTGAAGAATATTTTTAACTTAGTTGATACTGTATGTATATTACCAACAGGATTTGGTAAAAGTGTAATATACCAGTTATTACCCTGCATGCACTCGGATCACTCTTCGGTGATGTCTATATCTGAAGCTTGACATTTTTGATGTAGTTCGTCAATATGGCGGCGACAGCATTATTTCCGAGGTGATTACGTATAATCACCGAAGCGTGATCCGAGTGTGTAGTGCAGTGTCAATTCTGTGTGCTTCTGAAATCCATCTTTCTCTTAAATCTGTTTAAACATTTATAAGCCACTCGCCGATACCTCTCTACACCACCAAAGCGGCATTAATAACTTGCTATTAAACAATTATTAAAGATTAAAAGCAAATCCAAAATCAAAATGGTTTCAATTAAGTGAATGTTAAACAGACACAAAATAGACAGATGGGAGTGAATAGAAACTGTCAAAATATTAACAAGAGGGACGAGTAACCTATTAATTATGGAACTATCTCCTTCAGCACACTGTGCAAACATGAAACATTTTTTCGAAAGTTTGTATAGGAATAATAATAGAAAACTTATTTACATGTAGATTATACAAAATGTGTTGTTTTAACAGTTTTCTGTCAGGAAGAGATATTTTAAAGTTGCCAATCAATTGGGAATTCATGTACCTGTAATCGCAAAATCACATTGATAAACTTGTTAAATACTTTAATTTCAGGCAGAGAATGTCTCAAGACAAAATACTAGGTAGAACTACCGGCGCAACACAGGTAATTTTACCACATGAAAGTTTTTGCCTCGACCGCGACTCGGATCCACACGACGAGGGACTGTGAGACAGACTAGCGACTCTTAACACTCGGCTTCGGGCGCTCCTATTTGAATCTGTCATCTTTCAGATAAAATTACCAAAACCGAGTCAGGTGGAGCAATTTTGTTACAGTTCTTAAATTCAGTTAGGGTTTTTAATGTAACATCCATATTTATCTTTATTTACATTATTTGATTGACCTGAATTAAATGCGTCTTCAAATATAATACAGCTTGTAGCAATCCGTACACCTCGGATGGTTCACGAATCATCTCTCGGATGTATGTAGATTGTCGGATCGCCATTTCTTTAAATGGAACTTCTTTTGTGACAGACGCCAAAACAATGATGACAGCTTGGATGACAGCTCACTACGGTTCGATACCAGTAAAACTTCAATTTGTGGCTGCTTCAAATTTAAATCATCAAAGTTTAATTTACGCAACGCAGCAAACACACAACTGTCAAACGACCCTATTGTTTGCGTTTTGTGCACACTACATTTTAGGCATATTCTTCCGACTTCCGGCGAATAAAACGATCGTGAATTTATGTAAGTATTGTTGCAGCAGATACATCCGAGGATTGATTGTCCCGGAGACGGAATTACCCGAGGAATTCCGAATGAACTTGTAGAAATAATACTTGCGAACGTATGTTGACGGTGAGAATTGAAAATATGTTTATGTCTATGTTTAATGTGTTTATCGTCCCACTAACAGTCATTTCAGTTATTTGGAGACGGTGCCCACTTGAAGTAGACATAGAGCTAAATGTACTTTCACTCTGTATAGCATGCATTGAACACCTAGCATGATAACACACTCAATCATAATATCCTGCCACCGGGCCAACCAGTCATGGGATTATTCCTGTATTGCCTTAGCGATAGCAAGGGAGTTTAACCACTATCATTTTAACCACTTCGTTATTTCGTGACCGGAATCGAACTCAGCAGCTTTGTCTCCTTAAAACACCAATGTACGTTTTACGACGGAAATTGTAGACATATATTGGTATCATTGGTTTTCACCCAAGCCTCCAAGAACCAATTCAAAAAGCCGCTCGGCCACGCAAACTAATACTGACTTTTGGAGTATGAACGAAGAGTCCGCGATTAAAGTTATAAAACACTTCAGGAGGTACAAGATATAACACGCTTTTAATTGCTCATTGGTTTGCAAATAGTACTGTTTTTGTCGGTAAATTAAGGAAATGAAACAAACAAAGAGAAAAACAGAAAACACAATGTAATGTAATACAATGTAATAAAATGTAATACAAGCAAAATTAAACATATTTTATGATTCGAATTTGATTCCTCTTGTATGTTATTCCAATGTTCTAATAAATGACTTGGTACAGACATATGTCTGCGTATTTTAATTAAAACTTGCGATTGGCACAAGTTTAACAAAAAGAATCAGTATAACGTACATGTACATGTATGTTATGATTTTAACCGCCCAATCAGTGTATTTGGTGGTTGTTGGTCATACCTCTGTGCCATATGTGTCCGTTGTTTTACTGGTTTTGTGCCAGTTATAGTGTTTCACGGAAGTAAGTTTGACTTAAACTATAAGATAGTCGTCAGCTAACAGATATTGAATGCAAAAGGGTACTCAGTTATGTAGCCTATTAAGTAAGAGTATGGTTTATAACTTTAGGTGCTGGAAAGGTTAACGAACATGAAATATTATTGTTTTGTATTTAATCGATTCATGTTATGCAACACACTTTAAAAACAATGATTTTTTTGGTGTCCAATTGTCTTAATTAATGTGTGCAATTTACCACCATTGAATAGAAAACTTGTATGTTTGATTAATGCCAATTAACACAACTGAAACCATATTGTATTGTTACTTAGGGTGGACAATATCAATGCATATAGATTATAAAAAAATAATTATGCAATAGATTAAACATAACAAGGTCCCCAAACCACATATATACATATAACAATATCGAATCATTGCTTTGGGGAATTAGGGCATATGTTGTGTATAAAGCCATACTATAATCTTAATAAATACAATTTTGAACACTAAATAAATTGATAGATAGAACTAATCGAGAAAGAATCACTCTGAATGTTGTTTTCCATCTGTATAAAAAGCTCAATAGTGGTCTGCTAAAAATTAATATCGACGTCAGAGCAGATTACCCGGATGACTATATAACGTGTTCTCAAAAGTAAGTGGACACGATGTTTTCTAAGTTTAAAAATAGCTATTTCTGCAGCGTAGCTCGGATAGGAAATACCTGTTTGCAAAGACTGGTGATGATTTATTATTGACTGTTTACATCGACCTAGGACATCAATGAACAACATTTTGCACTATTTTTTCAGATAACAGTGGCTTATTTTGGTTATTTGAGAAAATAAATTTGGGTCCAAACTGTTGGATACCACCTTTAAAATATATACTGTATGAAAATTAGTTGATTTAAAATCGTTCACAGATCATAATAAGACACATAAACCGAGAAGATATATTGCTTTTAAACAGCACTTGCTTAATTTAAGAACTTGCAACTTGCAAATTAAACACACGAAAAACATCCTTATAAGATACAAGAGATATCAAGTGTGACTGATAAATTGTAAACAAGTTTGTGCTGGAACTGTCTACAAAGAAGCTGATATAACTGTATGAACTTTGATTAAAGCGTTTAAAACAACAAATTATTTTAGTTAACATTAACCCATGTACATGGCGTGTCAAGCGAGACGCCCGACTCCGTAATATAGCTCAACAGTTGGCAAGTAAGGTAACAATATTACGCCATGCAAAGCGGAAGTGGAAATGATTATGTCCACGACGGTAGAGTATAAAACACTGGCTAGGGCTCACAACCGTCACTTCGTTCCTGAACGTCAACAAACAAGTAAGTATTTGTACATATGTTTAACCAATGTATGTATGAAAAAGTATCGAAATTGATTTTTATATATTAATGCAAATTCAGAAGTTAAAATTTATACATATATTCCGTTCTTTTATAAAAGGAAATTTTGGAAAGTTTTAGTTATTTTTAAAATACGGACATTGATCGGCAAACATTTGAACATTACGCTATTTAGATGTTTATGTACGAGGATACTAAATGCATTTTAATAGTGTACATCTTTTAATATATGCTGAAACATTTTAAACATATTAAAATTATATATCCGTGTTACATAGTACCGAAATATGTTAATTTAAATAAAAAATGCACAATTTAAAAAGATAACACATGTACAAAATCTTAAATGAAACGGGTTAAATCTTGTTTATTTTTCGGGAGATCAATTTTTATCATTTCTGTTAATCTCAATTGTTCAGACTCTGAAAATGAAGGCCGCCATCTTTGCTCTGTTCGCCGTCGTGTGTATGGTCGGTGTGACCTTCGGACAGTTTGTCCCGCAGTATGGATTTGGACAACAACAGGGAGGCGGAATTCCGGCATGTAAGTACATTCACCCTGACCTTTTTTCTTTTTGATTTTTAATACGCACTTTTTGTCTTTATAAAATTCTAGGATACATCTTTTCTTAGACAATTCTGCTTATGTATCGAGCGTCTTAAAAGGCACAAGGCAAACTTAAGTAACCGAGTCGCCAACTCCTGAGTTACATGTCCCGTGGGTCCGAGTCCCAGTCGAGGATTAAATGTGAGGAGGTCTTCCAGCTGACCCGAGGTGCGCCGAATCTACCCAGACATAAGTCTAGGGGTCTTCCTCCACCAATAATAAGAAGGATGTCGCAAATGACAATCGTGTCTGCGCGATGTAACAAAACCAAACACTTAGTATTTTGTTCATGACGCCAAATATTTAACACGACCATATTTAACGCCCAGTGTGCACCAGCACTTACATAGATTCGCACATAACACACTACACGTATTTATAATAGATGTCTATAGATCTATATACATATATTATAGTAAACTGACACAAAGCAAATGTCAGCGTTATTCTTCACACATGTTCAGCAAAACTATCTACATTTTTTTGTAATTACAAATACGTGGATATACATGTTTAAATAGTTTGTTTTGTACAAACAATGTATAATTATACGTGTTTTTCTTATTTTATGTCCAGTTGCCCCATTGATGTTATTGCTCCTTCTCCTTCTCTTAAACCGATCCAACTCCAACGCCGGAACCACCTTCATCTACGGAAACTTCTCCGCTCCGTAAGTAAAGTCAGGGCTAGATTGACATAATCGGACAAGACACGCATCAAGTCTTCATTTTCATTTTGCTATGTCTCATTTTGTTCAGTACATGTATATTAAAACTTAATTTAAAAGATTTGTTAACGTATTCTACTTTAATTTAGGGACAATCTTTTTTTAGCTCACCTTAACCGACATTTTATCTGCTATTGGTAATTAAGTAATAAGTCTATTAATATAGGGAAAGAAAATAGTCGGCATTGAAGTTTCAGGTCGCAAACTGACTTAGTTAAGAGACATCTACTACACGCTTTATCAAATGCTTTTCTCATCTTGTGGATAGTATTAAGGCTTTTAAAGTTCTATTATTTGAAATCATTACAGACTCAAATATGCATGGCAAATAAAATTTAGTTTAACGCTGTTTTATATAATAATTTCTATCTTTTTTATTTGCAGCACCGGCAAGTAGACGTTGACACTGTTGTAGCCCTACATTAGATGTCTGGCGCACAAGTCACGTGGATACACGAACCATTTGTTAATATTTATGTATTTATTATTAATAAATTATTGATCGACACATTCTTTCTTTTTTGTTCATCCACACCTGTCAAAATTAAATCAAGACATCAATATTATTTAGATGAAAAATGTTTCAATGTAACAAAAAACGCATTGTAAGGCATCACCTGTACAAACATGTATTCGGTAATTAAACCCTTTAAATGAACATGCATCAAAACACCACAGTGCAAATTACATGTAATAAAGCGACCCTAATGAAGGTTAAAACTTAATGGAAAACTTAAAAAATAACAACAATGTCTAATTAAATTTACTTCTGACACCTTATGAGGAAACATATAAGCCCGAATGGAGGTGGGCTGGTCTAATTCTTTACATTTCATTTGAGTTTGGCTTTCAGTAACAGGCATTTTAAGTTACTTTTCTTAATGTATTACAATTCGGTGATGTTGCATTCAGAAAGTTTTAAATTGTAAAAAATACTTCTTTTGCCAAATAAAATCGGCTTCTTTAAATGCGTATAATATATTATTATTAATTATTATTATACTTATCTGTTGGCGTTCGCAATTACACGACTACGCCAGTATTTACGATGAAGGATGTGGTCCGTCTCAGGTCCTCAACATCGCCATAAAGCTCCTGTTGGAGGGTTGTTTCCTGAGGCCATGTCGCAGCTCGCTCCTGGTCGTATCGCTTACATCTTTGGAGGACATGCTCTGTTGTTTAGTCTTCTTCTCCGCACGGACACTTTGGGAATTGTACGAGTCGGTACTTTTTGTACATGTTTGCGTTCAGTCTGTTATGTCCCGAGAGTAGTCTAACCATTATCACTTGCTCTGGTCGGTTCAAAGAGTGATATGCATTAGGGTCTTGTCTTGGCTGTGTTGGTGCTTTGATGATGGTGACTTTCTCATTGTACGAGACTTGGACATCTAATTGCTCTGATTGTGCTCTAAATTTAGCCAATTGGTCAGCTTCTTCGTTGCCAGTTATCTCACAGTGTGCTGGTATCCATTGTATGGTAACGTTGCAAATGGCGCTGAGGTCATCCGTTGCTCTGGATAGGTCTGGAGATTTATTGTTTATCAGGGCTTCCAGCAATGATCGTGCGTCGGTGAGAAAGACCACTGTAGAGACAGCTTCTGACGAGTCTTTGATCAGGGTGACTGCCTTCATGAGTGCTTCAGTCTCTGCTCTGTAGTTGTTGCAGTGCTTTCCAGTAGCCATATGGTGCGTTACTTGACGGCCTGATTTGTGTGATGAGACTGCCAGCCCCTTCTTCTTTTATTGCTCTTATGGCTGACCTATCCGTGTGGATGTGGGTCCGCTTGTCACGAGGGTAGTCTTCGTTGATCATGGCAATCGTAAGACTTTTTCTGATACTCTCACTTTCTTGTTTACCACTTTCAAGCTGTGGAATGTTAAGCTTTACCTTTATGTCAGACAGGTTGTTTGTCAATGGATCTAGTATGTCTTTGCTGCTCAGGGGTGTGGCGCAAACTTCCTGTCCAGTTTCTTGTCTTCATGGACAAAGCTGCTTCGCTTGAGTCTGTTTTTTGTACATCCTGCTTTTCACGGGGCTATCTGGGATGCTCTTGAACTTCTTTGCCTGAAGAAGAATCTTAGCCTGCCATCTTTCCTGTAGAGGCTGTAAACCTTTGATTTTTCCATGAAGGCAATGGGTGTAGATTTTGTGGCTTCTGCTCTGATACGCAGAGCTTGTTTTTGTACCTTGTCTAGGGTCTGCTGGTTTGTCTTGGCTGTTGTTGCCCATGTAGATGAGCTAAACTCCATGGTGGATCTCACTGAGCCCCGATATATTGTCTTGAGTATCTGTTTATAAGCTCCTCATGTTGTACCAGCTAGCTTACGCATGATTGCAAGTTTTCTTTTCGGGCCGTACCTTCTAAACGATTTATGTGAGGTCTCCGCGTTTGCCTCTTGTTAAAGGTCACGCCAAGGTAAGTGGCTTCATCTACTTCAGCCAGAGGATTCCCCCCCCCCCCACCCCTTATGATTTCCCCGGCTTTTTGCATTGAAGACAGAGTGAATAGTGTTGCCGGACCAGTTCATGTTTGGGTTCGTTTAAAAGCAAACTAGTCAATTTTCATAAGGTTTCTTTAAAGGATAGTGTTGATTATCCACCATCTATAACAGAAAAATAAAATATCGTATAATAAATATAATCACAATATTAAATTACACACACACACACACATACACACACAAACACACACACACACACACACACTCACACACACACACACACACACACACACACACACACATATGCATGTAGGCCTACATAGTAAACGTATTTTGGTACAACATAATAAAATCAAATGGTAAACATTATAAAACAAAGTAATAATTATTGATCGGATTTATTATATGAGTGTGCTTAAGATTACAAAATATAAATGGTTTTAAATAATATAAACTATACCTATCTGCAGAAATAAAATTTCTGGCAGATGTTAATCTACTTCTCGTTGCCGTTCTTTTTCCTTCAAAATCTGAATCGTGACTGAAAGGCAAGCGGTCAGTGGCTAAAATTTAACCAATCAAAACAGCTTAATAGGTCATGACCTTATGAACGATAATTCATCATGAACTTTATTTAATCCAGACTGAGTAATCTTTCTTTGTATAATTATTTGCTGCATTTTTATAAAATAATTTAATAATTTAGAACTTTATCTAAAATAGTTATAATGATAAAATATAATCCTATGACGATAGCATTGTGCACGATTTATCTAATGATCGTCACACACCAGTCCTCAGCCAACGCGTTAAGCTTGTCAATGGCTTGTTGCATTCTATATGTAGCTGTGGTGGCATGCTCTTCTTTATACCATAGCGCCAGGTCATCAGCATAGAGAGCAGCTTGAACTCTACTAGGCAGGTCGGGCACTAGATCGTTTATGAAGATCAGAAAGAGTGTTGGAGACAGGACCCACTCTGGGGAACACCATGTCGCAGTAGGAACTTTCTACTTGAAGTTTGGTTCAAGGTCATTCTGGCTCTTCTGTTGTTGAGATATAACTTGATCAATTAAAGTATGTCTCCACCAACCCCGCTACGCATGAGTTTTACTTGCAGTCCATCGATTTCAACTTTGTCGAACCCTCTTCCTCCAAGGTGACTTGGTCTCTCGCTTGGTCCTTGTCATCGTTCAGCTATTTCATTAATCTCCACAGCTTACGGCCATCTAGCTCATGGTTCAGCGAGGCTATTTTACTCCTCCAGCTTTTCCTCTGTGTTTCTAGCTTGTATCTGAGGAATTTGGCCTTTGCTTGTTGTATTGAGAGATTTGCTTCTTGTGATGAATTGGATTCTGATTCCTCCCTGGCTTGAAAATTTGTTTTGAAGTTCACCCAACTCGTCACTCCAGTACGACTTGTAGTCCACCCTAGACCCTCTTGGGATGGCCTTATGTGCTGAGCTGATGACACTATTATTGAAGTCTTTGACAACATTGTTAATGTTTCATCCTTCAACTCTAATGTCTTTACAGAGGTTATCACTCTCCGATGCGTATAAGGTCCAGTCGGCCTTTTTTGTAATTCCATCTGGGAGTGCCTGAAGAAGAAGCAATGGATTAGTCCAGGATTAGCTGGATTGGGCGATGATCGCTACCACCTGTTTCAGGTAACAGTGGTTTATTTGGTTATTTGAGAAAAGAAATTTTGGTCCAAACTGTTGGATATCACCTTTAAAAATATATCCTGTATGACAAATAATTGATTTAAAACCGTTCATAGCTTATAATAATACACATAAACCGAGGTGATATGTTGCTTTCAAACAGTCCTTGCTTAATTTAAGAACTTGCAGCTTGCAAATTAAACACACGATAAACATTCTTATAAGATACAAGTGATAACAAGTGTGACTGATAAATTGTAAACAAGTTTGTGCTGGAACTATCGCCAAAAAAGCTGATATAACTGTATGAACTTTGATTATAGCGTTTAAAACAACAAATTATTTTAGTTAACATTAACCCACGTAACATGGCGTGTCAAGCGAGACGCCCGACTCCGTAATACAGCTCAACAGTTAGCAAGTAAGGTAACAATATTACGCCATGTAAAGCGGAAGTGGAATGGTTAAGTCCACTACGGTATAGTATAAAACGTTGGCTAGGGCTCACAACCGTCACTTCGTTCCTGAACGTCAACAAACAAGTAAGTATTTGTACATATGTTTAACCTAGTATGTATGAAAAAGGCTCGAAATTCATTTTTATATATTAATGCAAATTTAAAAGTTAAAATTTATACATATATTCCATATTTTTATAAAAGGAAATTTTGGAAAGTTTTAGCTATTTTTAAAATACGGACATTGATCGGCAAACATTTGAACATTACGCTATTTAGATGATTATGTACGAGGATACTAAATGCATTTTAATGGTGTACATCTTTTAATATATGCTGAAACATTTTAAACCTATTAAAATTATATATCCGTGTTACATAGTACCGAAATATGTTAATTTAAATAAAACAAATGCACAATTTAAAAAGATAACACATGTACAAAATCTTAAATGAAACGGGTTATAGCTTGTTTATTTTCGGGAGATCAATTTTTATCATTTCTGTTAATCTCAATTGTTCAGACTCTGAAAATGAAGACCGCCATCTTTGCTCTGCTCGCCGTCGTGTGTATGGTCGGTGTGACCTTCGGACAGTTTGTCCCGCAGTATGGATTTGGACAACAACAGGGAGGCGGAATTCCGGCATGTAAGTACATTCTCCCTGACCCTTTTTCTTTTTGATTTTTAATACGCACTTTTTGTCTTTATAAAATTCTAGGATACATCTTTTCTTAGACAATTCTGCTTATGTATCGAGCGTCTTAAAAGGCACAAGGCAAACTTAAGTAACCGATTTGCCAACTCTTGAGTTACATGTCCCGTGGGTCCGAGTCCCAGTCGAGGATTAAATGTGAGGAGGTCTTCCAGCTGACCCGAGGTGCGCCGAATCTACCCAGACATAAGTCTAGGGGTCTTCCTCCACCAATAATAAGAAGGATGTCGCAAATGACAATCGTGTCTGCGCGATGTAACAAAACCAAACACTTAGTATTTTGTTCATGACGCCAAATATTCAACACGACCATATTTAACGCCCAGTGTGCACCAGCACTTACATAGATTCGCACATAACACACTACATGTATTTATAATAGATGTCTATAGATCTATATATATATATATTATAGAAAACTGACACAAAGCAAATGCCAGCGTTATTCTTCACACATGTTCAGCAAAAATATCTACATTTTTTTGTAATTACATATACGTGGATATACATGTTTAAATAGTTTGTTTTGTACAAACAATGTTTAATTATACGTGTTTTTCTTATTTTATGTCCAGTTGCCCCGTTGATGTTATTGCTCCTTCTCCTTCTCTTAAACCGATCCAATTCCAACGCCGGAACCACCTTCATCTACGGAAACTTCTCCGCTCCGTAAGTAAATTCAGGGCTAGATTGACATAATCGGACAAGACACGCATCAAGTCTTCATTTTCATTCTGCTGTGTCTTATTTTGTTCAGTACATGTATATTAAAACTCAATTTAAAAGATTTGTTAACGTATTCTACTTTAATTTAGGGACAATCTTTTTTTAGCTCAACTTAACCGACATTTTATCTGCTATTGGTTATTAAGTAATAAGTCTATTAATATATGGAAAGAAAAAAGTCGGCATTGAAGTTTCAGGTCGTAAACTGACTTAGTTAAGAGACATCTACTACACGCTTTATCAAATGCTTTTCTCATCTTGGGGATAGTATTAAGGCTTTTAAAGTTCTATTATTTGAAATCATTACAGACTCAAATATGCATGGCAAATAAAAATTAGTTTAACGCTGTTTTATATAATAATTTCTATCTTTTTTATTTGCAGCACCGGCAAGTAGACGTTGACACTGTTGTAGCCCTGCATTAGATGTCTGGCGCACAAGTCACGTGGATACACGAACCATTTGTTAATATTTATGTATTTATTATTATTAAATTATTGAACGACACATTCCTCCTTTTTTGTTCATTCACACCTGTCAAAATTAAATAAAGACATCAATATTATTTAGATGAAAAATGTTTCAATGTAACAAAAAGGCAATGTAAGGCATCACCTGTACAAACATGTATTCGGTAATTAAACCCTTTAAATGAACATGCATCAAAACACCACAGTGCAAATTACATGTCATAAAGCGACCCTAATGAAGGTTAAAACTTAATGGAAAACTTAAAAAATAACAACAATGTCTAATTAAATTTACTTCTGACACCTTATGAAGAAACATATAAGCCCGAATGGAGGTGGGCTGGTCTAATTCTTTACATTTCATTTGAGTTTGGCTTTCAGTAACAGGCATTTAAAGTTACTTTTCTTAATGTATTACAATTTGGTGATGTTGCATTCAGAAAGTTTTAAATTGTAAAAAAATACTTCTTTTGCCAAATAAAATCGGCTTCTTTAAATGCGTATAATATATTATTATTAATTATTATTGTACTTATCTGTTGGCGTTCGCAATTACACGACTACGCAAGTATCTACGATGAAGGATGTAGTCCGTCTCAGGTCCTCAACATCGCCATAAAGCTCCTGTTGGAGGGTTGTTTCCTGAGGCCATGTCGCAGCTCGCTCCTGGTCGTATCGCTTACATGGAGGACATGCTCTGTTGTTTAGTCTTCTTCTCCGCACGGACACTTTGGGAATTGTACGAGTCGGTACTTTTTGTACATATGTGCGTTCAGTCTGTTATGTCCCGAGAGTAGTCTAACCATTATCACTTGCTCTGGTCGGTTCAAAGAGTGATATGTATCAGGGTCTTGTCTTGGCTGTGTTAGTGCTTTGATGATGGTGACTTTCTCCTTGTACGAGACTTGGACATCTAATTGCTCTGATTGTGCTCTAAATTTAGCCAATTGGTCAGCTTCTTCGTTGCCAGTTATCTCACAGTGTGCCTGTATCCATTGTATGGTAACGTTGCAAGTGGCGCTGAGGTCATCCGTTGCTCTGGATAGGTCTGGAGATTTATTGTTTATCAGGGCTTCCAGGAATGATCGTGCGTCGGTGAGAAAGACCACTGTAGAGACAGCTTCTGACGAGTCTTTGATCAGGGTGACTGCCTTCATGAGTGCTTCAGTCTCTGCTCTGTAGTTGTTGCAGTGCTTTCCAGTAGCCATATGGTGCGTTACTTGACGGCCTGATTGTGTGATGAGACTGCCAGCCCCTTCGTCTTTTATCGCTCTTATGGCTGACCTATCCGTGTAGATGTGGGTCCGCTTGTCACAAGGGTAGTCTTCGTTGATCATGGCAATCGTAAGACTTTTTCTGATACTCTCACATTCTTGTTTACCACTTTCAAGCTGTGGAATGTTAAGCTTTACCTTTATGTCAGACAGGTTGTTTGTCAATGGATCTAGTATGTCTTTGCTGCTCAGGGGAGTGGCGCAAACTTCCTGTCCCGTTTCTTGTCTTCATGGACAAAGCTGCTTCGCTTGAGTCTGTTTTTTGTACATCCTGCCAATCTGCTTTTCACGGGGCTATCTGGGATGCTCTTGAACTTCTTTGCCTGAAGAAGAATCTTAGCCTGCCACCTTTCCTGTAGAGGCTGTAAACCTTTGATTTTTTCCATGAAGGCAATGGGTGTAGATTTTGTGGCTTCTGCTAGGATACGTAGAGCTTGGTTTTGTACCTTGTCTAGGGTCTGCTGGTTTGTCTTGGCTGTTGTTGCCCATGTAGATGAGCTAAACTCCATGGTGGATCTCACTGAGCCCTGATATATTGTCTTGAGTATCTGTTTATAAGCTCCCCATGTTGTACCAGCTAGCTTACGCATGATTGCAAGTTTTATTTTCGGGCCGTACCTTCTAAACGATTTATGTGAGGTCTCCGCGTTTGCCTCTTGTTAAAGGTCACGCCAAGGTAAGTGGCTTCATCTACTTCAGCCAGAGGATTCCCCCCCCCCCTTATGATTTCCCCGGCTTTTTGCATTGAAGACAGAGTGAATAGTGTTGCCGGACCAGTTCATGTTTGGGTTCGTTTAAAAGCAAACAAGTCAATTTTCATCAGGTTGCTTTAATTGATAGTGTTGATTATCCACCATCTATAACAGAAAAATAAAATATCGTATAATAAATCTAATCACAATATTAAATTACACACACACACAGACACACACACACACACACACACACACACACACAGATATATATATATATATATCATATATATATATGCATGTAGGCCTACATAGTAAACGTATTTTGGTACAACATAATAAAATCAAATGGTAAACATTATAAAAACAAGTAATAATTATTGATCGGATTTATTATATGAGTGTGCTTAAGATTAGACAAATATAGATGGTTTGAAATAATATAAACTATACCTATCTGCAGAAATAAAATTTCTGGCAGATGTTAATCTACTTCTCGTTGCCGTTCTTTTTCCTTCAAAATTTGAATCGTGACTGAAAGGCAAGCGGTCAGTGGCTAAAATTTAACCAATCAAAACAGCTTAATAGGTCATGACCTTATGAACGTTAATTTATCATGAACTTTATTTAATCCAGACTGAGTAATCTTTCTTTGTATAATTATTTGCTGCATGTTTATAAAATAATTTAATAATTTAGAACTTTACCTAAAATAGTTGTAATAATAAAATATAATCCTATGACGATAGCATTGTGCACGATTTATCTAATGATCGTCACACACCAGTCCTCAGCCAACGCGTTAAGCTTGTCAATGGTTTGTTGAATTCTGTATTTAGCTGTGGTGGCATGCTCTTCTTTATACCATAGCGCCAGGTCATCAGCATAGAGAGCAGCTTGAACTCTTCTAGGCAGGTCGGGCACTAGATCGTTTATGAAGATCAGAAAGAGTGTTGGAGACAGGACCCCACTCTGGGGAACACCATGTCGCAGTAGGAACTTTCTACTTGAAGTTTGGTTCAAGGTCACTCTGGCTCTTCTGTTGTTGAGATATAACTTGATCAATTGCAGTATGTCTCCACCAACCCCGCTAAGCATGAGTTTTACTTGCAGTACATCGATCCCAACTTTGTCGAACCCTCTTCCTCCAAGGTGACTTGGCCTCTCGCTTGGTCCTTGTCATCGTTCAGCTATTCCATTAATCTCCACAGCTTACGGCCATCTAGCTCATGGTTCAGCGAGGCTGTTTTACTCCTCCAGCTTTTCCTCTGTGTTTCTAGCTTGTATCTGAGGAATTTGGCCTTTGCTTGTTGTATTGAGAGATTTGCTTCTTGTGATGAATTGGATTCTGATTCCTCCCTGGCTTGAAAATTTTTTTTGAAGTTCACCCAACTCGTCACTCCAGTACGACTTGTAGTCCACCCTAGACCCTGTTGGGATAGCCTTATGTGCGGAGTTGATGACACTATTATTGAAGTCTTTGACAACATTGTTAATGTTTCATCCTTCAACTCTAATGTCTTTACAGAGGTTATCACTCTCCGATGCGCATAAGGTCCAGTCGGCCTTTTTTGTTATTCCATCTTGGAGTGCTTGAAGAAGAAGAAATGGATAAGTCCAGGGTTAGCTGGATTGGGCGATGATCGCTACCACCTGTTTCAGGTAACAGTGGTTAATTTGGTTATTTAAAAAAAGAAATTTTGGTCCAAACTGTTGGATATCACCTTTAAAAATATATCCTGTATGACAAATAATTGATTTAAAACCGTTCCTAGCTTATAATAATACACATAAACCGAGGTGATATGTTGCTTTCAAACAGTCCTTGCTTAATTTAAGAACTTGCAGCTTGCAAATTAAACACACGATAAACATTCTTATAAGATACAAGTGATAACAAGTGTGACTGATAAATTGTAAACAAGTTTGTGCTGGAACTATCGACAAGAAAGCTGATATAACTGTATGATCATTGATTATAGCGTTTAAAACAATAAATTATTTTAGTTAACATTAACCCACGTAACATGGCGTGTCAAGCGAGACGCCCGACTCCGTAATACAGCTCAACAGTTAGCAAGTAAGGTAACAATATTACGCCATGTAAAGCGGAAGTGGAATGGTTATGTCCACTACGGTATAGTATAAAACACTGGCTGGGACTCACTATCGTCACTTCGCTATTGAACGTCAACAAACAAGTAAGCATATGTACATATGTTTAACCTAGTATGTATGAAAAAGGCTCGAAATTCATTTTAATATATTAATGCAAATTCAGAAGTTAAAATTTATACATATATTCCGTTCTTTTATAGAAGGATTTTTTTTATAGTTTTAGCAATTTTTAAAACAGGAACATTGATCGGCAAACATTTGAACATTACGTTATTTAGATGTTTATGTGCAATGAGGATACTAAACGCATTTTAATGAGGTGCATCTTGTTATATATGCTGTAACTTTTAAAAATATTTAAATATAATGTCCATGAGTAACATAGTACCGAAATATGTCAATTTAACTAAAACAATGCAGAACTTAAAAAGATAACACTTATAAAAACTCTTAAATGAAACGGGTTATAGCTTGTTTATTTTTCGGGAGATCAATTTTTATCATTTCTGTTAATCTCAATTGTTCAGACTCTTAAAATGAAGGCCGCCATCTTTGCCCTGCTCGCCGTCGTGTGTATGGTTGGTATGACCTTCGGACAGTTTGTCCCGCAGTATGGATTTGGACAACAACAGGGAGGCGGAATTCCGGCATGTAAGTACATTCTCTCTGACCTATTTTTATATTTGTTTTTAATAGCACTTTTTGTCTTTATAAAATTCTAGGATACATCTTTTCTTAGACAATTCTGCTTATGTATCGAGCGTCTTAAAAGGCACAAGGCAAACTTAAGTAACCGAGTCGCCAACTCCTGAGTTACATGCCCCGTGGGTCCGTGTCCCAGTCGAGGATTAAATGTGAGGAGGTCTTCCAGCTGACCCGAGGTGCGCCGAATCTACCCAGACATAAGTCTAGGGGTCTTCCTCCACCAATAATAAGAAGGATGTCGCAAATGACAATAGTGTCTGCACGATGTAACAAAACCAAACACTTAGTATTTTGTTCATGACGCCAAATATTTAACATGACCATATTTAACGCCCAGTGTGCACCAGCACTTACATAGATTCGCACATAACACACTACACGTATTTATAATAGATGTCTATAGATCTATATACATATATTATAGTAAACTGACACAAAGCAAGTGCCAGCGTTATTCTTCACACATGTTCAGCAAAACTATCTACATTTTTTTTGTAATTACATATACGTGGATATACATGTTTAAATAGTTTGTTTTGTACAAACATGTTTAATTATACGTGTTTTTCTTATTTTATGTCCAGTTGCCCCGTTGATGTTATTGCTCCTTCTCTTTCTCTTAAACCGATCCAACTCCAACGCCGGAACCACCTTCATCTACGGAAACTTCTCCGCTCCGTAAGTAAATTCAGGGCTAGATTGACATAATCGGACAAGACACGCATCAAGTCTTCATTTTCTTCTGCTGTGTCTCATTTTGTTCAGTACATGTATATTAAAACTCAATTTAAAAGATTTGGTAACGTATTCTACTTTAATTTAGGGACAATCTTTTTTTAGCTCAACTTAACCGACATTTTACCTGCTATTGGTTATTAAGTAATAAGTCTATTAATATAGGGAAAGAAAATAGTCGGCATTGAAGTTTCAGGTCGTAAACTGACTTAGTTAAGAGACATCTACTACACGCTTTATCAAATGCTTTTCTCATCTTGTGGATAGTATTAAGGCTTTTAAAGTTCTATTATTTGAAATCATTACAGATTCAAATATGCATGGCAAATGAAAATTAGTTTAACGCTGTTTATATAATAATTTCTATCTTTTTTATTTGCAGCACCGGCAAGTAGACGTTGACACTGTTGTAGCCCTGCATCGGATGTCTGGCGCACAAGTCACGTGGATACACGAACCATTTGTTAATATTTATGTATTTATTATTATTAAATTATTGAACGACACATTCTTTCTTTTTTGTTCATTCACACCTGTCAAAATTAAATCAAGACATCAATATTATTTAGATGAATAATGTTTCAATGTAACAAAAAACGCAATGTAAGGCATCACCTGTACAAACATGTATTCGGTAATTAAACCCTTTAAATGAACATGCATCAAAACACCACAGTACAAATTACATGTCATAAAGCGACCCTAATGAAGGTTAAAATTTAATGGAAAACTTAAAAAATAACAACAGTGTCTAATTAAATTTACTTCTGACACCTTATGAAGAAACATATAAGCCCGAATGGAGGTGGGCTGGTCTAATTCTTTACATTTCATTTGAGTTTGGTTTTCAGTAACAGACATTTAAAGTTACTTTTCTTAATGTATTACAATTCGGTGATGTTGCATTCAGAAAGTTTTAAATTGTAAAAATTACTCCTTTTGCCAAAAAAAAATCGGCTTCTTTAAATGCGTACAATTAATTATTATTAATTATTATTATACTTACTGGCGTTCGCAATTACACGACTACGCCAGTATCTACGATGAAAGATATGGTCCGTCTCATCGCCATAAAGCTTCTGTTGGAGGGTTGTTTCCTGAGGCCACGTCGCAGCTCGCTCCTGGTCGTGTCGCTTACATCTTTGGAGGACATGCTCTGTTGTTTGGTCTTTTTCTGCGCACGGACACTTTGGGGACTGTACGAGTCGGTACTTTTTGTACATGTGTGCGTTCAGTCTGTTATGTCCCGAGAGTAGTCTAACCATTATCACTTGCTCTGGCCGGTTCAAAGAATGATATGCATCAGGGTCTTGTCTTGGCTTTGTTAGTGATTTGATGATGGTGACTTTCTCATTGTACGAGACTTGGACATCTAATTGCTCTGATTGTGCTCTAAATTTAGCCAATTGGTCAGCTTCTTCGTTGCCAGTTATCTCACAGTGTGCTGGTATCCATTGTATGGTAACGTTGCAAGTGGCGCTGAGGTCATCCGTTGCTCTGGATAGGTCTGAAGATTTATTGTTTATCAGGGCTTCCAGCAATGATCGTGCGTCGGTGAGAAAGGCCACTGTAGAGACTGCTTCTGACGAGTCTTTGATCAGGGTGACTGCCTTCATGAGTGCTTCGGTCTCTGCTCTGTAGTTGTTGCAGTGCTTTCCAGTAGCCGTATGGTGCGTTACTTGACGGCCTGATTTGTGTGATGAGACTGCCAGCCCCTTCGTCTTTTATTGCTCTTATGGCTGACCCATCCGAGTAGATGTGGGTCCGCTTGTCACAAGGGTAGTCTTCGTTGATCATGGCAATCCTAAGACTTTTTCTGATACTCTCACATTCTTGTTTACCACTTTCAAGCTGTGGAATGTTAAGCTTTACCTTTATGTCAGACAGGTTGTTTGTCAATGGATCTAGTATGTCTTTGCTGCTCAGGGGTGTGGCGCAAACTTCCTGTCCAGTTTCTTGTCTTCATGGACAAAGCTGCTTCGCTTGAGTCTGTTTTTTGTACATCCTGCCAATCTGCTTTTCACGGGGCTATCTGGGATGCTCTTGAACTTCTTTGCCTGAAGAAGAATCTTAGCCTGCCACCTTTCCTGTAGAGGCTGTAAACCTTTGATTTTTTCCATGAAGGCAATGGGTGTAGATTTTGTGGCTTCTGCTATGATACGCAGAGCTTGGTTTTGTACCTTGTCTATGGTCTGCTGGTTTGTCTTGGCTGTTGTTGCCCATGTAGATGAGCTAAACTCCATGGTGGATCTCACTGAGCCCTGATATATTGTCTTGAGTATCTGTTTATAAGCTCCCCATGTTGTACCAGCTAGCTTACGCATGATTGCAAGTTTTTTTTCGGGCCGTACCTTCTAAACGATTTATGTGAGGTCTCCGCGTTTGCCTCTTGTTAAAGGTCACGCCAAGGTAAGTGGCTTCATCTACTTCAGCCAGAGGATTCCCCCCCCCCCTTATGATTTCCCCGGCTTTTTGCATTGAAGACAGAGTGAATAGTGTTGCCGGACCAGTTCATGTTTGGGTTCGTTTAAAAGCAAACAAGTCAATTTTCATCAGGTTGCTTTAATTGATAGTGTTGATTATTCACCATCTATAACAGAAAAATAAAATATCGTATAATAAATATAATCACAATATTAAATTACACACACACACACACACACACACACACACAGACACACAGACACACACACAGACACACAGACACACACACACACACACACATATATATATATACATATATATATATATATATATATATATATATATATATATATATATATATATATATATATATATATATATATATATATATATATATATATATATATATATATATATATGCATGTAGGCCTACATAGTAAACGTATTTTGGTACAACATAATAAAATCAAATGGTAAACATTATAAAACAAAGTAATAATTATTGATCGGATTTATTATATGAGTGTACTTAAGATTAGACAAATATAAATGGTTTTAAATAATATAAACTATACCTATCTGCAGAAATAATTTTTCTGGCAGATGTTTACCTACTTCTCGTTGCCGTTCTTTTTCCTTCAAAATTTGAATCGTGACTGAAAGGCAAGCGGTCAGTGGCTAAAATTTAACCAATCAAAACAGCTTAATAGGTCATGACCTTATGAACGATAATTCATCATGAACTTTATTTAATCCAGACTGAGTAATCTTTCTTTATATAATTATTTGCTGCATTTTTATAAAATAATTTAATAATTTAGAACTTTACCTAAAATAGTTATAATGATAAAATATAATCCTATGACGATAGCATTGTGCACGATTTATCTAATGATCGTCACACACCAGTCCTTAGCCAACGCGTTAAGCTTGTCAATTGCTTGTTGCATTCTGTATTTAGCTGTGGTGGCATGCTCTTCTTTATACCATAGCGCCAGGTCATCAGCATAGAGAGCAGCTTGAACTCTACTAGGCAGGTCGGGCACTAGATCGTTTATGAAGATCTGAAAGAGTGTTGGAGACAGGACCCCACTCTGGGGAACACCATGTCGCAGTAGGAACTTTCTACTTGAAGTTTGGTTCAAGGTCACTCTGGCTCTTCTGTTGTTGAGATATAACTTGATCAATTGGAGTATGTCTCCACCAACCCCGCTACGCATGAGTTTTACTTGCAGTCCATCGATCCCAACTTTGTCGAACCCTCTTCCTCCAAGGTGACTTTGCCTTTCGCTTGGTCCTTGTCATCGTTCAGCTATTTCATAAATCTCCACAGCTTAGGGCCATCTAGCTCATGGTTCAGCGAGGCTATTTTACTCCTCCAGCTTTTCCTCTGTGTTTCTAGCTTGTATCTGAGGAATTTGGCCTTTGCTTGTTGTATTGAGAGATTTGCTTCTTGTGATGAATTGGATTCTGATTCCTTCCTGGCTTGAAAAATTTGTTTTGAAGTTCACCCAACTCGTCACTCCAGTACGACTTGTAGTCCACCCTAGACCCTCTTGGGATAGCCTTATGTGCTGAGCTGATGACACTATTATTGAAGTCTTTGACAACATTGTTAATGTTTCATCTTTCAACTCTAATGTCTTTACAGAGGTTATCACTCTCCGATGCGTATAAGGTCCAGTCGGCCTTTTTTTGTAATTCCATCTGGGAGTGCTTAAAGAAGAAGAAATGGATTAGTCCAGGGTTAGCTGGATTGGGCGATGATCGCTACCACCTGTTTCAGGTAACAGTGGTTTATTTGGTTATTTGAGAAAAGAAATTTTGGTCCAAACTGTTGGATATCACCTTTAAAAATATATCCTGTATGACAAATAATTGATTTAAAACCGTTCATAGCTTATAATAATACACATAAACCGAGGTGATATGTTGCTTTCAAACAGTCCTTGCTTAATTTAAGAACTTGCAGCTTGCAAATTAAACACACGATAAACATTCTTATAAGATACAAGTGATAACAAGTGTGACTGATAAATTGTAAACAAGTTTGTGCTGGAACTATCGCCAAGAAAGCTGATATAACTGTATGAACTTTGATTATAGCGTTTAAAACAACAAATTATTTTAGTTAACATTAACCCACGTAACATGGCGTGTCAAGCGAGACGCCCGACTCCGTAATACAGCTCAACAGTTAGCAAGTAAGGTAACAATATTACGCCATGTAAAGCGGAAGTGGAATGGTTATGTCCACTACGGTAGAGTATAAATCACTGGCTGGGACTCACTATCGTCACTTCGCTATTGAACGTCAACAAACAAGTAAGCATATGTACATATGTTTAACCTAGTATGTATGAAAAAGGCTCGAAATTCATTTTTATATATTAATGCAAATTCAGAAGTTAAAATTTATACATATATTCCGTTCTTTTATAAAAGGATTTTTTTTATAGTTTTAGCAATTTTTAAAACACGAACATTGATCAGCAAACATTTGAACATTACGTTATTTAGATGTTTATGTGCAATGAGGATACTAAACGCATTTTAATGAGGTGCATCTTGTTATATATGCTGTAACTTTTAAAAATATTTAAATATAATGTCCATGAGTTACATAGTACCGAAATATGTCAATTTAACTAAAACAATGCAGAACTTAAAAAGATAACACTTATAAAAACTCTTAAATGAAACGGGTTATAGCTTGTTTATTTTTCGGGAGATCAATTTTTATCATTTCTGTTAATCTCAATTGTTTAGACTCTAAAAATGAAGGCCACCATCTTTGCCCTGCTCGCCGTCGTGTGTATGGTCGGTATGACCTTCGGACAGTTTGTCCCGCAGTATGGATTTGGACAACAACAGGGAGGCGGAATTCCGGCATGTAAGTACATTCACCCTGACCTTTTTTCTTTTTGATTTTTAATACGCACTTTTTGTCTTTATAAAATTCTAGGATACATCTTTTCTTAGACAATTCTGCTTATGTATCGAGCTTCTTAAAAGGCACAAGGCAAACTTTAGTAACCGAGTCGCCAACTCCTGAGTTACATGTCCCGTGGGTCCGAGTCCCAGTCGAGGATTAAATGTGAGGAGGTCTTCCAGCTGACCCGAGGTGCGCTGAATCTACCCAGACATAAGTCTAGGGGTCTTCCTCCACCAATAATAAGAAGGATGTCGCAAATGACAATCGTGTCTGCGCGATGTAACAAAACCAAACACTTAGTATTTTGTTCATGACGCCAAATATTTAACACGACCATATTTAACGCCCAGTGTGCACCAGCACTTACATAGATTCGCACATAACACACTACACGTATTTATAATAGATGTCTATAGATCTATATACATATATTATAGTTAACTGACACAAAGCAAATGCCAGCGTTATTCTTCACACATGTTCAGCAAAAATATCTACATTTTTTGTAATTACATATACGTGGATATACGTGTTTAAATACTTTGTTTTGTATAACAATGTATAATTATACGTGTTTTTCTTATTTTATGTCCAGTTGCCCCGTTGATGTTATTGCTCCTTCTCCTTCTCTTAAACCGATCCAACTCCAACGCCGGAACCACCTTCATCTACGGAAACTTCTCCGCTCCGTAAGTAAATTCAGGGCTAGATTGACATAATCGGACAAGACACGCATCAAGTCTTCATTTTCATTCTGCTATGTCTCATTTTGTTCAGTACATGTATATTAAAACTCAATTTAAAAGATTTGTTAACGTATTCTACTTTAATTTAGGGACAATCTTTTTTTAGCTCAACTTAACCGACATTATATCTGCTATTGGTTATTAAGTAATAAGTCTATTAATATATGGAAAGAAAATAGTCGGCATTGAAGTTTCAGGTCGTAAACTGACTTAGTTAAGAGACATCTACTACACGCTTTATCAAATGCTTTTCTCATCTTGAGGATAGTATTAAGGCTTTTAAAGTTCTATTATTTGAAATCATTACAGACCCAAATATGCATGGCAAATAAAATTTAGTTTAACGCTGTTTTATATAATAATTTCTATCTTTTTTATTTCCAGCACCGGCAAGTAGGCGTTGACACTGTTGTAGCCCTGCATTAGATGTCTGGCGCACTATTCACGTGGATACACGAACTATTTGTTAATATTTATGTATTTATTATTATTAAATTATTGAACGACACATTCCTCCTTTTTTGTTCATTCACACCTGTCAAAATTAAATAAAGACATCAATATTATTTAGATGAATAATGTTTCAATGTAACAAAAAGTCAATGTAAGGCATCACCTGTACAAACATGTATTCGGTAATTAAACCCTTTAAATGAATATGCATCAAAACACCACAGTGCAAATTACATGTCATAAAGCGACCCTAATGAAGGTTAAAACTTAATGGAAAACTTAAAAAATAACAACAATGTCTAATTAAATTTACTTCTGACACCTTATGAAGAAACATATAAGCCCGAATGGAGGTGGGCTGGTCTAATTCTTTACATTTCATTTGAGTTTGGTTTTCAGTAACAGGCATTTTAAGTTACTTTTCTTAGTGTATTACAACTCGGTGTTGTTGCATTCAGAAAGTTTTAAATTGTAAAAAAATACTTCTTTTGCCAAATAAAATCGGCTTCTTTAAATGCGTATAATTAATTATTATTAATTATTATTATACTTACTTACTGGCGTTCGCAATTACACGACTACGCCAGTATCTACGATAAAAAAAAAATGTGGTCCGTCTGATCGCTATAAAGCTTCTGTTGGAGGGTTGTTTCCTGAGGCCACGTCGCAGCTCGCTCCTGGTCGTATCGCTTACATGGAGGACATGCTCTGTTGTTTAGTCTTCTTCTCCGCATGGACACTTTGGGGACTGTACGAGTCGGTACTTTTTGTACATGTTTGCGTTCAGTCTGTTATGTCCCGAGAGTAGTCTAACCATTATCACTTGCTCTGGCCGGTTCAAAGAATGATATGCATCAGGGTCTTGTCTTGGCTTTGTTAGTGATTTGATGATGGTGACTTTCTCATTGTACGAGACTTGGACATCTGTTTGCTCTGATTGTGCTCTAAATTTAGCCAATTGGTCAGCTTCTTCGTTGCCAGTTATTTCACAGTGGTGGTATCCACTGTATGGTAACGTTGCAAGTGGTGCTGAGGTCATTCATTACTCTGGCTAGATCTGAAGATTTATTGTTTATCAGGGCTTCCAGGAATGATCGTGCGTCGGTGAGAAAGACCACTGTAGAGACAGCTTCTGGCGAGACTTTGATCAGGGTGACTGCCTTCATGAGTGCTTCAGTCTCTGTTCTGTAGTTGCTGCAGTGCTTTCCAGTAGCCATATAGTGCGTTACTTGACGGCCTGGTGGGTGTGTGATGAGAATGGCAGCTCCTTCGTCTTTTATTGCTCTTATGGCTGACAAGTGGGTCCACTTGTCACGAGGGCAGTCTTCGTTGATCATGGCAATCGTAAGACTCTTTCTGATACTCTCACATTCTTGTTTACAACTTTCAAGCTTTACCTTTACATCAGACAGGTCGTTTGTCAATGGATCTAGTATGTCTTTGCTGCTTATATACCTTTGACTTTTTCCATAGAGGCAATGGGTGTAGATTTTGTGGCTCCTGCTATGATACGCAGAGCTTGGTTTTGTACCTTGTCTAGGGTCTGCTGGTTTGTCTTGGCTGTTGTTGCCCATATAGATGAGCTATACTCCATGGTGGGTCACATTGTGCACTGATATATATTGTATTGAGTATCTGTTCATAAGCTCCCAGCTAGCTTACGCATGATTGCTAGTTTTCTTCGAGCCATACCTTCTACACGATTTATGTGAGGTCTCCACGTTTGCCTCTTGTCAAAGATCACGCCAAGGTAAATGGCTTCATCTACTTCAGCCAGAGGAGTACTCCCTATCATGATTTTCCCGGCTCTTTACTTTTAAGACAGAGTGAATAGCGTTGTGCACGATTTATCTTTGTTGATCGTCACACACCAGTCCTCAGCCCATGCGTTAAGCTTGTCAATGGCTTGTTGCATTCTATATGTAGCTGTGGTGGCATGCTCTTCACTACACCATAACACCAGGTCATCAGCATAGAGAGCAGCTTGAACTCCACTAGGCAGGTCGGATACTCGATCGTTTATGAAGATCAGAAAGAGTGTTGGAGACAGGACCCCACCCTGGGGAACACCATGTCGCAGTAGGAACTTTCTACTTGCAGTTTGGTTCAAGGTCACTCTGGCTCTTCTGATGTTGAGATATGACTTGTTCCATTGGAACATGGCTCCTCCAACCCCGATACGCATGAGTTTTGCTTGCAGTCCATCGGCAGTCCCAACTTTGTCAAACGCTCTCTGGAGGTTAACCCATGCTGTCAGGACCACCTTTTGTTATTGAAAGACGTCTTCGACTTCATGTGCAAGGAATGTTGTTTGGTCTTCGGTGGAGCGTATTACTAGTATCGGAAGCCAGCCTGTTGTGTGACAAGTAGATTGTTGGTCTCCAGGTACCCTTTGAGGCGTGCATTCACAATCATCTCCATTGTCTTTACACTACAGCAGATGAGAATGCTAGGTCTATAGCTTGCAGCCTTCTTAGGGTCCTTCCCTTTCTTGTGGATGGGGATCATAATTGACTCTCTCCATATTTGCGGAAGTTGCCCTTGACTCCAGCTGTGGTTGTAAATCTCAAGGAGTTTGCTCATTTCTGTAGGCCCTAGATGGATAGGCATTTCGTAAGTGACACCATCTGGTCCTGGAGATTTCTTGGTCTTCAGCTTCCTGAGCGCTGTCTTGAGTTTGTGCATTGTCAGGTGCTGGTTCATGTAACGTGATGTTTCCTTGTCTGATTTCCTTTCTCTTTGCTCTCTCCGAGCCTCTCGTTGTTGTTCTCTGTTGATTGGGATGTCACTTACATCCTTATAGTTGTGGGCAAACACATTTGCCGCTTGTCTACCGGTCAACATTTCACCCTCTTCCTCCAAGGTGGCTTGGCCTCTCGTCTGGTCCTTGTCATCGTTCAGCTGTTTCATTAATCTCCACAGCTTACGGTCATCTCGCTTCTAGCTTGTATCTGAGGAATTTTGCCTTTGCTTGTTGTATTGAGAGATTTGCTTCTTGTGATGGATTGGATTCTGATTCCTCTCTGGCTTGTAACAGTTTGTTTTGAAGATCACCCAACTCGTCACTCCAGTACGGCTTGTAGTCCACCCTAGACCCTGATGGGATAGCCTTATGTGCTGAGTTGATGACACTATTATGGAAGTCTTTGACAACATTGTTAATGTTTCTTCCTTCAACTCTAATGTCTTTACAGAGGTTATCACTCTCCGATGCGTATAAGGTCCAGTCGGCCTTTTTTGTAATTCCATCTGGGAGTGCTTGAAGAAGAAGAAATGGGTTAGTCCAGGGTTAGCTGGATTGGGCGATGATCGCTACCACCTAGTTGCTCAGAAACTTCCCTTGAAGTGTGCCCGTGTATGTCGTCAGTACAGATGGCGAGGTCAGGAGTTGTTGTGATGTGCCATAGTCTAGAGTAAAATGTTGGTTGATCATTATTATTATTAAATTACAAACAAAGTACAGTTAATTTATTACACAATACAATCGTATTTTAAATTAGCGGCTTATGTGGCTATGAATTTGACAGAATTTAATAAGCGATCTACTACAACGCAATAAAAGTCACGATAAATAAGTAAATATAAATGAAATAACTAGATCAATACATGTAGTTCGTAAACAAGGCAATTTTTATTATTGTTTTAGTATGTCCGTCTTATTTTCAAGTAACATGTTTTATAACATCACACTCTGTAATCATTGTCTTGTCATTTGCAAATTTGATGCCATAACTTTAAAACTATCGATCATTTAAGTATGTATTTCGGATAACTAACTCGCGGGTTTGTTTTTGTTTCATTGTTACAACTACAAAAAATAATTCCACTATGATAACAGCATGGTTGTGAAAACTATACATTTAATGAAAATAATGTTTGGTAAAAAGGTGTGACAACAGTCAAACATTAATGTGTTTGTACTATGAACACCGGCGAACAACGAGCAGATAAAGTAGTACGGCAAGTTCTACAGAACAACTTTTAGTGAGATTTTTTTTCTTTTTCGTCTTTCTCTTTCGTAGACGTCTAACCTCATTTTTGTCATACTTACAAAAGAAAACACAAGACCAACCTCTTATTGGAAGAAATTCCAGAAAATACCGTGTACCGTATTATGCAAATCAAACACCCACCGATAACATATATGATAAATTTATATACTCAAAAGCAACGTCGTCTACCTTTTTAAAGATTGTTTTTGTAGATTTTTGTTTACAATGAAATCCTGCTTGGTTAGGAAACTCGTTAAGTATAAACCTCCATGGACATTTCGTTCAATCAGATTGATCGACTCATTCCGTCTGATTAAAGTTTAGCAAAACTCCATCTTCCATCAGCATCTGTATGACCAAATGGTTTGAGTGCTTGATTCCCAGTTGGTTTCGCAGGTTCAAAGTCTATGAGATGCGTTCCTGATGTATGTTTGTTTAGTTGGCTTTGTTCATTTATTGGTTATTTAAGTTTATAAATAACATAGTTTTGCCCACTATTGCGTATAGACGCGTGATTTGCCATAAGGCGAAAACATATAACAACAATTAGAGATAACATGTGTCATTTTAATAAATGGTTACTAAATGTAACAGTTCGTCAAATTTGCATTTTGTAGAATGTTTGGTAAAAGAAAAGAAAACGACCAAGCTGAATCACCGTGAATATTGGACTTACATACCCTCAGTGATAACTATACAATGCGATCAAGTTGTTCACGTAACTCAACTTAACTATTCTTTTAATACTTAAATTACCATAGGTGACATATGAGGATAAATAATGGGATGGGATGGGATGGGATTAGCTGGGATTTTTGCCGATACTGCGCAGCGACATTTCCATCATTATAGTACAGGGGCACTTATGAGGTGCCCAGGGACTGAACCCGGCCGGTCCATTATACTGACACCGACGAGTCGGGCGTAATGCTGTCCCCTTAGCCCCGTGCGTTAGGAGAGAAACCACTACTACCAATTTTAAAGTCTTTGGTTTGGCCCGGGAGGGGTTCGAACCCACGACCTCCCGATCCGCAAGCCGACGCTCGATAAATAATGCATGTACAGTAGTAAAAGTATGCGAAAAAACGGAAGTGACGAAACAGTTGTCATTCCAAAGAATGTGTTGTCTTTAGGTTGGGAGAATCTAACGCATCGCGAGCCTTCTCAGCTATTTTTTATGCCAAAAACCTAGAACATCTCCGAACTGCTTATGCAGCATTCTATCGTACGTCATGTATACGTGAGTCATAAACAGTGCAGTGATTCGCTGGTGATGAATGATTCAAATAAATGTTAAATTTATATTTGGTTTGGGATGTTTTTATTAGGTTTGGTGCAAATACCGTTTCAGATGCATTAAATGACATATATACTGGTTGAATCCCGAAATGTTCCGATCAGTCACGTAAAAAAGTATTCGTATTATCCCGTTACCCGCACTTACTTTCGGCCATGATCTTTAATTCGAAAATAACAATGAGGACGAAGGAAGCTCACTCAAAAGAAAGCCTTATCTTATTCGGAAAGAAAAAGAAGATCATTAACTCGTGGAACGGAACAACATAAATTCGAGAATTAGAATTCGCATCGGATCGGAAAAAACATCGACGACACCGTTTACTTTCGCCTTCTTTTTGCGGAAATGCCAGATGAAATTATCGGCTATGATGACTATGGCGACAAAAGTGAAAGTATTGTTTTAGTTATGTATTTATTTATTTATTTATTTTTGTTTAGTGACAAGAATAAACGTTATATTTTACTCGTTTTAAGCATTTAAACATTCGCACTACAAGACCCTGTAAGCTAACACACAGTATTTGGTGACAGAAAAAGGTATGTTCCGCAGCCATATATGACTTAAACTAAGGTTCTATAGGTCCCTTTACATACCTTAACTTGTGATCAAGTGCTTTTCAAACAATAATTCACTTGAACTGATAAACCGTTGACACTTTATTTCAGTTTATATAACATACCATCAAACTAGCTGTTACGATCACATAATTGGGCTGTATATTTATAATTGGTTTGGGAAATGCCTATGTTGTGTGTGATGTCACAGCATAAAGGAACAAGCGTATTTTAAATCGGAAATGATCATTCTATTTCAGCAGTAAAACGACACATATTTATTTTACAGTTTTCTGTTGTTGTTGTGTTGTTTTTTTTGTTGTTTTTGTACACATATCAATTGTCAAAATCTTTTTTTTCATTATTTAGGAAAACGTACTTTGGCCACAATCTCTTCAATGTCATATTTATGATTAAAAGTTTATTTGAATAGAAACTTTGTTCAGTTCTATTTATTTAATAACCAGTATTCACAATTCGTGTTCCTTTTTCACCCCATTTTAGGTGGTATCAGACAGTTTGCCTATTTACAACTTAATTAACAATACATTACCAGTCGTTCGGGGAATTTGGGCATAATTTCTGGATAAACTGATACTAAAGACGGTTTTAAACACCAGCTATATTGTTAGACAGTAACACTCGAAGACAAAAACAATCTAAATGTTAATTTATTTTAAATTTATAAATAAACACGATATTGATCTCTGCTAAAAATAGATATTGACGTCAGAGCGAATTATCCGGAAGACGATATAACGTAATTTCAAAAGTAAGTGGTCACGTGGTTTTCTAAGTTTAAAAATAGCTATCTCTACAGCGTGGCTCAGATAGGAAATACCTTTTTGCAATGAGAAATGTTGATTTATGTTTTAATGTTTACACATAACTAGGGCATCAATGAGCAGCACATTGCAGGATTTTTTCAAGTAACAATGGTTATTTTAGAAAACAATATTTTAGTCCAAGCCATCGGATACCAAATTAAACGAGCTTTTGGACAATATGGCGCTGAAAGCTCAGCGAATGTAACAACAGTTAGTGGTATTTTGTGGTAGATTCAAGCAGACTGCACTAATTATCAACACTTTGATATGTATAAAACTTCCTTGGTATTTGAACTTAAAAAATCTACCTTTGTATTTACGAATATTGTTTTTGGAGACAAATGTTTTTTATAGACATTATGTGATACAAGTACATATTGCAGTTGAGTACTGCAGAGATTTCCCTGCGAAAAAGCGGATTTTTAAGTTTTACCACTGTAGTGAATTTGAAGGCAACATTGGTAAAGTAGGTGTTGTTTATATTGTATTGTTTTGCCTTAGGAAATAAAAAATAGCCATTAATTAATACTTACAAATTTAATCAGTTAACAAGACATTTTTATTTCAAAAGAGCAAATGATGTTGTACTCAATGATACTATGCTAAATGCGCTTTCTCATTGGTTCCGATCTGCAGCACCTTTACATGTCTCAACACAAACGCAAACAAGATAATGCATCAGCCAATGGCAGCAAATGTAACAGGAGAGATAAAGCCTCCTCTAGAGTTTGTTTATTGGGTTTATCGTCCCACCACCTCCTGTAGAGTATAAACTCTATACGTGTATGTACACATGCACGGTAAACATGGATAGCTTGATAACGTTTTTCATCCTAGGATGTCTCTATAAAACATAATAAGAAACAACATTTAAAGTGTATAAGAGTTTATTAAAGTAGTCGTTTTTAAAGAATCAAAACAAACAATACCCCATAACCTGAACGTAACAATGTGCCTATTGAATGGCTGAAAAAGAATGAAAATAATCAAATGGATCTCTTCTTACAGCTGTCACATCACCCCATAGGGATTTTTTTAAAAGTGTTTATAAATATAGGGTCGCCGTCGTCGGCAACCCAAAAGCATGAATGTACCAAGACTTATAGGGCATTGGACTCTCCTGTGTAGAAATTATTACAAAATATCCACGTTGTTTTTGCTTCTTCAAATTTGTGTTTGTTTCTTTGTCACAGGCTAGCAAAATCGCAACTTCTTCATTTTCCGACAATAGTTTTCAACCATACTTTTTAAATCGTTAGACTATATAAAATGCTTAGGTTTGAAAACGTGCCTATCAGCGAAATAATGGTTTTAAGGAACCGCTTTATTATTATAATTATTTTTTTTATTATTATTATTATTATTATTATTATTATTATTATTATTATTATTATTATTATTATTATTTTATTATTATCATTAGATTATATTATTATTGTTATTAATTTATTATTATTTACTCTTATTATTTTTTATTCTCCCTTTTATTTCTTATTATACTCTTCTTCTCTTCTTCTTATTCTTATTCTCCTTCTTCTTCTTCTTCTTCTTCTTCTTCTTCTTCTTCTTCTTCTTTCCTCTTCTTCTTCTTCTCCCTCTTCTTCTCCCTCTTCTTCTTCTTCTTCTTCTTCTTCTTCTTCTTCTTCTTCTTCTTCTTCTTCTTCTTCTTTCTCCTCTCTTCTTCTCCCTCTTCTTCTTCTTCTCTCCTCCTTCTTCGGAATCTGTTATAGGTATCAGTCCAGTTAAACCGTAGAAAAATAAATGCCTCAATTTGCTAATTATTAATCAAGATTATATTAAAACAGTGTAATCTGAATATAATATTTATTTCTATAACAGCACAGTTAGTTCAAACAAATATGTTCAGCTCTGGGCTATTTCAAACTATTCCTTGCGTCTACATGCCCGAAGCGACGGCTAAAAATGTAACATAATGTAACGCTTGGCTTTTGCGTTAAGAAATTAGACCCCGCCTTCCGGAAGTGGGAGCGTAACCATTAGTGCGATAGGATATAAAACCTGGGCCTTGGTTGATCATTGTCACTTCAGTATTGAACGCCAAACCAAAAAAAGTAAGTAGTTTCAATTTCAGGAGGTGAAAGCACATTTTATTTAAACGTATTTCTTAAATTAAGATCATATTAATATTGTTTACCAGAGAATCTTGACCTAATCGTTCAAAGTTTCAAGACATTATTTTTATAGATTTTTAATTAATTAAATGCAGTATTTAAGTAATTGAAATAACAATTTATATTCAATATTATATCAACAAGTTTGATATGCCTGCATTTTTATCACGAACATTTTGCATATTAAAAAATTGTAAATATTGAAACGTTGAAACAAAAATACCAGAATTAAATGTTGTTGGTTGTTTTTGCTTTGCGATAATGCTCTGAAGTCCAAATATTTATATCATTTATTACCGTTTTCAGTGGATTGAAACTGTAAGAGCATTTAAGTAGAAATTTGTACTGGTTCTTACATGTTAAACAGAGCTACTCTCTACAAGAAGAGGTAAGTAAAATAACATTATTAAAAGTGATTGCTATATAGATTATGCAATAAACATAATAACTTATTGACGGTTTACATTTATTTTAGGCTCTAAAATGAAAACCGCCATCTTTGCCCTGCTCGCCGTCGTATGTATGGTCGGTGTGACCTTCGGCCAGTTTGTCCCGCAGTTTGGACCACAGCAGGGAGGCGGATTCGGAGGATGTAAGTCTGTTTTCCTTTATTATCACATACTCCTCTACCTCCTCCTCAAATATATTTATACTGAGTACAATGCCAATGACCATTTCTACTAAGGTACCGAACTGGTTTACCGGGTGTTAACTCATGTTCACAACAATCTCGTTTATCTAATTTGTTTTTGTTTTTTGGAAGAAAGCTAGCATAAAAGAACATCCCGCTTCTTTAAATAGTCTAATAAGTTATTTATAGCAAACATCTTGAAACATTTTATGTTTTCAGAAGGACTTGTGATCAGATCGAGATTACGTATTATGAATAAAGATCTTTCGAAAAAGAACTGTTTCCTAAATCTCAAACGCTTGAAAGTAAAATAAAAGATAACATTTTTTATTGTGTTCTATTCGTTTCCAGTTTTGCCTCTGCTTGGACTGCTCATCCTCCTTCCCCTCCTCTTCAACCGATCCAACTCCAACGCCGGAACTACCTTCATCTACGGAAACTTCTCTGCTCCGTAAGTAAAACATGCTAAAATGTATACACATGTATCTGTTTCCTTACAACGCAACCTATATAGGGTTGTCACACTAGCACCCAATGGATAATGTTTTTTTTTTGTTGTTGTTTTTGTTGTTGTTTTGTTTTGTTTTAGTTTTGATAATGTCCATGGTGTTGACTTAAACGTTTTAAAATCTAAAATTGAATATTTAACTTCAGTTACAACTGTTTACCAAAACGATATAGTGTGACTATAACCACGCTTTCGAACTTGCATAAGACAAATAACGTGAACAAGACATAAAACTTCCTAAATGAATGATATTGAAACGCATTGATAGAACATCGGTGCCTGATAAGGGAGGCTTCTGTTCAAATAGGCTATGAACACCAAAGTCGCAGAACTGGTAGAGGTTTAGCCTACTTTTAGGACACATTTTCGGCAGCCACGTTCACCCAGACCGATCTGCTTCATGGTGTCAGTAGTATATAAAGCTGGTAGAAGTTCGTTTTCGTGAATATTCATAGCAGCCATTGGTCCAATGAAAATGTGCATTTTATCGACGCTGTTTTTAAATTAAAGTAACACACACACGCGCGCGCACACATACACGCGCGCACACACACACACACACACACACACACGCACGCACACACGCACGCACGTTCGCACTCACACACACACACACACAAACACACACACACACACATACACACACACACACACACACTATGTGTCAATGTCCAAATGACCGCACTGCTGCGCCTATTGTTTACAGATAATCATCGTTTTACTGACTGGATTTCCGTGATATTTTGACACGAAGCTAACCATAAGCTTCATGCATATGTTCATGAAAACGAAGTTAATTATTCTGCCTTGTAACCCACAGTATATGTATACATTATGAAAGGAATATTTACCGTAGGTTCCGACGCTGCTTTAAACACAAACAATTGAAGGTAGATAATATGACTTGTAGTGGTATCACGCCAGGTGTTCACGGTATTCTATGTGTGAAGGCCTATTTCTGTTTCTGTTAAACAACTTGCCTAAATATCTAAACGATTGTAAGTGAGTCAATAAACTAAGCAAAGTAAACTTAGAATATAATAATGCAAAGCCGTTTATTTATTTTCCAGCACTGGCAAGTAGAAAGTGACATCACAAAGTCCAGACCGGAAGTCCCCTACTGTAACAAAGCGTCAGATCTGGTGTCCGACACAAAATGGCGGATATTACGTCAATAGCCACATGGCTATCTGTTGTTGTTTTAATTGTTATTGTTATTTATTATCAATAAATTATTGTCACATACTTCCTCGTTTGTATATTGTGTTGAAGTGTTATACTTCCAAACCTAGTTGTTTTTCCGGGTCCTTTCAATGTGCCTTATTAATGTTGTAATTATGGATTTAGTTCAATACATTTCGAGCGCTCGTCTTATCTTAGTGGGCGGAACTTAATATTACCACAAAATTTATTATTTAGCGTATTAACAACCATTAGAATGCTTGTTTAACAAAATTCACAATTTAAGATAAAAATGGCATCCACAGTCGGAAGTTCCTTTTTGAAACCGAATTGAGAATCCCTTAATTGTTTATGTTTCATACAAAAATCATTTATTCGTTTATTTATTATCGCTGTGAATAACTTCGAGAAACAACTTTAACAGAGTTATTCCACGATAATTAGTCACGTCTTGCTTATCTTCCTTCTTGTGTAACGGCGTTATAATTCCCTCTCTCCAACTGTCGGGAAAGTGGCAGGACACTAAAATCATGTTAAAAAAATTGAAAATATGTGGACATGTCATATCTATACCTTCAATAAAGTATTCATTTAAAATACAATCCTGGCCAAACGCTTTATTTGTTTTTAATTTTTAACAGCATTTATTCATTGTTATGTGTAAATGGATAATCGAGCTCTGCATTATAACCATGAAATTCATGTGTTTTTCTAAAATGTTCGGATTCTGCTTCTGTTGTCTGATATATGTATCATTTTCTAGGTTAGAAAAATAATTGTAAAACGCATCCACCGTTAAAACGCCTTTCACCTTCTGTTTATGTTTCTTAAAATATTTCCAAAAATCTCTCGGTCTGCTGTGCTTAAGTCGCTCGATATTTCTAATTTTTATTTTGTCATGGTTTCTCTACTTAATGCGTATCATATTTTTAAACTTACATCTATTTTCACATAATGTTTGTCTACTGGCATAAGTATGACAATGTTTAAATGCTTTTTGTGATTCATCATATAATGTTTTTGCTCTTTTAAAATCCAAGTCAAACCATTCTTTGTTCTCAGATACTGTGTTAACATTAAAATAGAGTGATTATCACAACTAACACCTTTTGTGAAAAACGAACCTGCAACACCTCTTAAAACGCTCGTGAATCGCTGAACAACTTCATTTACCGAGCTCGCACTTCGGTCTATGCATTGTAAAACAATATTATTAAACACGGACAATGCGCAAATTAAAGCTGAGCGAAACTCACTTTTTAAATTATCGCACCATTTTAATCGTGTCTCCGTCTTGTGCATTGGTGTAATTACAGCATTGTTACAACATAATAAAAATGAGAGCGGGACATGATCGCTCCACGGTGTTGCCGGTCCTTCATTAAAGTTAACAACGTACAATGAATCGATTTCATTGGTCAATACATAGTCAATCACTGACGCACCTTGTGTAGACACATAAGTAAAATCACCTCTCCCGGCGTCACTACATTGCCGACCATTGATAATTCGTACACGGGTGGCTTTACACATATCCAACAAGTGTGTACCAAAATTATTACATTTTTCATTTTATGAGGCCCTGACAGAGAAACTATCTGGACTATACTCAGTGTCATCTGTGTATTCATTTATTGAATCACAAATAATAAAATCTTACACACCTACTCTTTTGTTTGCATTAGGTCTATTTTTTGTTGATCGACCTGTTTGTACAATAGATTTCTTGTAGACAGGTCTTTCTGTGCACGTGGCCAGGTCTTTCTAGACAGACCTGGTCGATCTATAGATCGACCGGGTATATCAGGAAAGACCTGGTCACGTGCACAGGCAGTATGTTCCCTGTAATATATAAACATACACATAATTATGTAAACTTTCTTTGTATTGAATACAATACACATCTATAAAATAATTATGCAAGTTGTGTTTGGCGCGTACTTGTTTCAATGCATTTCGTAAACACCTACGACAAAATAAAGATATTTTGTATTGGAACGTTTTGCATAGGGAAATTCCATTCTAAAAACATGCGTTTGCATTTGTTCATAAAGTAATTACCCGGTAGACTCAACTCAAACGAAATACGTATTTAAATGTGTATTTCAAAGCTTTATGCTAAAGTTATCCCCAAAAGTAAAACATACTCTAAATTGTGTTTTTTGCACATTGTTTATACAATCAAATCAGACAAAATCAAATTTAGAAGTCATTTCCCTTGCATTGGTAATAGCCCTAGATGAAATATCAATAAATCGCAGGTTCAACGATTGCCTGTCATAACCAATTCTGTAATTTATCATTCTAAATTTGTGTTTTAATAGCACGGGTACTGTCCAGAGAAATGGTCATCTATGCATCGTTAAAATAAGTTTGAAAACAGATGTTCACTCCAACTCTAAAATTTAAAAAAAAAATGTTCGAAATATTGGAATTTTGGTAACATAATCGCACTAACCTGTATGCATTTTGAGGTTCTTTTCCTCGAATAAGTCTAACGCTTGAGACAACATTTCATCCGAATCATATCATTTAAATCATATGAAAAACAACATACTCTTCAATGCACCGAAATACAAATAACGGAAAGTACTATCCGATTTCCGTTAAACCGAATATATGCACAAATATCATGAGATATTCACAATTAATTTATTATAGATGGAAATGTATTGTGGAACTGGTCACATTGCTTGGGATAAAATGTCATCAGAATCGTAATCGTTTGAGTCCATGGTGGTGTGTAATTCAGATACTGACCTCGGGTTAGGTCTAGTCGCTTTGGAAAGACCCGATCACAGGATTCTAAAATACCTCGAGCGCTCCGCGCTCTCGGTTATTTCATGAATCCCGTGATCGGGTCTTTCCAAAGCGACTAGACCTAACACTCGGTCAATATCCTATACATGCTTTAAACCCACCCATGCATAAAAATCACCCGCCACAAAAACCGCCCCTTGTTCGCTGAAATGGCATATATCATTTTGTAATTAATCAGTTAGATCCACATTTAAAGATTCATACGCTGGAAAACCTTCTCCTCATAAATACAGTCCACATATAAACAAGTCAGCATCTGTTTTTAAAAAAATGTTTACATACATGTTCTTTTATCCAGACAATAGTATTTTGATGGTTTCTAACAACTGAAATATCTTAACTAATACTTGTTTTATACAATAATAAGACGCCACCACAAGCCTTCTAGCCTTTTTGTTTTTTACAATTTCGGAAAAGGTTTAAAGTCACGTATCCATCTCATTCAAAGTTGCTATTTTCAGTTGTCCAGGTCTCATATAAAAACACAATGTCGTGCTTTCTAATGGTATTGAAAACGTTGTAATAAAACACTGTGCCAAAATCATTGTACCGTAGAACTATATAAACATGCATCAACGATTATATTTGAACGTTGTAATAAAACACGGTGGCAAAAATCATTGTACCGTAGAACTATATAAACATGCATCAACGATTATATTTGTACGTTGTATGCTAACACTGTGGCAAAATCATTGTACCGTAGAACTATATAAACATGCGCCAACGATTATATTTGAACGTTGTAATAAAACACTGTGGCAAAATCATTGTACCGTAGAACTATATAAACATGCACCAACGATTATATTATAAGCTGTATGCTAACACTGTGCCAAAATCATTGTACCGTAGAACTATATAAACATGCATCAACGATTATATTTGTACGTTGTATGCTAACACTGTGCCAAAATCATTGTACCGTAGAACTATATAAACATGCATCAACGATTATATTTGTACGGTGTTATAAAACACTGTGCCAAAATCATTGTACCGTAGAACTATATAAACATGCACCAACGATTATATTATAAGCTGTATGCTAACACTGTGCCAAAATCATTGTACCGTAGAACTATATAAACATGCATCAACGATTATATTTGTACGGTGTTATAAAACACTGTGCCAAAATCATTGTACCGTAGAACTATATAAACATGCACCAACGATTATATTTGTACGTTGTATGCTAACACTGTGCCAAAATCATTGTACCGTAGAACTATATAAACATGCATCAACGATTATATTTGTACGGTGTTATAAAACACTGCCACAATCATTGTACCGTAGAACTATATAAACATGCACCAACGATTATATTTGAACGTTGTAATAAAACACTGTACCAAAATCATTGTACCGTAGAACTATATAAACATGCATCAACGATTATATTTGAACGTTGTATGCTAACGCTGTGCCAAAATCATTGTACCGTAGAACTATATAAACATGCATCAACGATTATATTTGAACGTTGTAATAAAACACTGTGGCAAAATCATTGTACCGTAGAACTATATAAACATGCATCAACGATTATATTTGTACGTTGTATGCTAACACTGTGGCAAAATCATTGTACCGTAGAACTATATAAACATGCGCCAACGATTATATTTGAACGTTGTAATAAAACACTGTGGCAAAATCATTGTACCGTAGAACTATATAAACATGCACCAACGATTATATTATAAGCTGTATGCTAACACTGTGCCAAAATCATTGTACCGTAGAACTATATAAACATGCATCAACGATTATATTTGTACGTTGTATGTTAACACTGTGCCAAAATCATTGTACCGTAGAACTATATAAACATGCATCAACGATTATATTTGTACGGTGTTATAAAACACTGTGTCAAAATCATTGTACCGTAGAACTATATAAACATGCACCAACGATTATATTATAAGCTGTATGCTAACACTGTGCCAAAATCATTGTACCGTAGAACTATATAAACATGCATCAACGATTATATTTGTACGGTGTTATAAAACACTGTGCCAAAATCATTGTACCGTAGAACTATATAAACATGCACCAACGATTATATTTGTACGTTGTATGCTAACACTGTGCCAAAATCATTGTACCGTAGAACTATATAAACATGCATCAACGATTATATTTGTACGTTGTATGCTAACACTGTGCCAAAATCATTGTACCGTAGAACTATATAAACATGCATCAACGATTATATTTGTACGGTGTTATAAAACACTGCCACAATCATTGTACCGTAGAACTATATAAACATGCACCAACGATTATATTTGAACGTTGTAATAAAACACTGTACCAAAATCATTGTACCGTAGAACTATATAAACATGCATCAACGATTATATTTGAACGTTGTATGCTAACGCTGTGCCAAAATCATTGTACCGTAGAACTATATAAACATGCATCAACGATTTTATTTGTACGTTGTATGCTAACACTGTGCCAAAATCATTGTACCGTAGAACTATATAAACATGAATCAACGATTATATTTGTACGTTGTATGCTAACACTGTGCCAAAGTCATTGTACCGTAGAACTGTATAAACATGCAGCAACGATTATATTTGAACGTTGTAATAAAACACTGTGCCAAAATCATTGTACCGTAGAACTATATAAACATGCATCAACGATTATATTTGTACGTTGTATGCTAACACTGTGCCAAAATCATTGTACCGTAGAACTGTACAAACATGCATCAACGATTATATTTGAACGTTGTATGCTAACACTGTGTCAAAATCATTGTACCGTAGAACTGTACAAACATGCATCAACGATTATATTTGTACGTTGTATGCTAACACTGTGCCAAAATCATTGTACCGTAGAACTGTACAAACATGCATCAACGATTATATTTGTACGTTGTATGCTAACACTGTGCCAAAATCATTGTACCATAGAACTGTACAAACATGCATCAACGATTATATTTGAACGTTGTAATAAAACACTGTGCCAAAGTCATTGTACCGTAGAACTATATAAACATGCAACGACGATTTTATTGTGAGCTATATGCTAACACTGTGCCAATGTCATTGTACCGTAGAACTGTATAAACATGCACCAACGATTATATTGTAAGCTGTATGCCAGCACTGTGCCAAAGTCATTGTATCGTAGAACTGTATAAACATGCAGCAACGATTATATTGTAAGCTGTATGCTAGCACTGTGCCAATGTTATTGTACCGTAGAACTGTATAAACATGTACCAATGATTTTATTGTAAGCTGTATGCTAGCACTGTGCCAATGTCATTGTACCGTAGAACTATATAAACATGCACCAACGATTATATTGTAAGCTGTATGCTAGCACTGTGCCAAAGTCATTGTACCGTAGAACTGTATAAACATGCAGCAACGATTATATTGTAAGCTGTATGCTAGCACTGTGCCAATGTCATTGTACCGTAGAACTGTATAAACATGCACCAATGATTTTATTGTAAGCTGTATGCTAGCACTGTGCCAATGTTATTGTACCGTAGAACTATATAAACATGCACCAACGATTATATTGTAAGCTGTATGCCAGCACTGTGCCAAAGTCATTGTACCGTAGAACTATATAAACATGCACCAACGATTTTATTATAAGCTGTATGCTAGCACTGTGCCAATGTCATTGTACCGTAGAACTATATAAACATGCACCAACGATTATATTGTAAGCTGTATGCCAGCACTGTGCCAAAGTCATTGTACCGTAGAACTATATAAACATGCACCAACGATTATATTGTAAGCTGTATGCTAGCACTGTGCCAATGTCATTGTACCGTAGAACTATATAAACATGCAGCGACGATTTTATTGTAAGCTGTATGCCAGCATTGTGCCAATGTCATTGTACCGTAGAACTGTATAAACATGCACCAACTATTATATTGTAAGCTGTATGCTCGCACTGTGCCAAAGTCATTGTACCGTAGAACTATATAAACATGCATCAACGATTTTATTGTAAGCTGTATGCTAGCACTGTGCCAATGTCATTGTACCGTAGAACTATATAAACATGCACCAACGATTTTATTGTAAGATGTATGCTCGCACTTTTCCAAAGTCATTGTACCGTAGAACTGTATAAACATGCAGCAACGATTATATTGTAAGCTGTATGCCAGCACTGTGCCAATGTCATTGTACCGTAGAACTGTATAAACATGCACCAACGATTTTATTGTAAGCTGTATGCTAGCACTGTGCCAATGTCATTGTACCGTAGAACTGTATAAACATGCACCAACGATTATATTGTAAGCTGTATGCTAGCACTGTGCCAATGTCATTGTACCGTAGAACTGTATAAACATGCACCAACGATTATATTGTAAGCTGTATGCTAGCACTGTGCCAATGTCATTGTACCGTAGAACTGTATAAACATGCAGCAACGATTATATTGTAAGCTGTATGCTAGCACTGTGCCAATGTCATTGTACCGTAGAACTGTATAAACATGCAGCAACGATTATATTGTAAGCTGTATGCTAGCACTGTGCCAATGTCATTGTACCGTAGAACTGTATAAACATGCATCAACTATTATATTGTAAGCTGTATGCTAGCACTGTGCCAATGTCATTGTACCGTAGAACTATATAAACATGCACCAACGATTATATTGTAAGCTGTATGCTAGCACTGTGCCAATGTCATTGTACCGTAGAACTGTATAAACATGCATCAACGATTATATTGTAAGCTGTATGCTAGCACTATGCCAATGTCATTGTACCGTAGAACTGTATAAACATGCACCAACGATTATATTGTAAGCTGTATGCTAGCACTGTGCCAATGTCATTGTACCGTAGAACTGCATAAACATGCACCAACGATTATATTTTAAGCTGTATGCTAGCACTGTGCCAATGTCATTGTACCGTAGAACTGTATAAACATGCACCAACGATTATATTGTAAGCTGTATGCTAGCACTGTGCCAATGTCATTGTACCGTAGAACTGTATAAACATGCACCAACGATTATATTGTAAGCTGTATGCCAGCACTGTGCCAAAGTCATTGTACCGTAGAACTATATAAACATCCGATTTTATTGTACGTTGTATACTTATACTTCCAAAGGGATATGTTATATAGGTTGTACATAGGTTGTATTCCAGCACTGTGCCAAAATCACTGAACCGTGTAACTATATAACTTTATCAGTTACGCAGTCGTCAGAACATTTGACTGCCTAACAGATGTCCCGTTTTCGAATTACATGTATACATTGTTTTTGTTTCTATTCCAATTTAATTGAATGTAGGATATCGTAAATACGCCAACAGGCCTGTATTATATATCGGTATAATTTTAAGGCTTTATTATGTATCTGGATAATAGAATAATTATTGATATTGATATTGTATCACACAATCCAACGAAAAATACACATCCAAAGATGCTATTCTAACACTGAATTACCTACTATGAAATAATGCGTTTTTCTCATTGACTTTCAACTATAAATAGCTTTTATAAGCAAAAGTGCTTTATTTGGATCTTGTTTTGTTTGCTTACTTATTTATGTTTTATTTGACCTTATTTTTAGAATAGCATTTTGACTTCTTATTTGTTGTAGTTGCTTTCACGCTCGGTTATATTGCAATTAAATATATATTTTGTTTATGTTAATTTGTAAAGGAAACAGAAGAAAATCACTTGAGTGGGTGTCATTTAATAAGAATCATTTAAGGTTGAATGCATAAAAATATTTTACGTAATCATATTAATTGTATTTGATCTGAGATTTCCCTGTGTTTCTTAACGTAATTAATTTGGATACTTAATTAAAGATCAAGACATGAACTGAATCTTTACAAGATTTAATAGTCCACACAACATGTCCATAACAACAATAATAAAACAAACAACAAGAGTAAAACTGACAGGAAGCAGCCCATTTCCACTCGTGCAGCACGACTGTTTGGCTGACCACTCTTTCTCCAGCAGGAATTCGTTATTTATTTGCCAGTTCTGAAAAAGAAAAAAAAAGAAACAAATGTAGAATTTGAAATATAATAATATGATTCATTGTTCAATAAGAAATCTTCCATTTAACAAACAAAATTGTCTTTGTTGTTTCTTTTGCAGGGAAGCATGTTCATTTAAGATCTAATAATCAGAGATACTATTCGATGCTACTGTTAAATGTTGTCCTCCAAATCTTTTCCTCTTAATAAACACTACATCAAATTTGACTTACTGTGACCATATCGCCTTTGCAGAGTGTTTTTACCTATTGTTCTGTTCTAGCTACAAAAGTCCATGTTATATTAGAAGCAATGGATAGCATTTCTATCAAGTTGATTCAGGACTAGTTTTACTTACGGAGCGGAGAAGTTTCCGTAGATGAAGGTGGTTCCGGAGTTGGAGTTGGATCGGTTGAAGAGGAGGGGAAGGAGGACAAGCAGGCCGAGCAGTGCCAGGACTGGAAAAAAGAAGATAAAAACCTAATTAAGCACATGTGCATTTTGAATGCATTTATTGATTGTTTAACATGTATATAATAATGAATGAGGAGGGGGGAGGAGGAGGATAATAATAATAATAATAATAATAACAGAAGAATCAGTTTCACACGTGACAATTGAAATAACAATGAAGGCTAAAGCCATCATCTTATTCTAGTTTTCGGGACTGAAGAATTCTATACAAAACTTTACTATATCAGTGATAGCTTGTTGTTGTTGTTTTTCTCTAAAGTGGCACCTTTTTTGTACGACATTTACAGCAAATAAAAGATACAATGCTAATATATCCCAAAACACCGCGAATGGTTACTGTCTAAAAATGCTAAATTATTCCTTAAATAGAAGTGAAAAACGTCCATTTTACCCATGTGCTACAAACTTTACAACGCTCTCCAAAATTGCTACGTAAGATACATGGTGCGCTGGTAAAGTGTTACGAAGTTTCTAAAATCCGCAAAAATGTGTAATAAGGAGGGGGCAGGTGAAGCACTTACGTCCGCCACCGAACCCTGAGGACTGAGGTGCCGGGTAGAATCCTTGGCCGTACACTGTGACGGTCATAGCTAGGACGCAGGCAAGAGCCAGGGCGAGAACAGCGATGGTCTTCATGGTGGACTGGTTGGGAGCTGGCGGAGAGATATTTACTGAATAAATGTGATACAAAAACATACAAAGTAGTCCTGAAAATAGGAATGGATGGATGCTGGTAGGATCGAATTAATTTACCACATCTTTTAGACGCCATTATTTTAAAAACGAGCTTGTCAAACAAATTAAACACAAATGAATTAATAGAGCTTAATTGACAAATTTAGTGTTGTTTTTTTTAATTACAAATTGCTTATCGTGTAGGTTTGTAACGTAAATCAATATCATAGACAAAAACTAAATTAATTTAGCGTTTGGTACCATTACAATATAATTTCAAAATATAATAGCGTTTGGTACCATTGCAATATAATTTCAAAATATAAACAACACCTTGCAAAATTCATTAATTGTTAGAAAAATCTTAATACATTTTTTTTTTCAATGTCGAATATTTTTTTTATTTAGGTCATTTAGAAATTGAAGTCCAGTGAAAAAAATAACCAACTCATCAAGAGCGTGCTTTGGCATTTGTACGTATAAAAAGCAAAGAGTGCAATTAACAATTTTAATTTGGCATTTTCTCCGAATACAAATAAAAATAAATAACGTTTGCAATTTTTAAAGAGAACATGAGCATGTACTTACGTTTTGACGTTCAATGCAGAAGTGACGAGAACTCTTCTGCTGGAGGTATATATACTCGTCGAGAAAACTAAGATTACCCAATACACAGTCAACTTCCGGGTAAACGTCGTTCGTCTGCACGTTAGGCGCGCAACATGTTCGAGGTTCATCGAGTGGAATTGCTTCCGGCTATTAATTACTGACAATGTTAGACTCAAAATATCATTTTTTAAACTATAAATTGAATAAAAGCGACAATATTGTCCGTAAAGATGTAAAACATGTCGTTACGTGGGTAAAAACCAAAGGGCACGCATGACCCTTAGTACACATTGTAATTAAAGCAAATATTATTAAAGGAAAAATTATAAAGAAAGAACAGCGTTCATTTTTCTTAGCTAATTTGCACTGTCTTAATAATAACTGATTGCTGTTGTGTGGGTGTGTTTTTTTTAACGGAAGCAAAATACCACTTTGAATTCATGCATAGGGGTTGCATTTATATATTATGCCTTTGATGATGTTGTATAACGAAGAATGTGGTATTTGACACTGTGATGTATATTGAGCCATTTTATCAACAAAAATATTTGTTGATTAATTTTAAGGAAAAAGATTCGAGACACTAAAAGACTACAGTTTGTTACTATGATATAATCTTACTGTTAACTCACATGGGTAATAATGAATCTAGTTTTATTCATCATAAAACATACGATGTATATAACCCCACACAATGAAGTTTGCCAATTCTTGTTGTTTAACATATTGTTTTAATATATTGCCAAACAGCCGTTTAGTGTCATTTCAAAATACAGTTGCTTTTCAACTCAACAATGCATACTAAAACGTTTACTTCATAATACTTCTAACAGCGTTATAATATTAAATTCCTATAAATGTTGATGCAATTTTAACTTTAATCTATGCATAAATTCGTTGGAGCGCTTATGATAGTCAACCTTGAGGAGTTTCGAATGCTGCTATTTACACATGTATTTGTATTCAACCCCTGGACAACAGACTTCAGTAGCAGTAGCAGATTTTCGTAAAATAAGGCTTGATAATTACGCCGAAAGAGACAAAAAAGTAGTTCACTTTGAAAAATATTTACAAGAAAAGGGTGTTCAAATTTATTTTTTTTAAAAGCAAGTTTCCCTTTATTTCATTTATAAATGGACGTTATTTAATTGCTTTGTGTAAAATTTTTACTTTTAATAATGCTTTCTGAAGCAACATGCACATACAATGTTACGATGATGAATGAGACAAGGAGTAGGCGGCTTCAGCATGGTGATAAAATACGCTAAGAAAATAATTATTAAAGAATACTTCTTATGTAAAATGACTAAAAATACCAGCAATATCCTTATGGAAAATACCTGCCTACAAGTGAGATCAATTATACATATCTTTCTTTGTTAATATGGGGACTTATCATTTAAAATATATTATGATCGTCTTTCTAAATTATTTTTTTCCTTGGACCGCTGTCTCATTTTTCTCTCGGTTGACCATTTAATCTCTACTTACAACTGCATTATGAAAACACAGTATGAAATCCGCCTTGTTTGTTCATGACATAGGAGTATAAACAGGCGGGATTTTGTGTCATTATTATTTCGCGTAATGTCTTAAGGGTGGATAAAATTAATTTAAATGGTAAAGACGCGTCGTCTTTGTACTTTCACAATATCCAGGTTCTGTTAATTTTACCATAGAAAGCAACAACTAATACTGCATGTGTCAGATTCCTACGACTATACAAAGACAATTTCTATACAACAAATGAACGAAAATGTTCAAGTAAACTGTGCGCTAAATGCTTATTTCATATAAGTCTAAATAGTATCAACTGCTTCAACAACCCATGGTAAATTCAGTTTCATATGAAGTTTCGACAAGAGGTTAAAAAGACGTAAACGATGACCATAAAATAAATATCGTAAAAGCTTGGGGCCACCAGTTTTAAATAAATACACATTGACTGGTGGTACCCCGATGTTATCATTGGGAATACCTCGGATAATTTACAAATCTTCTCCCGGATGTATGACATAAAAATAAACATGTCGGTGCCTATGACGTCATGAAAACAACAAACATAATGTTGATACAAGTTCAGCAGATAACAGAAAATGCATTATTTGAACATGCAGTTACAGTTGTAAATCTAAAGAAGTGTAAAATATCAGTTGATAAAATGGAAGATTGTAGGATGAAATGATATTACTAGACTATACCGATTCCTTTTTCCAGAACTTTTTTTTATCGCGGACTCATATTTTACCAATATTGCCTACTTGCGGAGTCGAAGTATTATGTTTTTATGGACCTTTTCAACCAAGATGTTTAAATAACATATATTTGGCCGATTTAATATAGTGTTGATTTTTCATTATAGGGGCTCTTGAAATCTTTCTTAAATTAAGTGGAATTGTACATTGCAAAATGCAAAAAGAAATAGACATTTCTTTTAGTTTTTTCTCATAACAAACAAAACTTTATTTACAATACACTACAATTTTTTTCTACGTTTAAATACTCAAAAACAACACGTTTACAAATAAAATTAAACTGCATTTTCGGACACTCGTTATAAGTATACATGTCTTATATACATTGACACACAAATATAACAAACTACATAGAAACTACTTCACTAAAACACAGCAATATTAAACATAGAAGTCACTTACAGAGAATGATGGTATAAATACTAGTATTGGTTGATTTTACAAGGCAGTCTTCTCTTCTTTAAGGTTGTATCCGACGCTTCGCCTATATCAAATATATATAACAACATTTCTTCCACTGTTTGGGGGATATTTCATAATAACTTCTGCAAACACTTATATTTAGTCTAAGTTAAAGCGAGTTTGAACATTATCTGTATTGTTAGACAGTAGATATGGCGACAAAAATCAATCTAAATATTCATTCTTTACAAAATCTATGAATAAACAAGATAGTGATCTCTTCTACAAATATATCGACATCAGAGTGGACTACTCGGATGGCGATATGATGTGATCTCCAAAAGCAAGTCGTCACGTGGTTTTCATCTGCAGGGGCGGTGGGGGGTGGGGTGGGGGAGGGGGGCTCATATAGGAAATATCTGTATTAAATGACGATTTGAGATTTATGGTTCGCTATTCACACAGATCTAGGGAATCAATGAACAACAATTTGCATTACCTTTTTCAGGTAACAATGACTTTTTTGGTTATCGAACAAAATCTTTGGTCCAAACTGTCAGACGCCAGCTATAACGACCCAGTCCGTTGAATTGTTGCCATTTATTTAAAACAGTGATAAAAATTTACACAATGAAAAAAGTCATATTTGTCATGAAATACATAAATCAATCTCAAATATTCACAAACTTAGAATATTTACTACTAATAATAAAAAAGACACAAAATCGAACCGTCGACCCAGTGTATAAGATGCTGGGGCGCAACCATCTAAACCAACCATCCTAACAGATGCGTCATTTCCGTCAGTCCTAAAATAATTCGTTTAACTAGAGTTTAGCGGAAAATCTCTTCCATGTTTGTGGAAAGAACTGTTTCATAAAACTGCGTTTCTGACAGTTTGCCTTCATAAAATGCATGCAACTATATATTACCTCTGTTTTTGTGGTTTTAGGCTTAATAGGCTTACATGTCATACATTAGTCTTAAAAGTCGAATTTGAACATTACCTGAATTGTTAGACAGTACAAATCGTGATATATATCGTATTAGATGTCCATCGTTTCTAAATCTATAAATAGGCACGATGCGGATTTTAGCTAAAAATTTATATCAACATCACAGCAAATCATATTAAAACCCCAAAATAAGTGGTCATGTGGTGTTCTTAGTTTAAAAAGGGGTAACTGTGCGGCGTGGTTCGATAGAAAATACATTTTTGTAATGACAAGTACGGTGTTATGCTTTACTTTCACAAGAATGTGGGAAATCAATAAACCGCATCGCAGAGTTATAACAAAAATAATAAAAAAAATACTACAAACAAAACTTAAGGGAGCTTAAAAAATATTGGTTTTTAGATTTAATAAATCAAAGCATTGTTTTTTTAGAAGTTGTTAAGGCAACAGTTTAGTTAACTTAAAAATGTCCATGCAGGAAAATATATAATGTGCATGCGAGAAAAAACATAATGCGCATGCGAGAAAAAACATAGTGTGCATGCGAGAAAAAACATAATGTGTATGCGGAAAAAAAAACATAATTTGCCTGCAGAAAAAATACATTATGTGCATGCGAGAGAAAAAACATAATATGCATGCGAGAAAAAAACAATGTGCATGCGTGAAAAAACATAATGTGCATGTGGAAAAAAAAAAATGTGCATGCGGGGAAATACACTACGTGCACGCGGGTAAATATACCATGTACATGCAGAAAAATAATCAGTGTGCATTTTCAGCAGACTAAAGTGTGAAAATGCACCATCCGTCAGTCCCAAACAGGATACTGGTAGCTCAATAAGGTTGGTACCGACAGTTTGTCTATATTCAATACATGTAACACTGTAAGGATTTTGTACATAATTACTGCATAACATTATACTTAAGTTTGGGGAATTTTGCTAAGTGGTCAGTTGGTTGTCTAAGTTTAATAATAGCTTACCATGAAGCGTGGCTCAGATAGGAAATACTTTTCTGTAATGAAAAGTGTTGTGTTGTACTTTTCACAAGTATGTAGGACACCACCAGATAGCATTTTACTAGATCTTATCAGTTATTTATTTGGCTGCGTGAGCGAAAAAAAAGTTTGTCCAAACTGTCGGATACCACCTTCAACGACTAAAAACTTAAAATAGAGATAAAGTATATATCAAGTTATTCTAGGCGTAGTGTAGGTATATACGATATACTGCTAAAAGTAACCAACTGGTGTTCCTGCATTGCTGAACAAACTATTACCTTTAAAGAGTTAACAATAATATATGAATTAATTTTTAATTATTTAGCAATATCCAAACTTGTAAAAAAAAACATGTTAATGAAATCATATCGAAAACTGTATGCATGCCCTTCAATCAAGAGCATCAAACCAACTGAAAACACTTTGTCAATAAGCTGCATGTACATCACGGGCGGATAAACAATTGCTTCTTGACATTTGGTTTCATTTTTGGTGTTTTTTTCGGAACGTCTGCTTTGCACAGGTTGAAGAGATGTCGAAGAGCCTTGATCAGTGTCCCTATGTCCATGATTAGAATAGCCCCCGCGACTCCCAAACACACAACTGCTCCTGGATAGGGGAAATACACATGTAAAGATTGTATGAGCGAAGTATGAATTAAATGTTACCTATATCGTTATGTATTAAGAACTTATCTACAAGGTACATATACATTTAGTTTTTAACTTCTAAAATATAGATTTTCTATCAACCCCTGTCGTTACTTTCCGAAATCTTCAGAATCAGTTCGAAAAACTTCCAGTAGACCAGCGATGCTTCGGTAACCAGATACTTGTCTTGGCTATTATTTCATCCTTCTTAATTTCTATGTCTTGACATGTAAGTTAGTGCGAATTTAAGAGTTTTTCTAGTGTAAAGAAAAAACAAAGTATTTTATATGCACGTAAAAGAGTCAAAAATGGAATAACATAAATGTCAACCAAAATAAGTTATATATAGAGAGAGGTCGAGTAAATGTGAACAGAATGAAAGAAACTCTAAAAGGAATGGCGTCAATGGTCAAGTGTAGGACTTGTAACTGCCCTGATAGTGTGTGTTCGAGTCCCTGTTGGGGCGAAGGTCTTACAGCTAACCTAGGGCGGGCAGGTGGTTCTTACCAGACATCTGTCTGAGGCTTTCCTCCAACAAAACATTTGGATTTCGTTTTAATGACCATAATTGTGTGATTGCGATGTAGAAGATTACCTGAGAGTCCAATCGTCTGGGCCGATTCTCGTTCATCCGTTGCGCACTCCAAGCGTCTTCGGGTTGATGAGAGGTTCCCTCGGGGTAGATACATGCGAATATAGAAGTACTGGAGTATTTCCGCTTCCGTCATGTTCTCGAAGTAACTGGTAGCACACGGGCAGGGACAGATGAAAATGGGCGCGGCATTCACGCTTCCTAGGCGGAGCAAATGTGTAAATATGTTAGTGAGTCGGTAATTCAAGTAACGCTGTAAAACATAAGTCATCAGGGTGGAGCGAATGTGTATAGATGTGTAGTGAGTCGATTATTCAACTACCACGGTAAAACATACGCCGCCAGGGTGGAGTGAATGTGTACAGATGTGTAGTGAGTCGATTATTCAACTACCACGGTAAAACATACGCCGCCAGGGTGGAGCGAATGTGTACAGATGTGTAGTGGGTCGATTATTCAACTACCACTGTACAACATACGCCCCCCAGGGTGGAGCGAATGTGTACAGATGTGTAGTGGGTCGATTATTCAACTACCACTTTAAAGCATACGCCGCAAGGGTGGAGCGAATGTGTACAGATGTGTAGTGAGTCGATTATTCAACTACCACTGTACAACATACGCCCCCCAGGGTGGAGCGAATGTGTACAGATGTGTAGTGGGTCGATTATTCAACTACCACTTTAAAGCATACGCCACAAGGGTGGAGCGAATGTGTACAGATGTGTAGTGGGTCGATTATTCAGCTACCACTTTAAAGCATACGCCGCAAGGGTGGAGCGAATGTGTACAGATGTGTAGTGAGTCGATTATTCAACTACCACTGTACAACATACGCCCCCCAGGGTGGAGCGAATGTGTAAGATGTGTAGTGGGTCGATTATTCAACTACCACTTTAAAGCATACGCCGCAAGGGTGGAGCGAATGTGTACAGATGTGTAGTGAGTCGATTATTCAACTACCACTGTAAAACATACGCCGCCATCGTGGAGCGAATGTGTAGAGATGTGTAGTGAGTCGATTATTCAACTACCACGGTAAAACATACGCCGCCAGCGTGGAGCGAATGTGTACAGATGTGTAGTGAGTCGATTATTCAACTACCACTTTAAAGCATACGCCACAAGGGTGGAGTGAATGTGTACAGATGTGTAGTGAGTCGATTATTCAACTACCACTGTAAAACATACGCCACAAGGGTGGAGTGAATGTGTACAGATGTGTAGTGAGTCGATTATTCAACTACCACTGTAAAACATACGCCGCCAGCGTGGAGCGAATGTGTACAGATGTGTAGTGGGTCGATTATTCAACTACCACTTTTAAACATACGTCACAAGGGTGGAGTGAATGTGTACAGATGTGTAGTGAGTCGATTATTCAACTACCACTGTAAAACATACGCCGCCAGGGTGGAGCGAATGTGTACAGATGTGTAGTGGGTCGATTATTCAACTACCACTGTAAAACATACGCCACCGGGGTGGAGCGAATGTGTACAGATGTGTAGTGAGTCGATTATTCAACTACCACTTTAAAACATACGCCACAAGGGTGGAGTGAATGTGTACAGATGTGTAGTGAGTCGATTATTCAACTACCACTGTAAAACATACGCCGCCAGGGTGGAGCGAATGTGTACAGATGTGTAGTGGGTCGATTATTCAACTACCACTGTAAAACATAAGCCACCGGGGTGGAGCGAATGTGTACAGATGTGTAGTGAGTCGATTATTCAACTACCACTTTAAAACATACGCCGCCAGCGTGGAGCGAATGTGTACAGATGTGTAGTGGGTCGATTATTCAACTACCACTGTAAAACATACGCCGCCAGGGTGGAGCGAATGTGTACAGATGTGTAGTGGGTCGATTATTCAACTACCACTTTAAAACATACGCCGCCAGGGTGGAGCGAATGTGTAGAGATGTGTAGTGAGTCGATTATTCAACTACCATGGTAAAACATACGCCGCCAGGGTGGAGCGAATGTGTACAGATGTGTAGTGGGTCGATTATTCAACTACCACTGTAAAACATAAGCCACCGGGGTGGAGCGAATGTGTACAGATGTGTAGTGAGTCGATTATTCAACTACCACTTTAAAACATACGCCGCCAGCGTGGAGCGAATGTGTAGAGATGTGTAGTGAGTCGATTATTCAACTACCACTTTAAAGCATACGCCGCCAGGGTGGAGCGAATGTGCACAGATGTGTATTGAGTCTATTATTCAACTACCACTTTAAAGCATACGCCGCCAGCGTGGAGCGAATGTGTAGAGATGTGTAGTGAGTCGATTATTCAACTACCACTTTAAAGCATACGCCGCCAGCGTGGAGCGAATGTGTACAGATGTGTAGTGAGTCGATAATTCAACTACCACTTTAAAGCATACGCCGCCAGGGTGGAGCGAATGTGCACAGATGTGTAGTGGGTCGATTATTCAACTACCACTGAATAACATACGCCGCCAGGGTGGAGCGAATGTGTACAGATGTGTAGTGGGTCGATTATTCAACTACCACTGTAAAACATAAGCCATCAGGGTGGATCGAATGTGCACAGATGTGTAGTAGGTCGATTATTCAACTACCACTGTAAAACATAAGCCATCGGGGTGGAGCGAATGTGTAGAGATGTGTAGTGAGTCGATTATTCAACTACCACTGAATAACATACGCCACCAGGGTGGAACGAATGTGCACAGATGTGTAGTGAGTCGATTATTCAACTACCACTTTAAAACATAAGCTATCAGGATGGAGCGAATGTGTACAAATGTGTAGTGAGTCGATAATTCAACTACCACTTTAAAACATACGCCGCCAGGGTGGAGCGAATGTGCACAGATGTGTAGTGGGTCGATTATTCAACTACCACTGAATAACATACGCCGCCAGGGTGGAGCGAATGTGTACAGATGTGTAGTGGGTCGATTATTCAACTACCACTGTAAAACATAAGCCATCAGGGTGGATCGAATGTGCACAGATGTGTAGTAGGTCGATTATTCAACTACCACTGTAAAACATACGCCACCAGGGTGGAACGAATGTGCACAAATGTGTAGTGGGTCGATTTTTCAACTACCACTATAAAACATAATTTATTCGTTTATTTGAAGGACGAATCAATTAGTTTAGTCTTGAATCAAATGGGCTAAAGTGTAACCAAGTATTTAACATCGATTATATGATTAAATTGTAAATATTATTTAATCGATTATTTGAGTAAAATGACAATCTAAATTAGCGATATTTATTAAAAAGAATTATCGCTCAGGTTAGGTCAATTAAAAGGTTTAGCTGTTGTTATCATTGTAGTAAACAATTATTTATGCAAAAGTGTCAAGGTTTTTAAGTCAATTATTTTTTGTAAACAATAAGATCAAATAATTTTGCTTCTAGAAGGAAATTACAAATCCCCACCCCCCTTTTTTTTACATACAAAAAATCTATTTGAAACACTGCGATAGCAGGCAGATATATTTACAAGAAAAGAAAACCAATTTACAACTCTGAAAGTACCGTAAAATTGCCAGTTTAGCAAGCCTTATATATCATAGCACTACTTTGTTGGTATAATATAAGTACATGAAATTATATAATACATATGTTATTTTCTTTTGAGTGACTGTCTGAATTAATATTTAAGGGTTTTCTCTAAGTCTGAGAAATTCCGTTGATCTCTCTCAACTTCGCCGACACCAAGACCAAAACAACAACAACCTATCTAACCTCTCTTAAATTCCCACAGAAACTCTAATTAATGCAGCGCGTGTTGTGCAATTAAACATAAACCTTTATTTAGTGACCCTTATTTCTCCATTTGAGTGATTTATGACCGGTTCACTATGTTCACTAGCATGGAGTAAAAGAAGTTTCCAATCACGTACTAAAGGTCAGCGGTAAACGGCAGAGACACGCTTTTGTTATGAGTGGATTATGTAATATGTAAAAAGGTAAGGGATATCCACATACATTCTTTTGTTTAGGTGCTGGTTAGAATGGTGGTGTAATTTGACAGCTGGTATTATGTAATCGTGATGATCAACATACATTCTTTTGGAATGTGTGTAATGTTAAAGATCTAGTATACAGCATCTCAAAACAAAATGCATACAGTCGATGTATTTCACTTAGTTTTAAGCTTATGGGGACGTAAAATCGCCAATGAATCTTAAGGTAGTACTTAAGGTAGTATGTTATGGGGTATTATAAATAACAAGGGAAAAGACATAAAATGGCATATGACCGAGTAGAGGAGAATGGATTAACAACTTCTACTTAATGCTATATTTTCACCAATATCGGCATTCAGACTATGAATGATACGGATCAGTCTTCCACATATGTTTTTGTATTATCAAACCTGCGTCACCCAACACACATTTTAAAACTGGGATACCTTCAAGTATTAACAGATAATAATGACTCCACAAATAACCATTTTCCTAATGTTAATCATACAATAATGACTCCACAAATAACCATTTTCCTAATGTAAATCATACACGCTCTGATTGTCACACAATACATTGATCTGAAACCAAAAAAAATGCCCAGAGGTAAAACTGAGTATCTATTTATGGAAACCGACTGCTTATCCTGCCTTTGAGCCAAATTGGGGAGGGGCTTAGCAGCTGAGACAATGAGGGTATGGTTACTAAAATAAGAATTATGGCAAGATTTCATGCATCTATAAAATAACAAATATACCATCATGTGGAAAAATAATTGCCCTTTAAGATCATGTGATTTTTAGAAAATTGATTTTTTTTTCAGATTTAAATGTAAGCTTACATAACAGTTATTATTGTATAATTCACCTAAGGTGGGCTTCATATAACTAACTACATCAGTACCACACCTGAATATACGGAAACTGACAGATGCTGTGTAATCAGGAGAAGTGAGGCCTGCTACTTGACTATCCAGTTGTTGTTTTTTTAATACAAAATACCAACATACAGTAAATGTACCTGAAATGAAAGGTAAAGTAAAAGTTGCCGTGGTGGTCGTGGTCGTGGGCGCTGCTGTTGTTGTTGGCGGAAGGATACAGCTCGAGTTCGGAAACACTCGGGGTAATTGGCCGGTCATCGCAATCTCAGTCTGGTTAGAGGCATCCGCTTCACCTTGATAAAATATCACGGTTATCCGGGGATTTTTAAACTTATATTATACACGTACCAGTCCCTTAATATAGTCCTACCATTAAATTTTATGGGGCGTCCAGACGTCGTGGTAGAGTCGCCGACTTGTAACTCATCTGACTGTTGAACTTCTTATCGTGAGGGTTCGAGTTCCGATTTGGGCGATAAACTTAACGTGGGATGGTCTTCCAGCTGACCTACGCTGCACCGGTGGTTCTACCGAGAAATTTATCTTGGGGTCTTCCTCCATTAAAATACTTGAACTTCGCTTTCACGGCCAACATTAATTGCTGTGGTGTATTTTAAAAAACTAAACAAATAATATATTCTTACATGTATAGATTTTTAAAATATCTATTTTATACAGGTACATATGTATTAGTAAAAAAAACCTGGTCTATCACATGTAGTTATAATTAATACAAAAAAATATATCATCGCATATAATATAACCTTTCTATAGTTTTGTACGTACACATTTTTGTATATTGGCAATTTATTATATTGGAACATGATTACTTTTTTGTATTCATGTGTATACCTGAATATTTGTCTGAATATCTCAGGAAATACAGTTGAATAGTCATGGAGAATAATACATGTATGTTGGAGTCACGAAATGTGAAAGTTTTCAGGCATGGCCAAGGAATATATCCGATAGGCCGACCCGGAAAACTTTCTCATTTAATGGCACACAACCTCACATCCCATTATTCTACTTTATTTATCCTGTTACTGCTAATAATATTAATTTCGTTTATATACACTATGGCAACATCTTAGCGTGTATGCACCCTATAATTACTTCTTTATCATTTTGTTTCATGTTTAATTGAACTATTCTGCTTTTAAGCAGTTTTGCTCTAAATATTAAACTAACATTTTCGACTCCAGCAACTGTACTCTTGTGTGGATAGGTGTGGAGAAAAGAAAAAGAACTACACAAACTCCCCATTTATTATTAGCAGAAATTTAAGTTCACTTAACAAGCGACTTTATAACAAGCACACAGAAAGATTTCAAAAAGAGCGGAATGCAAGATTAGCGAAAAAAGAGAAGACAGGAGAAGAACGACGAAGATAAGGATGGAGTTAAACTGAAGGTGTACCAAAGAGAATAAAATTATAAACAAAGAAGAATATGTTGAAAATTATTGTGACGATGATATTTTGTTTTAAACTTATCTGCCCTTTGTAAGAAACTGATATATTTCTTCTCATTACATGTCACCTTGACCTATCCTGCAAACCTGAAGCCATTTGTTGTATTGCTGGATAATCGATCCGGAATAACATATCAGCTGGACAGTGACAACTTTGTGCATTTGTAGTATTTGATAGGGATAAGATTTAAGGCGAAGTGTTTAAAACAATTATTTAAGCATTCTGCACATCAGTATTGTCGGAATTATTTCTGGATTTTTAAGAGCACCCTGCGCTTTCCAAAGAATGTTACATCCCTGCAGTGTTTAAAAAGCACAATACGGTATCACAAGTTATTTGAATTTTCACTAATGAGAATTTCTTTTTTTTATTTGGGGTAACCTTAGGTCAAAGGTGAGGTTTTACATCTACGCCGAAAAAAACAACATGTCAATGTGGCTGAACGTGATTACGTTGGGCTGCAACGCATGACCCAAAACCAAACGGTGCAAAATCAGTACCCTTCCCAGTTTGAGGATTGTTAGCTAATGTGTTATCTAGCTATTGTCTGAAAACCAAAATCAAGCTTAGTGTCGCTGTGACCTTAACCTTTGCGTCACTGAACACAAAACATTTAAGAAGACATTCTTCTATTTGTATTGTTTGGAGAACAGAAACTGACCGCGCTCTCTAAATCTTTGTACAAGGCTATTTACTACTCATTGCTCGTACTAAGTAGTGAGAAGTCGAGAGGGATTAATATAAGTTAAGAGAATTTGATTATAAATAAATAGGACCAAACTTATAGCAGTCCTTTATATATAAGGATGATGAGGAGGAGGAGGAGGAAGAGGAGGAGGAGGATACTGTGAAGAATTATAAAGAAGAGAAGTAGAACTGAAAGAAAAAAAAACGAATCAGCCTTCCACAGTAACATCACTTACTTTCTAAGCAATATCGCCAAATGAATGTTGAGGGGTTGGTTGTCGTCGTAGTTCTGCAGTCACCGGAATGCATGGTACATTTCTGTGTGTTGAACGTCACTGCCCGACAATGAGGCGTATCAAGACATCGCTCCATGCACTGGTACGGATACATCATCTGTAATTGTTGTATATGTATATCAAAACCTACTTTCTTCAATATTTTCGTATATTTCTGGGATGTTTCTTAGAGATTCGTGGAATATCTACATTAATACGTACGTATACACCGTCTGTCTTTCTCTGTCTCTCTTTCTCTGTTTCTCTTTCTCTGTCTCTCTCTCTCTCTCTCTGTCTCTCTCTGTCTCTCTGTTCCTTTCTGTCTCTTTGTCTGCCTGCCTGCCTACATACCTACCTACCTAAACCAACCGATCTGTCCGTCCGTTCATCTATCCATCCATCCACCAATCAATCCATCCATCCATCCATCAACTCACTCACTCACCCACCCATGCTTTTATTCGTGTCTTTGCCCATTGGAAGTACAATTGTGCTTACCAAACAGCGAAATATCAATTGATCTTATCAACAACAATTAAAACAATTTCCATGTAAACTTATCAATTGTCTCGTAAACTGTATTTTCTTTGACATAAATTATTTGGTGTGATATTGTAATTTTGAGACAAGACTTCGAATATTTATTTACAGTTTTCTTACCTGTATTTCACTGGAACCAATGACGGGACTCAATCCCCTAGTTCCATTCACGGAGTATATCTCGAAGATGGGACAATCTGTTAAACAACCATAAAAAGACCAACATGAAAGCCATGAAATGAAAAGTATTGACGATACTTAATTGGGGATTTCGCGAGGTTCTTAATTAGGACTTAACGCGATTTCAAAATGGGATATCTTCTTTGTTACATGGGTATTTCCCATACTAAAATGTGACATATCTGGCTAGACTAACGACGCCACAACTTGATGTTTTGCTTTGCTTCTCATCACACCGCCATGATAATTGTCATATTGGCGACATCAGTTTTTATCGGCAGGTGTCTTGGAAGAACCGCCGGAGAACTGCTGGTTAAGAAACCTCTGCACATGAAAGATTTCGCCTCGGCCAAAACTCGAAACGACGCAGTGTGGGGCAAGAGGTTACGAGTCAGTGACGCTAATCCCTCTAGTAACGGGAGCACCATCTCCCCTCCTGCACATACATACGTGTAAAAACAGAAACGTACCATCATTGCAGGCGCGTCTCCAGACCTTGGAGCCGACCTCTGGCTGAATTTCACGACACTCATATTTATTACAGACATCGTTTCTGTATTCCAGCGCGCCAAGACCCGCCTCTCCAAATGAGAAACCGCATGACGTTTTACCCAACCCTTCTAGGAAAGGTTCTGCACATTCATCACCCATTCGACAGTTGACACATATTTGTTTGTTGGTTTGGGCAGTGCAGTCTACAGAATATAACACAAAATGTGTGAGTGTTTTTAATAATAAATTTGCTATTTGTAATATATATAGTATTTGTTTTAATCTGAAGTGTTCTATACGGAAATATATTTAGACCAGATAGAAAAATTCTATTGGACCGTCAGAAGAGTAGTATATGGCTTTTCTATTTGGACATATTTTCTTTAAAAGCTTAGATTTACTTGTTTAATATTAATGAAGAGTTTTATTTAACGTTACCTCATGGAATATCATTTGAGAGCAAAACCCTAAGTAATTTTAAGGTAACTTCTTAATAAGCCTACCACCAGGCTACATAATGAAACATTATTTCAGAGCATAATCCCGGGTTACGTCATTGTCTTTTCTTACGAGCACTCGTAAAGAGAACAGACCATGGAGGGTCTTCGGGTTATTTCGTGAAACTTTTGTTAAGAGCTTAGCCCGAGGATAGTTAAGGAACAATTAATGAAAGCATAAGCCAAAGTTACTTCAATAATTATTCTTTAATGGAAAAAGACACACTTAAAATTGTGGATTATACTTTGAGAGTAATGTCCCAGGCTGCATTATGGAAGTTTTTTTTAACCAGTATTGTCTCCGTTACTTCGTGAAACATTAAGAGCTGAATCAATGGTAAATTAATGAAACAGTCTCTAAAACCGTAGACTCAGTTAATATGTTAGAACATTGTCCAAGCATAATTTGAGGTTTATTAAAAGAACATTGAAACATTGAATAAGTCAGCAGCACGACCTTTTCTGGCTTACACGTTAGGAGATTATTGGGTAAGGGGAAGGATATTTGGATGGGTCTTCCCAGCTGGTAGCAGCCTCAGGTTGCAGTGTTTTCGGACAATGGGCGGGGTCGTAGGTATTACTACCTGCTGCTCAATGGTTGCGCAGTAAGCCCGTGTGCATCAAATGCGATTGATTTATGACCTTCCCCAATGTGATAGCCTTGTAGAGAGTTCCCATATTTATTGTTTACGACCATTCCTTTCTACCTGCATAGTGTTATCTTTGGCGGGGACTCTAAAGAAAAACATTCCCATGGATACAAGATAAATGTATGATAAAAACTAAATCTCATCTTAAGGACAATTTTACAAAAATATTATTTAACAGTAAAGTATAAAATTTCTTGTCTATTTAGGAAAACCATGGTTAAGTTTTTCCATGCTGGGCTATCTCCTTGATTTGGTATACTACCACCACTACTGCTACTACTACTACTACTAGTAGTAGTATTACTACTTCTACTACTACTACTCCTACTACTACTACGACTAACTCCACTACTACTACTACCACTACTACTACTACTTTTACTAATACTACCACTACAACTACTATCACCACCACTATTACTACCACCACCACTACTACTACTACTACCACCACTACTATTATTACCACCACTACTACTACTACTACCACCACTACTATTATTATTACCACTTCTACTACTATTACCACTACTACTACTACCACCACTACTACTACCACTGCTACTACTGCTACCACTGCTACTTCTACTACTGCTACTACTACTTCTGCTGCTGGTGCTACTACTGCTACTACTACTACTGCCACTACTACTACTACTACTACTACTACTACTGCTACTACTACTACTACTACTACTACTACTACAACTACTGCTACTACTACTGCTACTACTCCTACTTCTATTACTACTACTACTGCTACTTCTACTTCTAATGTTTCTACTACTACTGCTGCTACTACTACTGCTGCTACTACTACTGCTACCACCAATGCTACTTGTTTAGACGGTTGATCATTATAATTATATGGTCTGATACGTACTATCAACGCAATATTTTTGCACCGTCGTCAGTGGTGTGCCAGACGAAGAAATATCCAAACAATCGTACAATGAGCACGAGTCAGTCCCCAGCCTAACGGTGAGGCAGCCAGGGGTGTCAAGGCATTTCAGTAGACAGTAATCAAGGTCCGCATAGGACTGAGAGATATACTGCTTAATCTGTTGTTGTAATAGCGTATTATTCTCATAATAAGCAAGGATTGTATCCCAGTAGGATTCCGTGTATGAATACGTGCTAATTGACAATCCTTGATAGGTCCGAATAGACGGGCACACAGGGGACATTTGCTTGGTCCAGATCAAGTCGTAGGTAGAACAAGCTGAGATAGAATATAAAGAATAGGATAACAACTTCATCATCAGACAATGTTATTGTCGCAAAAAGCATCAACGTCGTCGTCGCCATCATCATCATTTTCAAAAACAACATCAGCAGCAGCATCAAATTCATCGATCATCATTATCATCATCACCCCTATCATCTTCACTACCATCATTATCACTTTCATCAGCTGCAGCATCAACAAATTCATCGATCATAAAATTATCATTATCACCGTTATCGTCATCACCATCACCATTATCACCATCAGCAGCAGCAGCATCAACAGCATCTGTATCAATTGCAGTCTTTTGTATTATTTTAGCGCGACAGTCCCAGTTGCAACATAACTGCTCATGAAACAAATGTATGCTGGACGTCTTTAGCTATACATCTACTTAAATATTAAATGGCGCTGTTCCTCCGCAAGTGACACGAGGTCATCTTAGCACTTACTATGGGCACTTTTGCAGTCTTATATAAAGGGACGCTACTTATGTTACAAGTGTTACCCGCCTTTTGGGAAGGTGTTACTGTATAATTACAGTAAAAACAATATTTTCTATTTTTAACTATAAAGAACATATCAGAACGCAGTGGAAGTGCTAAAATATCGTAATGAAAATAAGCAGACTAAAAATAACATTAAAAATATTTCTCATACAAAGTATAAGAAAATACCTATAACAAGGGAGACAACTTACGCATTGTTATTTATTTATTAATTTATTTATTTATTTATTTAATATCGAAAATGTGGAATAATCCTAATTTGAGGTTAATCCTTCGCATATTGACGAAGTTATGCTGCGGATACGCAAAATCAACAAAGAAGATTACGTGGATAGCATAACATTGATCTTACGTTTGTTTGATGCCTCGGAACATGCTTTTTTTACTCAAAATATAAGGTAACTCGCCATAGTGAAACTTACTGGAGTTAATTGCCCTCCGCGATACAGATTCTCCTACACTAAAACGAGTCAGTCTGTCACACGGACTCTCTTGGCACAAGTTGTCGACGTCATGGAGACTTGACATTGCGTCAGGGTGCTGTGGAGTACACTGACTGCTCGTATACGTCGATGGTACAGTGCCGCCGTCAGGGATGTCCACCTCACACCTTGTGCCACAGTTCCGGCACGTTTCAATGTGGGGCTTTTCCGGACCTACAAAAACGAAGCAAAACGTGACAAAAATAACATAACTTTACTTCAAATTCGTTTATACAGTCCACTTGAGAACAGCAATCCCACAGAAACGAATAATGTGTTATTACATATACTTGGTTTTGATATCAAGATGTTTAACTGAAGTATTTTAGAAATTGTAATCCGATAAAATTTTGGTCAGATAACGTCAAGCTATACCGTTGGACATATTTGAGTAGGTACGTTTATTGTGCTGCCTTTAATCTGGTAATCTGCCTTTAATATGATACAGTGTCAACTCGCCTGATCATAGTATCGTTACCTTAAAAGCGTCTAATTTAGACCTGGAATTAACCTATGTAAAGTAAACGAGACCAATGAAGCTCTACCGCATGAACTGTTGTTTCTTTTATATCTCGACATCGGATTGAAAACAAGTTACTAATAGGTCAGGCAATGTAAGAACAGTACGTAGCATTAAAATGAAACAAAATAGTTGTCTGTATCCTAACAGAAAAATGTATGCACAAAAGCAGGAAATGGGATTGGGATTTGCCGGCATTTTTGCCAATACTGTACAGCGACATCTCTATCATTATAGCACAGGGACACTTATGAGGTGCCCAGGGACTGAATCCGGCTGGTCAATTATACTGACACCGACGTGTCAGGCGTAATGCTGTCCCCTTAGCCCCGAGCGTTAGGAGGGAAGCCACTACTACCAACTTTAAAGTCTTTGGTTTGACCCGGCCTGGGTTTGAACCCGCGACTTCCCGATCAAAAGAATATGGGTCAGCTACTTAACATGACTAGTGTACCAACCACATTAAGGATTGTGTGTTCTGTAGTTACTGATCTGAAACTAAAATCATGTTTAAGGTCAGCGTGACCTTGACCTTTGTACCATTGTCACCCCAACAAATCGGCGTCATCTGCTCATCATGGCCAATGTCTCTACCAGTTGTGTTATGTGTGATCTCATGCGTTTTTAGATATCGAACGGAAACTAAACTATGTTCGAAACCTTTGCACAAGTGAAGCCGATGAAACCATTGCAAGCAGCACGGTACTCAGTGCTTCGAAAAAGTAGTCACATTTTGGAACACTCGGAACTTCTAGGGTAATTCCGTCTTCCAGACAACCATCCCAGAGATGTATCTGGGGTGCGATGGTATTTACAGAATCACTATCATTGTGTTCGCCAGAAACAGAATACGCCATAAAAAAAGTTCCTCAAAAAGCAATACGTGTAGTGTATAGGATTATTTGATTCTTTCAACTTTCATTTATCAATGTATCTGTTTACATTTTGTAAGATATACAGCTGTTATTGTATTTTCAGTAGAGATAATAAAATACTTAACTTATGTTTTGATGACCTAAAAGGCACCGATATGTTAATTTTCTTGGGGTTTTCCGTCATACATCCGAGAGACGATTCGTGAATTATCCGAGGCGTTCCGATTGATTGTGGGACAATGAAAACCGGTGTATAATAGACAGCTGTTAACGCAGTGAATACGAAAACAACATGTCAGATAGTTCAAATAATCATGACCAATGACTCTGCCTATTTGGAGGACTGTGACTGCATGTGCGGTTTATCGACCGATCTAAACAAATTGACAGGCAAGGTATATGTTCGGAAAAAAAGAAAGTCTAACAGACACGGAGTCACCTGGATACACAGGGGGTCCGTGCACCCCCCCCCCCCCCCCCCCCACACCCGAGAAATTACAACAGAGACATGAACACACACAGCTGCATAAACTGCGTTAATCACATCGCGGGGATCCTCTTACCTATGCACCCTGGGCTGATGCAAGTCTGGGGTCATATTATGCAATAACTTAAGGGCTGCTGGCCCAAGTAGCAAACAATGCTGTGGTAGGGTTGCTTTCTGATTAGTGTTACTGAGCGCTCAAATGAGCATGAGCGTACAGCTATTCCAACTAACACTAGAGCAAGGTGCCCAAGTGCCCTATCTCGATGACAGTACACGGAAGACAGTTTGTTACCCTTGAAACTAATACTGTTAGCATTATAACAACAGGCTTGATTAATGAGGGTGTTTTTTTTTTCTAAACGTATAATAGGATATTTAATATTTATAATATAGCTTAGTGTGTAATGAGTTTTAAAATCTTAAATTATCATATTATATGCATGTAATATGGTGATGCAACTCTTAACATTTTGGCCACATTGTAATCACCGATAATCTTTCAATAATTTGTTTAAATGTGGTACCCGACAATTTGGACCATTCTTTTCAAATAGATAAATAAGTAATTATTATCTAAAAAGGTCCTGCAAAGTGGAGTTAATACCCTAGATCTGTGTGAACAGTGAAACATAAATCCCCACTCGTCATTGCCAACATGTACATGTATTTCGTATCTGAGCCACGCAGCAGAGATAGCTACGCGCTGACGTCGGTATCTATTTTTAGTAGAGATCACTTTGTGCTTATTTATAGATTTGGAAAGAATGAACTGCAAAAGTGACTTGTTTCGCAATTTGTGGTGTCTTACAATATAGCCAGTATCCCAAATCGCCTTTACTAAGACTAAAGTATAATTCTATCCAAAAATTTATTCAGGCATTTGCAGAAAACATGGCAAAATATTGTTACATGCATTTGATAAAGATAAAATATCGAGTACCACCTTTAAAGGGAGATAAATAAGATATTTATTTCGTTTCAAAGTTAAAGAAAGTACTATACCTGGCTCCTGTAGGCAGACTCTCTGCACAAATCGACGATATTCGTAGTATCCGGTTGTTGATACTCTTTCAAACGGTCTGTACACATTTGTGGAATGGTAGGTACAATTTTGATAATAGTGATTAACAGTGTCAGTCCAGCTTCTAATATATGTATACGTCACACCTCTACAACCAATCATGTCTAAGCATTTATTTATACAATAGTTAATATCCACGCCCCCGTTCTCAGAGCCGATCACCAACCCAGTTCCATGTTGAGAGTACATTTGGAATATCTCGTAAATAGGGCAGTCTGCAATACATAAGAAAAAAATATTTGATTGCATATATTTTATTGTTACTCAGGAGTTCGCGCTCTGGCGCTATGACATACATTCGGAGGTTAGGTTCTTACGCCCTTACCTTGTTTATTGACAGTTAAATATGTATGATTTTACCAAATTACATTTATTCTTAAAGTTCTACCCAAATATACCTAACATTCCGGCACATCTTTTTCTAGAAAAAAAAAGCGCATCGCTGACAAGGATAAAGGATAATGCCAAATTCCATACAAGACTTCTGGAAGATTTACTGATTTTCGCGAGTAAAGATTGAGTGGGAATGTGTTAAGTGTGTGAAACAGTGTTCTTTGTCGACAATTAAATTGATTCTAATTTTGGTCTATAAATTCCGGAATGGTTTGTAATCTGTGTAAAGGCATTACATTTCTAAATCCATATAGAGGTGAAATGGGTAATTTGCTGTAAAGAAAAATAGGGAGAAAAATGAAAAGGAAAATAAGTAAAAGAAGAAGAGAAAAGGAGAAAAAAAGAGGAAGTGTAAATAAAAAGGTAATAAGACTAAGCATAAGACATATTATATAAAGACGACTGAAATCAATAAAAATAATTATCTATAAAAAAACTAATTGTAATAATTATTGTTGTTGGCATCCTTCTGTCTCTAGACACAATGGTGTCTGCACCTGAGTGTTTATTAAGTTGTGGGGCAGCAGCGGCGACTGTGGCTGAATAAGCCTATGCGGGAGCTGCAGCTTCTGTCGCACTTGCTGCAAGTGTGGTCCTTGTTGATTACTATTGGGGCAGCAGTGGTAGGCTGGGTTCTCTGCTGTTTGCGGCTCTTCCTTTCCTCACGCTGGATCTCTCTCTTCTCTTTGACATTTGCACACCAGCTAGAGCGATCGGAGGTTTCTCTTTCGAGATCTGCTGGGTTGATGTTACAAAACTTCAGATCCCTCTTGCAGACATCCTTGTAGCGCAGGGATGGTCGTCCGATTGGACGTGTTCCAGTGGCGAGCTCGCCACAGAGGATGTCCTTTGGGATGCGACCATCGTCCATCCTACATACGTGTCCGAACCAGCGTAGGCGCCTCTGGGAGAGGGTGGCGAACATGCTTGACATGCCTGCCTCGGCCAAAACATCTGCGTTGGAGATGCGGTCCTGCCAGGTGATGCCGAGGAGTCGTCTGAGGTTGCGCATGTGGAAGGCGTTCAGTCCTTCGTTCTTGGTGCATGAACAGGGTCCAAGCCTCACTGCCATACAGAAGGGTGCTAAGCATGCACGCTTGGTACACCTTCATCTTTGTGTTGAGGGTCAGCATGCAGTTATCCCACACACGCTTCGATAGGCGGGCCATGGCGGTAAGCTGCTTTGCCTATCCTCGCGTTGAGCTCGGCATTCAGAGATAGGTTGCTGGAGATTGTGGAGCCAAGGTATGTTAATATGTTCACCACCTCCAGGATGTGATCGCCAATGGTAATTGTGGGAGTGGTGCTGATATCCTGACCCATGATGTTGGTCTTCTTGAGGCTGATGGTGAAGCCAAACTCTGTGCACGCCTTTGCAAAGAGAGTGATGAGTCGCCTGAAGGGCGCCTTCCGTGTGAGCACTGAGGGCGGCATCATCAGCAAAAAAGCATCTCTCGGATGAGGACCTTGCCCACCTTGGTCTTTGCTCTAAGGCGGGCTATGTTGAATAGGTTCCCGTCGCTCCGTGTGTGGAGGAAGATGCCATTTTCGGACTCACTGAAAGCGTAGCGCAGGAGCAGGGAGAAGAATATGCCGGAGAGTGTCGGGGCCAGGACACACCCTTGTTTCACTCCGCTCTTGATTGGGAAGGGGTCCGATGATGCTCCGTCATACTGAACAGTGCCAGACGTGTTGTTGTGGAATGACTTGATCCATCTTCAGAAGCTCGGTGGGGCATCCAATCTTGTGGAGGAGGGCGAAGAGACCAGATCGACTGACCAAGTCAAACGCCTTAGTCAGGGTCGATGAAGGCGAGGTACAGGGGGCGTCGCTGTTCGTGGCACTTTTCCTGCAACTGCCTGAGGGAGAACACCATGTCGATGGTTGATCGCTTGGCCCGGAAACCCACACTGTGACTCGGGATACACGTGGTCAGCAAGTAACCTGCAGCCGGTTGAGGACTACCCTGGCGAAGGCTTTTCCCACAATGCTGAGGAGGGAGATTCCACGATAGTTGTTGCAGTCGCTGCGATCACCCTTATTCTTATAGAGCGTGACAATCTTTACATCCCTCATGTCTTGGGGTATGAATCCTTCTTCCAAGGAGGGAGCTCTCTTTTGCGGCCTTCACAACCTCTGGTGGGATTCCGTCACTGCCTGGTGCTTTCCCGCAAGGACAGTGAATCAATGGCCTTTCTGAGCTCCTCGATGGTGGGTGGTGAGTCCAGTTCTTCCATGGTGGGCAGTGGGGTGGTGTTCTCCATGGCTGCGTCAGTAACGACGTTCTCTCTAGAGTACAACTCCCCATAGTGCTTCAACCCATCTCTCCATCTGCTCCCCACGGTCCTTGATGATGACGCCGGAGGTGGACTTGAGGGGTGCGGTTTTGGTGACACTAGGTCCAAAAGCTTTCTTCATCCCCTCATACATGGCACGGGTGTTTCCGCAGTCTTACAGAGGTCTGGATGTCATTGCAAAGCTTCAGCCAGTAGTTGTTGGCGCACCTGCGGGTGACCCTCTTGGCATTGTTGCGGGCTTCTCTATAGGCGGCCAGTGTTTTCTTGCAGAGCTTCTTCTTGTGCTTGAGAAGCGCAGTACACCTTGGCAGCTAAGGCAGGCTCCATCACTTTCGATTCCGGCCTCGAACCAAGTCCTTGTTCTTCCTGGCTCTTTTCCCGAAGGTGTCTGAGGCGGTCTGGTATACTGCATCACGGATAAAGTCCCAGCGTGCTGTGGCACTGTCTGTGGGGCAGTCTTCCAGGATCATGTCAATAGCCTCAGCAAAGCATTTGCGCAGCTCAGGCTTTGAGGCTCTGGCCGTGTCGATGCGAGACGGCTCTTCTGCTTGGAGTGGTGGATCCGTCTGGGTCGGAGACGCACGATGCTGCCGACCAGGGAGTGATCGGTGTCGCAATCGGCACTGTGGTAACTGCGCGTGAGGAGCACGTGGTTCAGCATGGGACCTTCTAGTAATGACGAGGTCCAGCTGGTGCCAATGCTTTGACCTGGGATGTCGCCAAGACACTTTGTGGTGGGGCTTGGTGGAGTAGAAGGGGTTGGTGATGGCGAGGTCATGGAAGGAGCAAAGCTCAAGTAGCCGCTGTCCGTTCTCGTTTAGCTTGCCAACTCCAAAGTGTCCGATGCAACGTGGCCAGGAGGTGTGGACTGCGCCTACTCGGGCATTGAAGTCTCCGAGCAGGAACAGGTTTTCCTTCGCTGGTATCTCTCTAATCCTTGTCTCGAGCTCCTCATAGAATGCATCTCTAGCCTCGGCTGTGGAACAGAGTGTGGGGGCGTAGACGCTTAAGATGTGTGCAGGTCCTGAGGAAGTAGTGTGGCAGAGTGAGAGGATGCGTTTGGTTCCCTGTGAAGGAGGTTCGACTGATTGTAGGAGGGAGTTGCGAACTGCGAAGCCAACTCCGTAGAGTCGGTGCTTGCTGACTCCAGACCTTGCCAGAAGAACGTGTAGTCCTTCTCCTTGAAACTGCCACTGGAAACGAGGCGTGTCTTCTGGAGGGCGGCGATGTCGATGTTCCGCTTGGCCAGCTCGCGGTCGATGATGGCGGTTTTCCTGGCGTCGTCTACTTTCTGAAGGTCGTCAGATAGGCCAGGACACATTGTTCTGACGTTCCAGGTTGCCAGCCGCAGGGCTGGTGGTTTCTTTTCCTTTCGTTGTTTGCCTGGTGCTCAATTTTACAACAAGCCTGTCGATTTTGTCTAAGCTTCGCGCACCCGATGAAGCAAGCAAGCTGTGGCGGGGTAGTACCTTTTTGCCCGGGGGCTGCCCGGGTTGAGGCGGGCGGTAACTTCACATTGGAGTCAAAAGACTCCTCCCACCGTCGAGAGCAGCCCCTAGCGCCCGGCTCTACGCCAAACGAGCCTGGGCTTATAACTGGTGTCTGCTGCTCCTCGTGTTGAGTCTTCGCTGAGACGGCGAAGCTGGAGTGACCTCTCTAGGTGCAGGCCTGAGCGGGTGGTATGGAGATCCTAGAGTGCCCAGTGCCAGGATCCCCCTCTCTTCATTACTGGCAGAGTCCGGCGGAAAGGCGAATCGATACGACCGGTGCCAGCGCAGCTGCAGGAGGTCCCAGAAAGCATCGCAAAGTTCAGCCAACTCTCTACGGGTCTCCGTACCAAAATTTCTATCTGGGTTTACTCCCATAGCCTTTGACCAGCCAAGGTCGACCTGCAAGGCAGCAGGAAACTCGTGAATGACGGGGTCGTTCATTTCCCGTGCAGATACGAAGCATCTGCCCACTGCCCACAATTGTAATAATAAAAAAGGCAAAAAGGACACTTTCTTATAATGAGCATATGGCAGAGGCTAAATTTATGCTGTCAATGCTAGTTGACAAGTTGGGAATAGAAAAGGTCGTGGGTATTTTTTTAAAGGTGTGAAGTTGGCAAATTGAGACTATTAAAAAAAAGTGTGAAGATGGCAATTTTGTTTTTTTTTTTAATGGTGTGATGTTGACAAAATGGGAATAGAAAACGGTATAAAGCTAACAAAATGGTAAGAGAAAAAGGTGTGAAGTTGGCAAGTTGGGAATAGAAAAAGGTGTGAAGTTGGCAAGTTGGAAATAGAAAAAGCTGTGAAATGAGCAAAGTGAGACCAAGATGGGTATAGAAAAACGTGTGAAGTTGACAAACTAGTAATAAAAAAGTTATGAAATTAACAAGTTGGGAATAGAATAGGGTGTGATATTGGCAAGTTGGGAATAAAAAAGGTGCGAAGTTGGTTAGATGGGGCAAAGACAAAGGTGTGAAGTTTGCAAGTGGAGAAAAGAAGAAGTTTTGAAGTTGGCAAGTTGGGAAAAAAAGAAGGTGTAAAGTTGACAATAAACCATCCATAGTATAGTCATAAGAAACAAGAACGTAAAATTTTTCAATAATGCCACAATTTGGGGCAGATAATTATGTCAGTCTTATATTACGCGTCGATTGTTGCACGTATCTTATTTTATGAAAATTTAAATAGTGTGTAAATATTATTTATCACGTTTTAACCATATATTAATGATATACCAAATGTAAAAAAATTTTATATGACATTGAAGATAAATACATGAAAGTTCAAATTTTCTAAATACCTTCCCTTCAGCAAAATTTACATAAATTTTAATTCCGCTTATTTACGTTATCTTTGACTAATTTTCTAGGAAAATTGCGTCGGATATTGTAGAAACGACAGTCACCAAAGATGCGAAATGTTGTTTGTTATTGTCCTACAACTATGGGAGAAGTCACCACAATCGTCATTCTTACAAACAGGTCGTTCCACGCTGCTACGGTTAGCTATTGTTAAACTAAAAAAAATATCACGTGACAACGTATATTTAAGTTAACGTTATATCATCAAGTAGGTCATCTGATCTGACGTCGAAGCCTTTTTATGTAGCAGAATTCACAATCATGGCCTATTTATAGATTTGACAAAAGAGAGGATTATTTTGAATGTTTTTAAGAGGGTGCACTGACTTAGAATTGAGATAGTGTATAAAATCCTGTTTGCATAGTCTAAAGTATGATTTTCTACAAAATTTATGTATAATACACCACCTCGGGTCATATATTTGTATTTGATATAGACAAATTGTCGGATACCACTTCTAAATGACATTTATGTAAGAAACTCACCATTATTGCAGGATCTGCGGAATGTTTCATGGAATGAACGTCGTTGTACTAATGTGCAGTTGTACGCTTCACACGTTACCCGTTGTGACGTCATAATGAACCATATCTATCCCTTCAACGCCAATATATGTCGCATTGCATTCTTCAGCTGATGTAACGCTATCCATAGTAAGATGCGGGATTTGACAATAAGAAGAAGGAACACAGTTGAGACATCTCTGAACGTACGCTTTTGGACATTCTGAAAAGACCCAAATGGATAAAACATTATATTTCTGAATTATTTCTTATTATTTTTATGCATTTTTCTTATATTATAACACTCGGTTTATTTGTCATTATTTATATTTGCTTCTCACATGTAAAATGTACACATCTTGATATTTTTTAAACTTTTACCTTTGAGTGACATATGAATACCTTTAGGCTGTGCCTTTTCAAATGTTTATATCTGTTGTCATTGCACCTTGACGTATTTTCGTATAACTGAAGAAGGTCAAATATTTAACAATCATTTTCGTACATACTATTAACTGCATGAAGATAAAGGTTAAGCATGATTGTCACTTTTATTTGATTTGTTTCATTATCGTGCGAAGAAAGATACTGATGTTTAGTTCCAGGCATCGAACACGTATAACTAAGTCAATAACGTGCTTATTGAAGAAAACGATATGGGAAAAAACATGTTTCAGTTTGTTTATCAAATAGAAAGTATGGATTTGCTTACAAACAAAATTTTGCGCTCTTAGAGCACAAATGCAACGGCTTCGAAATCAGATTCACAAGACTTCGATTTCGAAGGCTGTAGGCCGAGTGATTACATTATTGCGCATCTGCAGACAGACGGTTTATCAGCACAAATAAGGAAAGTATCAGAGCCATTTGGAACTGAGAAAGATAATCCCGGAAAACTCAACGTACCTGCGTATATTTATGATACATCAAAGATTATTTTTTAATGACGTGAAAACTTATAAAGTGTTAGAATATCATTAACGCACCTTCGACACACTGCCTTGCCACCCACGTGGTTGTCGGCTTCGTAGACTGTCGATGAAAATTCGCTGCAGTCGTGGAAGTCACAGCGTTGGTAGTACTTGGTTGTGTTGTAAGTGACTGCACGACATCCGTCTAATTCCAGGCACTTTTCGACACAGTAGTCCAGGGACACGCCCCCTTCCTCCGATCCAATGATTGGACACGTGGATCGTCTTTTTAAGGTTTGGAAAAGTTCGTACTTCGGACAGTCTGTGGCATATCAACATAAAATTTGAGTTTAATTGCCCATTTTGCATTTGCAGAACTACTTGAATAAACATCCTGAAACATTGATAAAATATTAAAACCACAATTTATGATAAAGGTATGGTCTTCCTTTTTAATCGAACACACTGCAAGTCAGCTAAAACAAATCCATATATATACTGGCCCGTTTTTGAAACTGCCCCGTCCCCTAATATACTATCTCGTCTTTGATACTGCCACATCACGTTGTACATACTGGCCCGTCTTTGATACTGCACCGTCCTGTTATACATATACTGACCAGTCTTCAACACTGCACCGTCCAGTTGTATATACTAGCCAGTCTTTGATACTGCCCCGTCATGTTGTACATACTGTCCCGTCTTTGATACTGCACCGTCCTGTTATGCATATACTGACCAGTCTTAAACACTGCACCGTCCAGTTGTATATACTAGTCAGTCTTTGATACTACACAGTCCCTGGTAACTGGTCCGTCCTGTATTGTATATGGTGTTCTATGACATAGATAACTTACCTGTACTGCACGACTGTCTGTAGACAACAGAGGAATAAACTCCTTTAAACCTGACTTGAGAACACTGGTATCGTTTACAATTACTACTTGGCCCGTAAAACACCACAGCCTCGCTCTCGTCATCTGAAACAGGCATCGCCTTTGTTGACATTTATTTTTCTTTGATTTTCTTAAACAAAATGGAATTGGTACTTATTTGTTTTGACAAAGCTCATTGTTGACCAAACAAATACATTACGGTCCTACAAACACGAGTAATGGAATTATGGATCTTAATAAACACGTATTCTTAAACCACAATTTCATGTACTTTTTAATACAGTTGGTGGTTGAAATCTAAGCCTTGAAAGTTTTAGTGTAAATCGTGCTAATATTTTGCCCCCCTTTTCAATAATTATGCATGTTTTGTATTTTTCTCTATTACTTGTAATTTATCTTTTCACTTTTTTAAAATTAACAAGGAAACTAAACAGACAAAAACGCTGTCGCACTTTTCCAGGCTTTGTACAAATGAGAAACTCTTTACTCGTTTTAAACTACGCATGAGTAAAGGCAAAACAATTTCGAACGCTTGTCACAACTTAGCCCAGTCGTTAAAATGGGGCATTTGGTAACGCTCAAATAAATATAAGGACTGTTCCACGACAAGTCGGACCGAGTTACAGGATAGCGTAAGCGGGTGTGGTGCCATTTGTACATGTCCAGCTATACGCAGCGAAAGCAGAAGAAATCTGCTTCAAGTGGACTACGTCTCCAAATAAGTTAAATGGTGAGGCAATTAACTCAGCAAAACGAACAGATGTGTGCCCAAGAATAATATAAAACAAACAAGTAAAGCTCTTAATAATGACTGACTCTAAATGAACAATAACGCTGTCAGTTTTAATGGTTTAAGCGATGTAAACCTTTCATGGAAGCAATTTGATATGCATAGGTTCAAGATCAATACTGCCAAAACTACGGAAACAATTGAATAAGTGCGCTAGCCCAATCTAGCCGAATAATACGAACAGTACGAAGAGGCGTGGTATCTAGCTTCATGTTGTCAAATATAAAATGCTAGTGCAAGTTCTCGATGTTGTAAAATAATGAGTAACGATTTAATTACTGTAGTGTTTAAACAAAGCAGTAAACTCTTCTATTATTTTATGTCTATGGCTTCATAGAATGCTCATACCCCGAAATTGCCAGTCGGTAACCGCCAAATATGAATGAAATATGTACATCCTGTAAAAGTGGATCAGTCCACTGTTGTGCATAGGAATTGAAGACTTTTGCTTTCTTTTAATTCTGCATAGTTTCAACTTCCTTTTGACACCAAAAGATTGGTATTATCTTCAAAATAGAAAATTTAATGCTAAAACATAGCAACAGAGAATACGTCCATGTCACACATTCACTTCCGGTCGGTATTTAGTGTAACCACCCCTTTAAGCATCACTTATTTCTTTAAAAAAACTCCTTTAAAACAATATTTTTTTAAAGGGAAATATATTTCCAAAAGAAGGATAAAATCCTTTGGATTTTTTCATCAAAATTAGTGATGGGGTCATTTTTGCATACCAGTATTTTTTGCACACAGTGCATTTTCATGGCCCTTTTTCCAGTGAAAATCTCTATTTAAAAATTCAAAACAGCATATAAACATGCATGTGACTATTTTATGTGTTACTGATTAGACTCGACAACTAAATTAACATTTAAAATGATTTTTATTAATTTTATTGTATTTATTGATTAAAAAATTGATATTTTTGAAGATTTGTCTCAAAAATGCAGAAAACTCCATCCTAAAGTGCATCGTATCTGCTAAGTCACAAAAAATACTGCACCAAGTACCAGACAGTTATTCTAACATGTAATGATTCTATTGTTTAATGAAAATGTAGAAGCATTGTCATTAGATGTCACATAGAGTAGGTGCAAATCTCTAAGGCGGCACAATCCGGCCAAGGTCTGGGTCACGACTTAGTCTTACTGAGAGTGCGATTTGAATATTTGCAAGCCAGAAAGGCATTGTTGAAGGTTTTAAGGATATTAAGCTATCCTTGGTGAATGCAATTCACTTCAAAGCAAACAGTTATATGTTGGAGCCCCTATTTTGGCAAGAATATGATGCTGACCTGTTCAAAACAGGTTTTTTTTTTTTAAAAAAACAATCACACATTGTTTTCATGGCATTTAATCCAGATTTTAACTTATTTTTTTTCTAACTATCACAGTAAGGTGTAAACATGAAGAATAATGCTTGTTGTATTAGATATAACTCAGAAAGTAGAAAAGAGGATCATTTATATGCAAAACTATAATTTTGGTATGTGACACTGTATGTGCCAGTTTCTGTTCCCAGCACATTTGACTCCTTTCACTGTTGTATAAAAATGGACCCTGGTGCAGGTTAAGGTCATTAAAATGCATGTTTTTCAGAAAGTAAAGATACAATAATGAAAAGTATCATCAAAAATTATTATCTTTAGACTTAATGACACCCAAGATACATGTTGGGTGATGGTTTGAGTCTTTTTTGAGCAATATTTCTTTTTTCAGGCACATTTTCATATCAGGACCCCTTAATTCAGACTAAACAGTTAATTTATTTTCTGAAATGTCTTTAAATGGCAAAATGCATAGATAGAACACCATTGTTATAAGTATTTACCCATCTGCAGTCATTTTCAAGCCAAAGGTTCAGACGAAGATTCTTCCGGAAATGTCGCTTAAAGGTTAGACGCCACTAAATAAGTTTGTTCTATATTCTATAGTGAATCGATAAGTTTGTTCTATATTCTATAGTGAATCGCGAAAAGATGGAAACAGATTGCACCATGACCAAGTTATGATGGACCCCCATAACCATATATAGGTGAAACGAGCTATTTATTGTCTATCAGAAAGACCCAGAAAGAAATAAGACAACTTTTGCAACTTGTAAGAAGGTTTAGCTTCATAGACTGCATATTCCGAAATTGCCAGTCGTTGACCGCCAAATTTCAATGAAATATGTACTTCCTTTTAAAGTGGATCAGTCCATGATTGTGCATTGGGGTTGAAAACTTTTGCTTTCTTTTAATTCTACATAGTTTCAGCTTTCTTTTGACGCCGAAAGATTGAGATTATCTTCAAAATATGAAATTTAATGCCAAAACAAAGCAACAGACTGTTACTAAAGAGAATAAGTCCATGTCACAAATTCTACTTCCTGTCGGTATTTAGTGTAACCACCCCTGAAGCAACCATGAGCCCACATTGTATAATCTGAAAATAAAACTTTACAAGAATAGTGCCATTACAGATTGCATGAACAACACATCAACTGGCTACGAGGGAAAATGGCCGCTCAACTTCCGTCATTTAAACTGTTTATCGTTCAAAGCGGACCGAATAATACTAACACGAACTCTGCAGGTGTTCGTTGGCAGAAATGGATTTCGAAATTCAATATAACCGACGAAAAGGCTCTTCTGCTTCACTATTGTGGTGACATACGATGTATTTGACTCTTTCTGACGTTGAGAAGGGAATTGGCGCTACAAGGTAGGTAATGCCGACGGAGAATTGGTAAATGTCCATGATGAATATAATAAACTGTGTAGTTCAATCAAGACTTAGTCTATGCCCAAACAAAATCGTAGGTTTGAGGTGTGTAAGTTCCGTCAGGCTAAGCAAAAGCCAGGTGAAGGAATTGACTCTTTCTACACTCGTTTACATACTCTTGCAAGTACCTGTAAACTTCATGACAAGGACAGTGAAATAGCGGCTCGGATGATTCTCTGGCAGAAGACGATGCGCACTTCGTGACAACTACACGTTAAAAAACTTATTAAGGAAACACTTGCGATGGAGCTGTCTGAAAAAAAAACGTGCAACAGAAATGGAGGCTTTAAATAGTTAAACCTGTCAATGTAGTCGTGGTCGAAGTCGTGGTCGTGGGCGTTCTCGTGGTTGTGCTGGTGGTCGTGCCCGTAGTCGGGAAGTTGGGCGAGGTAAAACTGAACATGACAACAACAACAACAGTCTGTGTGGTAACTGTGTGGGGGAAACAAACGTCATCAACATTGACCTGCTGCTGGACAATGCAGAAACCGAAAAAAACCTCAATCGTTTTGCAAAAGTCTGCAGATCTAAATCTCATAGAGTTAACTTTACTCAAGCATCAGACCAGACATTAGCCCAATTAAGAGACAGTTCTTCTGATGAATGTGTGTTTAATGTGCATCATGATAATTCTGACAGCACTATTCCTTATCTGCATGTCCAAGTTGTTTATTGTAGCATAAAGTTCCTTGTTGATACAAGATCAAGTGTGAATATTATCAGTACGAATGTGTTCTCTAAGTTCAAGACCAAACCATCCCTCAAACAGCCAGTGCCTTTGATTTACTCATACGGGTCACATACTCCATTCTTGTTCTATTCCAGATCAGTATCCTTCCCTATTTGATGGAAAGATGGGCAAGATAATCGGAGCGAAGGTGAAACTGCACATCAACAAAGATGTACCCCCACATCAGTAACACAGCGATATAGGCGCATCCTTTTCATGCACGAAAAGATGTTGAGGTAGAAATCCAGCGTCTGGAAGATCTTGATGTGATTGAGCCTGTCTCTGGACCTACCCCCTGGGTCAGCCCCATTATAATTGTGCCCAAAAAGTCCGAAGGTGTCCGCATCTGTATCGACATGAGGGAGGTAACAAAGCCATCTCCAGAGAGAAACACCCTATGCCCACTTTTTAAGATATGTTTTTTAGCAAACTGGACCTATCTAATGCCTACCATCATTTGAGAGCTTGATGGAGACAGTCGTTAGCTTGAGACGTTACAAACGCCTGTTATTTGGGGGTAAATCCGGCTTCTGAGATTTTAAGAAAAAAAATTGCTCACTTGTTGGCAGATATACCACGGGCAAAAAAACCCTCTGATGATGTTATTGTCCATGGTAAAACACATGCAGATCATGACCATGCTTTGAAGCTGACGTTTGACAGGCTTAGCAGCAGTGGTGCTATGCTCAACAAGGACAAATGCAAGATTACTTTCATCATCCATGTTTTCAGCAATGTAGGGGTCACAGCTGATCCAGGGAAGGTCAAAGCTATCATTGGCCAGTCACCGCCACAGAAACCAGCTGAAAAAAAACCCCTTCGGTGCCTCACTAGACAACATGTTCCTTGGTCCTGGTCTCATGTTCAACAGTATCCGTTCTACAATCTTAAATCGGTTTTACCTAGTAGCCAGGTGATGGTATACTTTGATCCCGAAAAGTCTACATAAGTTCTTGTTTGAAGCTTCCCCAGTTGGTGTCTCTGCTTTATTTACTCTCGGAGGCAAAGTTGTCTTTTATGCTAGTCGTGCCCTCACTGATGTCGAACAGTGACATTCACAAACTATTCATAAACAGATCACGAAATGTTAGCTGTTGTGTATGGTGTTGAACATTACCATCTATACCTATGTGCCTCTGGCTTCAAAGAGATAACAGATCACAAACTACTTCTTGGTATTGTCACTCTCAGAAACCAGCTTCAGCTCGTATGGAGCGATGGAGACTTCGTCTGATGCCTTATCAGTTTGCTCTCGAGTTTCGTCCTGGCATATCAAACCCTGCTGACTACATGAGCAGACATCGCTATTAAAAACAAGCCGCGACAATGCTGTCGAAGCCTATGTTGCTTACATAAGTAATCATTCGGCTCGAAAGACCATGTCACTTGATGAAATAAGACGTGCCTTACAAGAGAGTTCTATCCTACAACAGGTCATGATTGCATGCAGGTGGTGGGCAGTCCATATCTCTCCCCATTTGTTCTTTATCATTGTTGGTGTCTTATTTCGGGGTCATCGCTTGGTCACCCCACCCCCGCCTCTTTGCAGCATCGTGTAGTTGAATTGCACATCATTCACACCAGGGTATAGTGAAAACCAAACAGCTGATACAGGAAAAGGTGTGGCTCCCTGACATTGACAAGTTAGTTGAAAACACTGTTGACACGGAGTGTACGTTTTCTCTTCAAATTGCAGAGACTGTATTTATTGTTTCCAATGGAGCGATGGCAATTATTTTTTTAAAGGGTTACGCATATGGCACTAATAAAGCATTGGGGTTTACAACAGTTTTTACTAATGTGTCAAATCAGGGTAAATACTGGATCTAGCAAATCAAGACACAAATGCATACATTGAAGTTATTATTACAGTTAACATTCCAGTTACAGTTAAACTGGTACTGTTCGTTTCGATTGCAGTCGAAAAAATGTTTAAAATGACCATATACATTTATAGTTCAAAGTTCACTGTTCCAGCGTTGAAATAAAGATTTATATTTAACACTCACAAAGAGTTTTTTTAAAACATGATGTTCGCATTAATACAAATGGCTGTTATTACTATCACTTAAAAAGGTGATGAATCCAATAATTCTTCAGTATACACTTGTCTTCATTCGTCTAGATTTGCTGACCTCTGCTTTAAAGTTGTATTCATTTATATGTAGGTAATTTGGGTAAGGTTGACTCTGTCTTGGTCTCTGTTTTCCCAGGATGGGTCTACTATGGATCTACTAATCCCCTTCGGTCTTCTAAAGGCTAGATCTATTATGCATCTACTTATCCCATTTCTTATCCTTAGGCGGACTCATGGGATTTCCTTTCTAATGCCCAATAATTTTGTCACAATGTGACTCTTTCCTTAAGCCTTTCTTCCTTTTGTCACAATGGAAACTTTTCTATCTTTTGACCATCAATGTGGCCCACAACCCAAAGAATCATACACCCGTGCCAACGATGTATTTTTCAGCAGGAACCGAGTGACTCGCACTTCTCACATGCACATTGACATACTCTGACCCAGACACAAACCAGACACTCCCATTCCAAGATCTGACGCCTCTTTGTCCCACAAATTTGTTTTGATAAACTTTTCATTCTGCACTCACAACAACAAATCCCTGTCAGACTCACACTACACACACAATCACACAATCTGACACCCTATTAAAAAGGTCCATTTCTTTCTGGGTAGTACCTGCTTGTTGTATTTGATGATCATAGTCGGTTTCCTGAGGTGGAAGTCGTGCACTTTACTTCTGCTAAAATTGTAATTCCTAGCCTTAATTCCTCATTTTCACGCCAAGGTTATCCCAGTGTTGTGAAATCTGATAATGGCTCGCCTTTCCAAAGCCAAGGATGAGTTTGCTGCTGCTTGTGGGTTTAAGCATCGGCGTATAGCTCCATTATGGCTTGAGACCATTGAAACTGTTAAGAGGTTTATGGGTACTCTTACCAAATTTGTACATGTTGCAGTCAGTGATAAATGTTCAATTATGACTATGTTATTGTAGCCAGTCTATTTCATGCTGCATGACGTGTGTAGTATACATATAAGGTAGATGCCTCACTGGGTATAGTCAATTACCAGTTACATGTATAGACGCTCAGAGTGCCTCATTATACCAGCTTCCATTGTCTGTCCATAATTAGTTATCTTATATGTGTGTGTTGTTATTGGAACTTAATAAACACTAGTTAGAACACGATCTTGTCGTTCTAGGCCTAAAAGCGGGTAACAATAGAATAAGCGTGATTGGAGAAATGAACTTCCCGGTTTTCTCATGCACTACAGTTACCCCCGTCCCTCCCCATACACACACAGAGCAACTAGAATTTCCCCATTTGAAGCCTTAACTGGTAGAAAGATGAATGTTGGACTCCCAGAGATTCCCAAACCTAAGCCCAATTCTGTCTCTACCCGCATTTCACACAATGATGCAGTAAGCAAGTCTAAGATGAAGGAGTATGCAAGCACGAAACGACACAAAGCTACATCTAATCTGTATCGGGGTGACCGTGTATTGGTCAAGCAACGTAAGTTAGACAAGGTCACACCCTACTATGACACACACCCTTACACTGTTCTAGAAAAGAGAGGTAGTGTGGTAATTGCTGATCGTGATGTTCATTAACCGCCCCCCAGACTCACACACACACACACCACACACTACCCTCAATTCCTCACCGTTCATACTGGTCAAAGTCGGTGGCTCTATAGAAGATGAGGAATTTGACTCTGGTCTGAGCGTGTCTCGACATTTACCATGCACTGATAAACTACATGAGCAAGACCCTCCAGGTTTGTCTGCTCAGTCCCTTGTTTAGCCAAATCCCGCTAATATCTCTCCACCTGCATCTAGAAGAAATCCTAAGCGTTCTGCTGGCATGTCTTAGATATAAGCTGATTTTAAGATCGGCTGAACACTGTAGTTTTAAGTCTGTGAACAAAGTGCTATGAACAAAGTTTAGGGTTTTCAGTAACTAGTAAATTTAATCAGTTATCATACCATGACGTAAAGTAAAGTTGGGGTTAAGTTGACTATATTGTCATTTAGACTTTAATTTACAGTTGTGGTATTCTAAATGTTGATGCTCTCAAGAATGCTTTTTATGTCAATCTATGGTTTAAACAGCAACTCATTTTACAGTTTGATAAAGGTAAATTTTAAGTGTTTAACAGATCTAGGCTAACAACATTTGTGTAAAGCTGATTATAGTTAGTATATTAATGTAGATGTTTTTACACAAATGCTACACAAGCTTTGTTTAAGGATGAGGTGAATGTAGTGTTTAAACAAAGGAGTTTACTCCTCTATTATTTTGTGTCTTTCACTGTCGTGTTGAAAATAGAAGACCCGTACTGCTGCCAAAATACGATAACATGAATACCAGTTCAAATATGCCAAAAACGAGTGCATGTAAGCCATGTAAATATTGCCAAATAAAACGAATACAAAAGCGTGAATGCCAGCCCAGTGTTGTCAAACGTTCAGAAACGCATGAATGCCAGCCCAGTGTTGTCAAACGTACAGAAACGCATGAATGCCAGCCCAGTGTTACCGAATTAAACGTATATAAAAGCATGAATGCCAGCCCAGTGTTGTCAAACGTACAGAAACGCATGAATGTCAGCCCAGTGTTACCGAACTAAACGTATACAAAAGCATGAATGCCAGCCCAGTGTTGTCAAACGTATAGAAACGCATGAATGCCAGCCCAGTGTTACCGAATTAAACGTATACAAAAGCATGAATGCCAGCCCAGTGTTGTCAAACGTATAGAAACGCATGAATGCCAGCCCAGTGTTACCGAATTAAACGTATACAAAAGCATGAATGCCAGCCCAGTGTTGTCAAACGTATAGAAACGCATGAATGCCAGCCCAGTGTTACCGAATTAAACGAATACAAAAGCGTGAATGCCAGCCCAGTATTTCCAATTTAAACGTATACAAAAGCATGAATGCCAGCCCAGTGTTGTCAAACGTATAGAAACGCATGAATGCCAGCCCAGTATTTCCAATTTAAACGTATAGAAAAGCATGAATGCGAGCCCAGTGTTACCGAATTAAACGTATACAAAAGCACGAATGCCAGCCCAGTGTTGTCAAACGTATAGAAACGCATGAATGCCAGCCCAGTGTTACCGAATTAAACGTATACAAAAGCATGAATGCCAGCCCAGTATTTCCAATTTAAACGTATACAAAAGCATGAATGCCAGCCCAGTGTTGTCAAACGTATAGAAACGCATGAATGCCAGCCCAGTGTTACCGAATTAAACGTATACAAAAGCATGAATGCCAGCCCAGTGTTACCGAATTAAACGTATACAAAAGCATGAATGCCAGCCCAGTGTTACCGAATTAAACGTATACAAAAGCATGAATGCCAGCCCAGTATTTCCAATTTAAACGTATACAAAAGCATGAATGCCAGCACAGTGTTGTCAAACGTAAAGAAACGCATGAATGCCAGCCCAGTGTTACCGAATTAAACGTATACAAAAGCATGAATGCCAGCCCAGTGTTACCGAATTAAACGTATACAAAAGCATGAATGCCAGCCCAGTGTTACCGAATTAAACGTATACAAAAGCATTAATGCCAGCACAGTGTTGTCAAACGTAAAGAAACGCATGAATGCCAGCCCAGTGTTACCGAATTAAACGTATACATAAGCATGAATGCCAGCCCAGTGTTACCGAATTAAACGTATACATAAGCATGACTGCCAGCGCAGTGTTGTCAAACGTACAGAAAAGTATGAATGCCATCCCAGTGTTACCAAATTAAACGTATACATAAGCATGACTGCCAGCGCAGTGTTGTCAAACGTACAGAAAAATATGAATGCCATCCCAGTGTTACCGAATTAAACGTATACAAAAGCATGAATGCCAGCCCAGTGTTGTGAAACGTATAGAAACGCATAAATGCCAGCCCAGTGTTACCGAATAAAACGTATACAAAAGCATGAATGCCAGCCCAGTGTTGTCAAACGTATAGAAACGCATGAATGCCATCCCAGTGTTACCGAATTAAACGTATACAAAAGCATGAATGCCAGCCCAGTGTTGTCAAACGTATAGAAACGCATGAATGCCAGCCCAGTGTTACCGAATAAAACGTATACAAAAGCATGACTGCCAGCGCAGTGTTGTCAAACGTACAGAAAAATATGAATGCCATCCCAGTGTTACCGAATTAAACGTATACAAAAGCATGAATGCCAGCCCAGTGTTGTCACACGTACAGAAACGCATGAATGTCAGCCCAGTGTTACCGAATTAAACGTATACAAAAGCATGAATGCCAGCCCAGTGTTGTCAAACGTATAGAAACGCATGAATGCCAGCCCAGTGTTACCGAATTAAACGTATACAAAAGCATGAATGCCAGCCCAGTGTTGTCAAACGTATAGAAACGCATGAATGCCAGCCCAGTGTTACCGAATTAAACGTATACAAAAGCATGAATGCCAGCCCAGTGTTGTCAAACGTATAGAAACGCATGAATGCCAGCCCAGTGTTACCGAATTAAACGAATACAAAAGCGTGAATGCCAGCCCAGTATTTCCAATTTAAACGTATACAAAAGCATGAATGCCAGCCCAGTGTTGTCAAACGTATAGAAACGCATGAATGCCAGCCCAGTATTTCCAATTTAAACGTATAGAAAAGCATGAATGCGAGCCCAGTGTTACCGAATTAAACGTATACAAAAGCATGAATGCCAGCCCAGTGTTGTCAAACGTATAGAAACGCATGAATGCCAGCCCAGTGTTACCGAATTAAACGTATACAAAAGCATGAATGCCAGCCCAGTATTTCCAATTTAAACGTATACAAAAGCATGAATGCCGGCCCAGTGTTGTCAAACGTATAGAAACGCATGAATGCCAGCCCAGTGTTACCGAATTAAACGTATACAAAAGCATGAATGCCAGCCCAGTGTTACCAAATTAAACGTATACAAAAGCATGAATGCCAGCCCAGTGTTACCAAATTAAACGTATACAAAAGCATGAATGCCAGCCCAGTATTTCCAATTTAAACGTATACAAAAGCATGAATGCCAGCACAGTGTTGTCAAACGTAAAGAAACGCATGAATGCCAGCCCAGTGTTACCAAATTAAACGTATACAAAAGCATGAATGCCAGCCCAGTGTTACCAAATTAAACGTATACAAAAGCATGAATGCCAGCCCAGTGTTACCGAATTAAACGTATACAAAAGCATGAATGCCAGCCCAGTATTTCCAATTTAAACGTATACAAAAGCATTAATGCCAGCACAGTGTTGTCAAACGTAAAGAAACGCATGAATGCCAGCCCAGTGTTACCGAATTAAACGTATACATAAGCATGAATGCCAGCCCAGTGTTACCGAATTAAACGTATACATAAGCATGACTGCCAGCGCAGTGTTGTCAAACGTACAGAAAAGTATGAATGCCATCCCAGTGTTACCAAATTAAACGTATACATAAGCATGACTGCCAGCGCAGTGTTGTCAAACGTACAGAAAAATATGAATGCCATCCCAGTGTTACCGAATTAAACGTATACAAAAGCATGAATGCCAGCCCAGTGTTGTCAAACGTATAGAAACGCATAAATGCCAGCCCAGTGTTACCGAATAAAACGTATACAAAAGCATGAATGCCAGCCCAGTGTTGTCAAACGTATAGAAACGCATGAATGCCAGCCCAGTGTTACCGAATTTAACGTATACAAAAGCATGAATGCCAGCCCAGTGTTGTCAAACGTATAGAAAAGCATGAATGCCAGCCCAGTGTTACCGAATTAAACGTATACAAAAGCATGAATGCCAGCCCAGTGTTGTCAAACGTATAGAAACGCATGAATGCCAGCCCAGTGTTACCGAATTAAACGAATACAAAAGCGTGAATGCCAGCCCAGTATTTCCAATTTAAACGTATACAAAAGCATGAATGCAAGCCCAGTGTTGTCAAACGTATAGAAACGCATGAATGCCAGCCCAGTATTTCCAGTTTAAACGTATAGAAAAGCATGAATGCCAGCCCAGTGTTACCGAATTAAACGTATACAAAAGCATGAATGCCAGCCCAGTGTTGTCAAACGTATAGAAACGCATGAATGCCAGCCCAGTGTTACCGAATTAAACGTATACAAAAGCATGAATGCCAGCCCAGTATTTCCAATTTAAACGTATACAAAAGCATGAATGCCAGCCCAGTGTTGTCAAACGTATAGAAACGCATGAATGCCAGCCCAGTGTTACCGAATTAAACGTATAGAAACGCATGAATGCCAGCCCAGTGTTACCGAATTAAACGTATACAAAAGCATGAATGCCAGCCCAGTGTTGTCAAACGTATAGAAACGCATGAATGCCAGCCCAGTGTTACCGAATAAAACGTATACAAAAGCATGAATGCCAGCCCAGTGTTGTCAAACGTATAGAAACGCATTAATGCCAGCCCAATGTTACCGAATTAAACGTATACAAAAGCATGAATGCCAGCCCAGTGTTGTCAAACGTATGGAAACGCATGAATGCCAGCCCAGTGTTACCGAATAAAACGTATACAAAAGCATGAATGCCAGCCCAGTGTTGTCAAACGTATAGAAACGCATGAATGCCAGCCCAGTGTTACCGAATAAAACGTATACAAAAGCATGAATGCCAGCCCAGTGTTGTCAAACGTATAGAAACGCATGAATTCCAGCCCAGTGTTACCGAATTAAACGTAAACAAAAGCATGAATGCCAGCCCAGTGTTGTCAAACGTATAGAAACGCATGAATGCCAGCCCAGTGTTACCGAATTAAACGTATACAAAAGCATGAATGCCAGCCCAGTGTTGTCAAACGTATAGAAACGCATGAATGCCAGCCCAGTGTTACCGAATTAAACGTATACAAAAGCATGAATGCCAGCCCAGTGTTGTCAAACGTATAGAAACGCATGAATGCCAGCCCAGTGTTACCGAATTAAACGTATACAAAAGCATGAATGCCAGCCCAGTGTTGTCAAACGTATAGAAACGCATGAATGCCAGCCCAGTGTTACCGAATTAAACGAATACAAAAGCGTGAATGCCAGCCCAGTATTTCCAATTTAAACGTATACAAAAGCATGAATGCCAGCCCAGTGTTGTCAAACGTATAGAAACGCATGAATGCCAGCCCAGTATTTCCAATTTAAACGTATAGAAAAGCATGAATGCCAGCCCAGTGTTACCGAATTAAACGTATACAAAAGCATGAATGCCAGCCCAGTGTTGTCAAACGTATAGAAACGCATGAATGCCAGCCCAGTGTTACCGAATTAAACGTATACAAAAGCATGAATGCCAGCCCAGTATTTCCAATTTAAACGTATACAAAAGCATGAATGCCAGCCCAGTGTTGTCAAACGTATAGAAACGCATGAATGCCAGCCCAGTGTTACCGAATTAAACGTATAGAAACGCATGAATGCCAGCCCAGTGTTACCGAATTAAACGTATACAAAAGCATGAATGCCAGCCCAGTGTTGTCAAACGTATAGAAACGCATGAATTCCAGCCCAGTGTTACCGAATTAAACGTAAACAAAAGCATGAATGCCAGCCCAGTGTTGTCAAACGTATAGAAACGCATGAATGCCAGCCCAGTGTTACCGAATTAAACGTATACAAAAGCATGAATGCCAGCCCAGTGTTGTCAAACGTATAGAAACGCATGAATGCCAGCCCAGTGTTACCGAATTAAACGTATACAAAAGCATGAATGCCAGCCCAGTGTTGTCAAACGTATAGAAACGCATGAATGCCAGCCCAGTGTTACCGAATTAAACGTATACAAAAGCATGAATGCCAGCCCAGTATTTCCAATTTAAACGTATACAAAAGCATGAATGCCAGCCCAGTGTTGTCAAACGTATAGAAACGCATGAATGCCAGCCCAGTGTTACCGAATTAAACGTATAGAAACGCATGAATGCCAGCCCAGTGTTACCGAATTAAACGTATACAAAAGCATGAATGCCAGCCCAGTGTTGTCAAACGTATAGAAACGCATGAATGCCAGCCCAGTGTTACCGAATAAAACGTATACAAAAGCATGAATGCCAGCCCAGTGTTGTCAAACGTATAGAAACGCATAAATGCCAGCCCAATGTTACCGAATTAAACGTATACAAAAGCATGAATGCCAGCCCAGTGTTGTCAAACGTATGGAAACGCATGAATGCCAGCCCAGTGTTACCGAATAAAACGTATACAAAAGCATGAATGCCAGCCCAGTGTTGTCAAACGTATAGAAACGCATGAATGCCAGCCCAGTGTTACCGAATAAAACGTATACAAAAGCATGAATGCCAGCCCAGTGTTGTCAAACGTATAGAAACGCATGAATTCCAGCCCAGTGTTACCGAATTAAACGTAAACAAAAGCATGAATGCCAGCCCAGTGTTGTCAAACGTATAGAAACGCATGAATGCCAGCCCAGTGTTACCGAATTAAACGTATACAAAAGCATGAATGCCAGCCCAGTGTTGTCAAACGTATAGAAACGCATGAATGCCAGCCCAGGGTTACCGAATTAAACGTATACAAAAGCATGAATGCCAGCCCAGTGTTGTCAAACGTATAGAAACGCATGAATGCCAGCCCAGTGTTACCGAATTAAACGTATACAAAAGCATGAATGCCAGCCCAGTGTTGTCAAACGTATAGAAACGCATGAATGCCAGCCCAGTGTTACCGAATTAAACGAATACAAAAGCGTGAATGCCAGCCCAGTATTTCCAATTTAAACGTATACAAAAGCATGAATGCCAGCCCAGTGTTGTCAAACGTATAGAAACGCATGAATGCCAGCCCAGTATTTCCAATTTAAACGTATACAAAAGCATGAATGCCAGCCCAGTGTTACCGAATTAAACGTATACAAAAGCATGAATGCCAGCCCAGTGTTGTCAAACGTATAGAAACGCATGAATGCCAGCCCAGTGTTACCGAATTAAACGTATACAAAAGCATGAATGCCAGCCCAGTATTTCCAATTTAAACGTATACAAAAGCATGAATGCCAGCCCAGTGTTGTCAAACGTATAGAAACGCATGAATGCCAGCACAGTGTTACCGAATTAAACGTATACAAAAGCATGAATGCCAGCACAGTGTTACCGAATTAAACGTATACAAAAGCATGAATGCCAGCACAGTGTTGTCAAACGTAAAGAAACGCATGAATGCCAGCCCAGTGTTACCGAATTAAACGTATACATAAGCATGACTGCCAGCGCAGTGTTGTCAAACGTACAGAAAAGTATGAATGCCATCCCAGTGTTACCAAATTAAACGTATACATAAGCACGACTGCCAGCGCAGTGTTGTCAAACGTACAGAAAAATATGAATGCCATCCCAGTGTTACCGAATTAAACGTATACAAAAGCATGAATGCCAGCCCAGTGTTGTCAAACGTATAGAAACGCATGAATGCCAGCCCAGTGTTACCGAATAAAACGTATACAAAAGCATGAATGCCAGCCCAGTGTTGTCAAACGTATAGAAACGCATGAATGCCAGCCCAAAGTTACCGAATTAAACGTATACAAAAGCATGAATGCCAGCCCAGTGTTGTCAAACGTATAGAAACGCATGAATGCCAGCCCAGTGTTACCGAATTAAACGTATACAAAAGCATGAATGCCAGCCCAGTGTTGTCAAACGTATAGAAACGCATGAATGCCAGCCCAGTGTTACCGAATTAAACGAATACAAAAGCGTGAATGCCAGCCCAATATTTCCAATTTAAACGTATACAAAAGCATGAATGCCAGCCCAGTGTTGTCAAACGTATAGAAACGCATGAATGCCAGCCCAGTGTTACCGAATTAAACGTATACATAAGCACGACTGCCAGCGCAGTGTTGTCAAACGTACAGAAAAATATGAATGCCATCCCAGTGTTACCGAATTAAACGTATACAAAAGCATGAATGCCAGCCCAGTGTTGTCAAACGTATAGAAACGCATGAATGCCAGCCCAGTGTTACCGAATAAAACGTATACAAAAGCATGAATGCCAGCCCAGTGTTGTCAAACGTATCGAAACGCATGAATGCCAGCCCAGTGTTACCGAATTAAACGTATACAAAAGCATGAATGCCAGCCCAGTGTTGTCAAACGTATAGAAACGCATGAATGCCAGCCCAGTGTTACCGAATTAAACGTATACAAAAGCATGAATGCCAGCCCAGTGTTGTCAAACGTATAGAAACGCATGAATGCCAGCCCAGTGTTACCGAATTAAACGAATACAAAAGCGTGAATGCCAGCCCAGTATTTCCAATTTAAACGTATACAAAAGCATGAATGCCAGCCCAGTGTTGTCAAACGTATAGAAACGCATGAATGCCAGCCCAGTATTTCCAATTTAAACGTATAGAAAAGCATGAATGCCAGCCCAGTGTTACCGAATTAAACGTATACAAAAGCATGAATGCCAGCCCAGTGTTGTCAAACGTATAGAAACGCATGAATGCCAGTCCAGTGTTACCGAATTAAACGTATACAAAAGCATGAATGCCAGCCCAGTATTTCCAATTTAAACGTATACAAAAGCATGAATGCCAGCCCAGTGTTGTCAAACGTATAGAAACGCATGAATGCCAGCCCAGTGTTACCGAATTAAACGTATACAAAAGCATGAATGCCAGCCCAGTGTTACCGAATTAAACGTATACAAAAGCATGAATGCCAGCACAGTGTTGTCAAACGTAAAGAAACGCATGAATGCCAGCCCAGTGTTACCGAATTAAACGTATACATAAGCATGACTGCCAGCGCAGTGTTGTCAAACGTACAGAAAAGTATGAATGCCATCCCAGTGTTACCAAATTAAACGTATACAAAAGCATGAATGCCAGCACAGTGTTGTCAAACGTAAAGAAACGCATGAATGCCAGCCCAGTGTTACCGAATTAAACGTATACATAAGCATGACTGCCAGCGCAGTGTTGTCAAACGTACAGAAAAGTATGAATGCCATCCCAGTGTTACCAAATTAAACGTATACATAAGCACGACTGCCAGCGCAGTGTTGTCAAACGTACAGAAAAATATGAATGCCATCCCAGTGTTACCGAATTAAACGTATACAAAAGCATGAATGCCAGCCCAGTGTTGTCAAACGTATAGAAACGCATGAATGCCAGCCCAGTGTTACCGAATAAAACGTATACAAAAGCATGAATGCCAGCCCAGTGTTGTCAAACGTATAGAAACGCATGAATGCCAGCCCAGTGTTACCGAATTAAACGTATACAAAAGCATGAATGCCAGCCCAGTGTTGTCAAACGTATAGAAACGCATGAATGCCAGCCCAGTGTTACCGAATTAAACGTATACAAAAGCATGAATGCCAGCCCACTGTTGTCAAACGTAAAGAAACGCATGAATGCCAGCCCAGTGTTACCGAATTAAACGAATACAAAAGCGTGAATGCCAGCCCAGTATTTCCAATTTAAACGTATACAAAAGCATGAATGCCAGCCCAGTGTTGTCAAACGTATAGAAACGCATGAATGCCAGCCCAGTGTTACCGAATTAAACGTATACATAAGCACGACTGCCAGCGCAGTGTTGTCAAACGTACAGAAAAATATGAATGCCATCCCAGTGTTACCGAATTAAACGTATACAAAAGCATGAATGCCAGCCCAGTGTTGTCAAACGTATAGAAACGCATGAATGCCAGCCCAGTGTTACCGAATAAAACGTATACAAAAGCATGAATGCCAGCCCAGTGTTGTCAAACGTATAGAAACGCATGAATGCCAGCCCAGTGTTACCGAATTAAACGTATACAAAAGCATGAATGCCAGCCCAGTGTTGTCAAACGTATAGAAACGCATGAATGCCAGCCCAGTGTTACCGATTTAAACGTATACAAAAGCATGAATGCCAGCCCAGTGTTGTCAAACGTATAGAAACGCATGAATGCCAGCCCAGTGTTACCGAATTAAACGAATACAAAAGCGTGAATGCCAGCCCAGTATTTCCAATTTAAACGTATACAAAAGCATGAATGCCAGCCCAGTGTTGTCAAACGTATAGAAACGCATGAATGCCAGCCCAGTATTTCCAATTTAAACGTATAGAAAAGCATGAATGCCAGCCCAGTGTTACCGAATTAAACGTATACAAAAGCATGAATGCCAGCCCAGTGTTGTCAAACGTATAGAAACGCATGAATGCCAGCCCAGTGTTACCGAATTAAACGTATACAAAAGCATGAATGCCAGCCCAGTATTTCCAATTTAAACGTATACAAAAGCATGAATGCCAGCCCAGTGTTGTCAAACGTATAGAAACGCATGAATGCCAGCCCAGTGTTACCGAATTAAACGTATACAAAAGCATGAATGCCAGCCCAGTGTTACCGAATTAAACGTATACAAAAGCATGAATGCCAGCACAGTGTTGTCAAACGTAAAGAAACGCATGAATGCCAGCCCAGTGTTACCGAATTAAACGTATACATAAGCATGACTGCCAGCGCAGTGTTGTCAAACGTACAGAAAAGTATGAATGCCATCCCAGTGTTACCAAATTAAACGTATACAAAAGCATGAATGCCAGCACAGTGTTGTCAAACGTAAAGAAACGCATGAATGCCAGCCCAGTGTTACCGAATTAAACGTATACATAAGCATGACTGCCAGCGCAGTGTTTTCAAACGTACAGAAAAGTATGAATGCCATCCCAGTGTTACCAAATTAAACGTATACATAAGCACGACTGCCAGCGCAGTGTTGTCAAACGTACAGAAAAATATGAATGCCATCCCAGTGTTACCGAATTAAACGTATACAAAAGCATGAATGCCAGCCCAGTGTTGTCAAACGTATAGAAACGCATGAATGCCAGCCCAGTGTTACCGAATAAAACGTATACAAAAGCATGAATGCCAGCCCAGTGTTGTCAAACGTATAGAAACGCATGAATGCCAGCCCAGTGTTACCGAATTAAACGTATACAAAAGCATGAATGCCAGCCCAGTGTTGTCAAACGTATAGAAACGCATGAATGCCAGCCCAGTGTTACCGAATTAAACGTATACAAAAGCATGAATGCCAGCCCAGTGTTGTCAAACGTATAGAAACGCATGATTGCCAGCCCAATGTTACCGAATTAAACGAATACAAAAGCGTGAATGCCAGCCCAGTATTTCCAATTTAAACGTATACAAAAGCATGAATGCCAGCCCAGTGTTGTCAAACGTATAGAAACGCATGAATGCCAGCCCAGTGTTACCGAATTAAACGTATACATAAGCACGACTGCCAGCGCAGTGTTGTCAAACGTACAGAAAAATATGAATGCCATCCCAGTGTTACCGAATTAAACGTATACAAAAGCATGAATGCCAGCCCAGTGTTGTCAAACGTATAGAAACGCATGAATGCCAGCCCAGTGTTACCGAATAAAACGTATACAAAAGCATGAATGCCAGCCCAGTGTTGTCAAACGTATAGAAACGCATGAATGCCAGCCCAGTGTTACCGAATTAAACGTATACAAAAGCATGAATGCCAGCCCAGTGTTGTCAAACGTATAGAAACGCATGAATGCCAGCCCAGTGTTACCGATTTAAACGTATACAAAAGCATGAATGCCAGCCCAGTGTTGTCAAACGTATAGAAACGCATGAATGCCAGCCCAGTGTTACCGAATTAAACGAATACAAAAGCGTGAATGCCAGCCCAGTATTTCCAATTTAAACGTATACAAAAGCATGAATGCCAGCCCAGTGTTGTCAAACGTATAGAAACGCATGAATGCCAGCCCAGTATTTCCAATTTAAACGTATAGAAAAGCATGAATGCCAGCCCAGTGTTACCGAATTAAACGTATACAAAAGCATGAATGCCAGCCCAGTGTTGTCAAACGTATAGAAACGCATGAATGCCAGCCCAGTGTTACCGAATTAAACGTATACAAAAGCATGAATGCCAGCCCAGTATTTCCAATTTAAACGTATACAAAAGCATGAATGCCAGCCCAGTGTTGTCAAACGTATAGAAACGCATGAATGCCAGCCCAGTGTTACCGAATTAAACGTATACAAAAGCATGAATGCCAGCCCAGTGTTACCGAATTAAACGTATACAAAAGCATGAATGCCAGCACAGTGTTGTCAAACGTAAAGAAACGCATGAATGCCAGCCCAGTGTTACCGAATTAAACGTATACATAAGCATGACTGCCAGCGCAGTGTTGTCAAACGTACAGAAAAGTATGAATGCCATCCCAGTGTTACCAAATTAAACGTATACAAAAGCATGAATGCCAGCACAGTGTTGTCAAACGTAAAGAAACGCATGAATGCCAGCCCAGTGTTACCGAATTAAACGTATACATAAGCATGACTGCCAGCGCAGTGTTGTCAAACGTACAGAAAAGTATGAATGCCATCCCAGTGTTACCAAATTAAACGTTTACAACAGCAGTTACCAAATTAATCCTATACAAAAACACGAATGTTAGCCCAGTGTTGTCAAACGTATACAAGAGTATGAATGCCAGCCCAGTGTTACCAAACTAATCGAAAGCGAATACATTAGAACCAGATCAAAGTAGCCAAAATATAAATATGAATGCCTTAGTGCTAGGTCAATATTTTCAAAATACTACAAATACTACAAATACTAGTATGCATAAGTGACAGTTCAGTATTGCCAAATCCTATAAACATGCATGAGATTCAGCTCAACGTTGCAAAATCCTACAAAAATGCATGATTGTAAGCGCATTATTGCCAAATACTAGCAATATGGCCGAGTGTCAGGTCAATGTTGCCACATTAAATGAAATATTAACGCATAATGCCAGGTCAAAGTAGATAATCAATACGAACATGCGTAAGTACGAACTCTATGTGAAATAACTGACGTGTATGGAGTTACTTGCAGTGTACAGTATGGGTAAACAAATGTGACATAATTATATAATACCACAACAAATAGCTCAAATAAAGTGTTTGTCTTCATGGACCTATATTGGACCATCGGATATTTTGTCATAGTGCTGAAGATGTAGCCGCATATGCCTTATTTCATCTTGGAAATAAAACTATTTTCCTTCTACATTAAATAGTACGTATGTGTTTGAATGCTGGGATAAATGTCGTTTTGAACATTAAGCCAACTCGGACATTTAATCAATTTGAATTTTTGTGACAATGTTCAACCTCGAGCACTTGGTTATCTAAATAACAATTCGATACTTGTGCCTGACGACGAGTAATACATGTAGTAAGTCGAATTGTAATTTATTGTCAGAAGTTTACATCCTGTGGTACATTGTAAGTGGCTTATTCAGTCCAAATATACACATATCCTTTAATGTGGTATCAGAGAGGTCGGTCCAGATTTTTTCTCTCAAACAACCATATTATTTTATTGTTATGTTAAAAGATCCTGCGAAATGATGTTTATTGATGTCCTATATCTATGTGATAAGTATTGCATGACACCAACCTAGTCATTACAAAAATGCAATTCTTATCTGAGCCACGCTGCATAGTTAATTATTTTCTGAACTAAGAAAAACACGTGACCACTTACTTTGAGATCACTTATATCACCATCCGGGTAATTAGCTCTGACGTTATTATATATTTTAGACTTCCCATAGTGATTATTTAAAGATTTGAGAATGGTGAAAAGAGCGATGTTTTCGTGGTCGGGAAGAGGGGTATGAATCAAAATCCATTCAATTTTATCGCAGTAAATACTTCAGATATATATTCACAGTTAGGGACCTTAACTTTGACCTAGGCAGTCAACAGACAAAATTTACTTTAAAAGATTATTTTTTTAAGCTTACATGTATGTGTTTTTACAACTCTACTCTTTTACCTGGTTGGTGGAGGTGGTGGGGGTGCATCCCCAATCCTCACCCCCGGATTCATCCCTGAGGCAAACTGTCGGATACCACCTTTACTCAAAACCAACTCTAAATCGCCATGATGTCTTTTGCCGGTGTTTATATGCAAGCTGCAATATATGGAAATGAACTTTCCTGAAAGATGTTACAATAGATAAATTAGCCATTACCTGCTTCTTTAATTTCTAGACATTCTGTAGACAGGGAGTGTCCCCAAGTAGTGTTATATGGTAGTTGACATTCTGGGCCAATTATGCAGTTTATACAAGTCTGTATCGTAGATGGGTTGCACTCTGAAACATACAAATCAACACGAATCATTTGATAATTATCGTAGGTCAACAGTCTATTTATTATAACAGTTGTCTGTTATATATGAAACGACAAAAAAAACCAGCATGCGCGCTAGCTAAAAAATTGTCCTTACATGTTTTATACTTCTTGTTTTGGTCTTTTATCTAGAAATCAAACAAAACTACTGGACACTCTTAAAGCATTAGGCAGAAGCAGTTTCAATATAGTTGATTTTCAGTTCTGTTTGTGTCATTTTACAAACGTTGACAAATAAACTAAGCATCCTGTTACCGCATGTATCCAACTCAGTCAAAAGGAAAATGTAACCGTGAATGGATGTACGTGTATCAGGTTTTTCTGAACGAATGTATTAAATATCTAATATTTAATAGTGTCAGAGGCTTTTTATCACATGATTTTAAACGCACATTTTTTCTCTTTTATTTAAACAACAATGACGTGTAAAAAGTGATCTGATACTTGGCCGTCAACAAGATCTTTACATTTTAAGTGCTCCATTTTTTTTCTTAAACTTAAAGTAAAAACAAACATTGTACATAGTGTTAACGTTTATGTTTCATTTATGAACACAGACATTATCATTATCAATGATATACGTAAAAACTACTCGCTCTTCAACTACTAACCAGTAAACACGTTAGAACTGGTGACCCAGAAACAAAGCTTCTTATAAAGCGGTGAGTGTGGAAGTGACTATTTAAATGCTAGTTTTTTTGGAGTATGGATTCTCTACCGCTTTTTGTGTGATGGGTTTGAACTTTCTGCTGTAAAATAAACGATTGTTTGTTCTACTGAGGCTGACTGTTGATGTGGAAAGTTCCACCAAAAATGTTCCCAAATATGTTGTAGAGACAAAAGTGGACCTTCAGAAAAGTCAACCGGGGGCTTTGGATATATAAATAGTGATTAATTCAGAACCACGCCGGTGAGGGCTGTTAGGAGTTGTGAGGGTGTTCGAAATTATTTTGTCTTGATCATCGCTGATTTGAGAATAGTTATTGTGTCCAGTTATCTGCATTATTTGAATCTCGGGGATGTTGCTTTCGGAAAATTTCTGGACCAAGTGTTTTCGGTCCTGTGGTTCGTCAAGCGTCTTTCGGTTGAGAACCCAGCAGCTTGACTCATTCGCTTCATGATCAAGCTAAGTTTGCTGTAATGACTTGTTTTCAAACCACATTTCCACAGGCTTCATTATCGCCGTGCATGAGTACGGCGTCTATATGTAATTGTTCGTGGAAATGTACTAAGGATGACGTCCCTGTTGTTCTACAAACAAGTGAAGTGCGGCGCTTTCGGTCACTGAATTTTGGTTATTAATCAACTTTGGTGAATATCATAATTAAATTAGATTGCAGTTTAAAATGTTGCTACATCAATACCCGTCACTTAAGTTGTTAATTAATGTGCCATACGTGTATGTTTGATTTGTTTTAATTTAACCTGCATTAATTAAGACGATGTCCTATATACGTACAAGTCAAATGTAATGCTTTATTCTGTTGTTTAATTCGGAACTTTTCCCAAGACATTTCGTATTCACATATGACAGCAATGTTAATTTTTAAATAACAATAAGATTTTGCTTGGTCGATTTGTTGTTAAGCAAAATGTTCCATTGTTGAACAGGACCTCAACGGCAACCTTTGATGCTTTCCTTAAATGTTCTCTTGTATTTGCTTATTGTGTGTATAGCGATGTATAAGATGTCATTTGGCGAACAGAAGTCCTGAGGCCGCTTTGTTTACAAACACAGTGTATGAACGTCAAACGTCAACGCGAGGGAGCTAGCAGCCCATTAAATTGCACAAAACACTTTCACACAATTGCGTTATATACAAAAAATATGTAATGGTGTAGTGAGTGGAAAACAAGGATGGAAAACAAAGTTAACCAGGTGATGAATAGGTGTATGGTAACGCGAAACGCCGACCCCGCCCCACTCGCAGCTGAAGCGTATAACATACAGAGGCGTATTGCATAAACTTATTGTGAGCTAAATAATAATGGATATCTATAAGTATCTTACCTGTTGCAGTATCAATACAATTGCGCAAAGCAAACACCGTGTTTCCGGCACCAGTGTATAGTATATTAGTTGTAGCGTTATGAAGGTCACAGCTGAAAACAGACTTACGCAATAAATAATTTGACATTTCAGCAGTTAATTTCTACAATAGCCTATAAAGGAACAATAGTATGTTTGTATTTATCAATCGTTCAAAAACAGAAACAATAAAACATATCAATGTTTTACAATTTGGATTTAACATAGTGACATGATAGGATGTACAAGTGAATTATTGTTTTCGGTTGCGGAGATCAGTGTAAAATGAGACTCAATCCAATGGTCCAATGGGGAAACTTAAATCTGTTTACTCTGTTCTCCATCTTAGTCGGAGTTTGATAATACGGCGATGCACCTACTATGAAGTTTCAGTAACTTTATTCACATTTCTTACGGAGATCGTAGTTCATGAATGATTAGCAATTTTTTTTTTCTTTCCTTTGTTAAGTGCGTATAAAAACATAACACCCACACTCGAACGGGAAAATTTCCGAAAAACAAAATAGATATAAAGCTCTCAAGCAGATGGTAGGATAAATAGAATGCTAGGTCAGTGTTGAACAAAGAAAATGTTATCACACTCAGTAGGACAAAATTAAATTTCCCGGCAAGCCTGGCGATTTGGATTTGTCTCAGCCTCGTGTGATAACATTTTCTATATTCCAAACTAACGTAGTATTCTCTCTATATATAACGAGATGTAAACAGTTAAATTGACAACATTTACAGGATGAAATGATCCTATGCACAACACCCATCGCTTTTAGGAGAACTTTTTGTACGACGTATTCTTCTCCCAGTGATCAAAACGATTGTGATTTTGTAAATATCATTGCACCGGACACACTCGATGGATGACTGTTCCGAGGACGGAATTACCCGAGGAGTTCCGATCGTTTAAAACAAATGGAACTACTTTATGTACTAACAACGTATTTTAAAATACGCGATGTGAAATTTGTACATGTAAGGTTATGTCAAATGAAAGCTCTGTTTTTGAAATGAGTAGTTTAAAAGATTGCATTCGATAGTATGTCTAAGTCAAACAGATATCAAAATCCCTGTCAGAGCAAAGGACATAATGTGGAAAGGTTTTTAAGCTGGTATGCGGTGCGCTATTTGTCTGTGGTCTACCTTCGTCAACATAGCTAGACGTCGCTATAATAACCATACTTGTGTTGCTGCGATGTGATACAAAACGAACACTTCTGCAGTATATGCCCCAATGCAAGCATTCAAAATGAATGCAAGAAAGAGCACGGAAAGAGCCAAGCGGTCAGAGAGTTACAAGTTGGCAGACTCAACCACCCCGCCACGGGCGACCCTAGACAAATTGGTTAACACTAAGAAGTGGCCTGAAATAAATTATTGATATTCCACGTATATGCATTAAATGTGTTTTATTTGCTCTTCGTTACATCGTACCGACATAATTCTTATCATATTAGCAACTTCCAGCCAGATGGATCGAAGGTCAGCTTAAAGACCCTCCCTACACGAAAATTCTCGAATTGTCCGTGACCCCAACCTACGTGGTGAGGAGCTAAAGGAGTCACAAGTCGGTGACTCGGTCACGTGCGCTCCTTCACTATGCTTTAAATAAAATATTTTATTTTGCAGCTACTTACAAATGCGGTTTGCAATTAAACATCTTCATACAATATCATTTTCGTACATAGCAACAGTAACTATGGACATGGAACGATGCATTGTGTATAATATTCCATACCTTTTAGAGGAATTGTAGTATGTGACCCCCCGGCAGCCGTTTAAATCAAGACATTTGTCAACACAGTAATTCATGGTAAGATCACCATCTAAAGTCGTCATGACTGTAGATGGAACTCCACTATATCGCCACTTGTAGAAAATCTCAAATTTTTGACAGTCTGAAAACAGAATAACACAATAACAGCTGGTTTTCACTTTCTCTTTACATAACCTTCATACCACTCGCAAATTAATTAATTTATTTATTTTTTTGTAAATTGCAATTAATAAAAGCAAGGAATTGCATAAAGATGTGGTGTAAAGAAGATAGAAAGATTACACGGCTATAAAGGCTACTCACTCTAAATATTATTTATTATATACATTCCTACAAACAAGCACGCACGCACGCACGCACACACACACACACACACACACACACACTACACAGAGAGTAAAACCTATCCACATGGCACCTCTGTACAGCAACAACCTCTAGGCAGCAACATTCTCCCCCATAAGTTTCGAGTGCATTTTAACCTCTGAGCAGCAACACCTCTGAGTAAAGGTAAACGGCCATTCAAATCTGTCCCTAAAGGCTGTGATAACCTCTGCTGCTCACTACTTTGGTCTACTTGAGAAGTTTAACACTTTTTTCTTCATTTATAAGGAATCATGGTTGACTTATTTAGTATATGTGCAAATCCAGCGTCTATTTAACAGGCACTCCAGTTGCGTGTGAAAAATACCTTACAACATTGTTTCAAAGTAGTGCTAATAGAGAAAATATCAATTTATTGGTAACTGTGACTTATGATGATGTTTATTTAATCCACCAAAACCTATAAGTGGACATGTACGAAGTGACAAATGTAGATGACTTTAATATTCGCAGCTTTCAATTAGAATTTATGTTGACAAAATGTTGAGGCATTTATCTATATTCATATTCTTAATGCTCAATTTGAATATACTTAGTTTACAATATTAAGTTCTGTTTTATTTAAAACTTATCTTACCTAATCTTACCTAATAAGATATTTACTATGCTTACAATTACACTTTTTATGTTTGTATGCTCTCCGATCTCTTCTATTACAAAATTCAACTATGTTACGAATATTTGAAATACTACTCTTATAAAAACACACAAAAAGTGATGTTGAAATAAAATTATGTTTTATTAGGATATTTTACTTGGCATCAAAGATGACCTCTGCACAGCAACACCTTCCCAGCAGCAACAGCTTTCTGTGCCTCCGCCAAATGTTGCTGTGTAGAGGTTTCGTGGTAACTGGAAACTATATATTTATAACACAGTTATTGTAAATTTTAAAATATTTGGAATATGCAACAAGGCCATCATCAGATTACATTTTGGGCAGATAATATAAACAAATCATGTTGAACATACCATTAGAGCAGGTAGCTCTGTATACTGTGTGACCACTGGCCATGAACACATAGCGACATTCCACAAAATTAAGACTAGAACTTCTGGGATTGAACCTAAAAAAGTAATCACACTCACTTGGAAGCTCAGTCAATTCTACAAAGATCGTTTACATTTCTACCGACAAAACGTCTAATGTACTTGGAATGAAAGATGCAGCATGCCATTAAAATAAAATGTAAGTAGTTTGTTACTATGATTTTTATATGCATCTCCTCTCATTTCTTGAACAAGAGCATAACACAACTTATGTATGTGTATTCGTAAATAGCATTTGTATGCTTATAGTTCCTTTTAATAAAACGATGCTTCAAATGTCAAACCCGACAATGAATATTATTCGGATTTTATAGTATGAATTATAATGGGAAGGTGTTTTACCATAGAATTTTCAGGTCGGGGTCTAAACCGACGCCTGAAGTATCCACGTCGCGGGGTTTGGTAAGCAAATATGTAGTATTATATGGCTGCTGGCAGGCCCAATGATCTGGGCGGCAATTTATACAGCTGTGCATGTTGGTCCGGTCACACACCGCAAAGTCTGTCAATATAATTGCATCGTAATTACAAAAAACACGTATCAATAGAGTTTCACGATCGCCATAGTATGGCGGTCATTCTTGTTCTAAGTTGCATGAGTGTCCGCACTCTAGCAACATACAATTCTTAGATTCCACTGTCGAGCAAAATGCAATAATTAGTCTCCATACTCTAGCAACACACAATCATAAGTCTCAACACCCTAGCAACATGCAGTCAAACGTCTCCACAGTCTTGCAACGTACAACCATGCGTCTCCACAGTCTAGCAACATACAATCTTAAGTCTCCACAGACTAGCATCATACAAGCATTAGTCTCCACAGTATAGCAACATACAATCTTAAGTCTCCACAGTCTAGCATCATACAAGCATTAGTCTCCACAGTATAGCAACATACAATCTTAAGTCTCCACAGTATAGCAACATACAATCTTAAGTCTCCACAGTCTAGCATCATACAAGCATAAGTCTCCACAGTATAGCAACATACAATCTTAAGTCTCCACAGTCTAGCATCATACAATCTTAAGTCTCCACAGTCTAGCAACATACAATCATAAGTCTCCACAGTCTAGCAACATACAATCTTAAGTCTTCACAGTCTAGCAACATACAATCTTAAGTCTCCACAGTCTAGCATCACACAAGCATAAGTCTCCACAGTCTAGCAACATACAATCTTAAGTCTCCACAGTCTAGCAACATACAATCTTAAGTCTCCACAGTCTAGCATCATACAATCTTAAGTCTCCACAGTCTAGCATCATACAAGCATAAGTCTCCACAGTCTAGCAACATACAATCTTAAGTCTCCACAGTATAGCAACATACAATCTTAAGTCTCCACAGTCTAACATCATACAATCTTAAGTCTCCACAGTCTAACATCATACAATCTTAAGTCTCCACAGTCTAGCAACACACAATCTTAAGTCTCCACAGTCTAGCAACACACAATCTTATGTCTCCACAGTATAGCAACATACAAGCATAAGTCTCCACAGTCTAGCAACACACAATCTTAAGTCTCCACAGTCTGGCATCATACAAGCATAAGTCTCCACAGTCTAGCAACATACAATCTGAAGTCTCCACAGTCTAGCATCATACAATCTTATGTCTCCACTGTCTAGCAACACACAATCTTAAGTCTCCACAGTCTAGCAACACACAATCTTATGTCTCCACAGTATAGCAACATACAAGCATAAGTCTCCACAGTCTACCAACACACAATCTTAAGTCTCCACAGTCTAACATCATACAATCTTAAGTCTCCACAGTCTAACATCATACAATCTTAAGTCTCCACAGTCTAACATCATACAATCTTAAGTCTCCACAGTATAGCAACATACAATCATAAGTCTCCACTGTCTAGCAACACACAATCTTAAGTCTCCACAGTCTAGCAACACACAATCTTATGTCTCCACAGTATAGCAACATACAAGCATAAGTCTCCACAGTCTACCAACACACAATCTTAAGTCTCCACAGTCTAACATCATACAATCTTAAGTCTCCACAGTCTAACATCATACAATCTTAAGTCTCCACAGTCTAACATCATACAATCTTAAGTCTCCACAGTCTAACATCATACAATCTTAAGTCTCCACAGTCTAGCAACACACAATCTTAAGTCTCCACAGTCTAGCAACACACAATCTTAAGTCTCCACAGTCTAGCAACATGCAGTCAAACGTCTCCACAGTCTTGCAACGTACAACCATGCGTCTCCACAGTCTAGCAATATACAATCTTAAGTCTCCAAGTCTAGCATTATACAATCTTAAGTCTCCCCAGTACAGCAACATACAAGCATAAGTCTCCACAGTCTAGCAACATACAATCTTAAGTCTCCCCAGTACAGCAACATACAAGCATTAGTCTCCACAGTCTAGCAATATACAATCTTAAGTCTCCACAGTCTAGCATCATACAAGCATAAGTCTCCACAGTCTAGCAACATACAATCTGAAGTCTCCACAGTCTAACATCATACATCTTAAGTCTCCACAGTCTAGCATCATACATCTTAAGTCTCCACAGTCTAGCAACATACAATCATAAGTCTCCACAGTCTAGCAACATACAATCATAAGTCTCCGCAGTCTAGCAACATACAATCATAAGTCTCCACAGTCTAGCAACATACAATCTTAAGTCTCCACAGTCTAGCAACATACAATCATAAGTCTTCACAGTCTAGCAACATACAATCATAAGTCTCCACAGTCTAGCAACATACAATCATAAGTCTCCGCAGTCTAGCAACATACAATCATAAGTCTCCACAGTCTAGCAACATACAATCATAAGTCTCCACAGTCTAGCAACATACAATCTTAAGTCTCCCCAGTACAGCAACATACAATCAAAAGTCTCCGCAGTCTAGCAACATACAATCATAAGTCTCCACTGTTTAGCAACATACAATCATAAGTCTCCACAGTCTAGCATCATACAATCATAAATCTCCACAGTCTAGCAACATACAATCATAAGTCTCCACAGTCTAGCAACATACAATCATAAGTCTTCACAGTCTAGCAACATACAATCAAAAGTCTCCACAGTCTAGCAACATACAATCATAAATCTCCACAGTCTAGCAACATACAATCATAAGTCTCCACTGTTTAGCAACATACAATCATAAGTCTTCACAGTCTAGCAACATACAATCATAAGTCTCCCCAGTACAGCAACATACAATCATAAGTCTCCGCAGTCTAGCAACATACAATCATAAGTCTCCACTGTTTAGCAACATACAATCATAAGTCTCCACTGTCTAGCAACATACAATCATAAGTCTCCACAGTCTAGCAACATACAATCATAAGTCTCCACAGTCTAGCAACATACAAGCATAAATCTCCACTGTCTAGCAACATACAATCTTAAGTCTCCACAGTCTAGCAACATACAATCATAAGTCTCCACAGTCTAGCAACATACAATCTTAAGTCTCCACAGTCTAGCAACATACAATCATAAGTCTCCACTGTCTAGCAACATACAATCATAAGTCTCCACAGTCTAGCAACATACAATCATAAGTCTCCACAGTCTAGCCACATACAATCTTAAGTCTCCACAGTCTAGCAACATACAATCATAAGTCTCCACAGTCTAGCAACATACAATCATAAGTCTCCACAGTCTAGCAACATACAATCATAAGTCTCCGCAGTCTAGCAACATACAATCATAAGTCTCCACTGTTTAGCAACATACAATCATAAGTCTCCACTGTCTAGCAACATACAATCATAAGTCTCCACAGTCTAGCAACATACAATCTGAAGTCTCCCCAGTCTAGCAACATACAAGCATAAATCTCCACTGTCTTGCAACCTACAATCATAAGTCTCCACAGTCTAGCAACATACAATCAAAAGTCTCCACAGTCTAGCAACATACAATCACAAGTCTCCACACTCTGGCAACATACAATAGAAAGTCTCCACAGTCTAGCAACATACAATCACAAGTCTCCACACTCTGGCAACATACAATAGAAAGTCTCCGCAGTCTAGCAACATACAATACTTATAGTCATAACTTTCCAAAGTCTAGCAACCTAAAGTCGTAACACCCTACAGTATAATAACATAAATCATTAGCCTACACAGATATGAAGCATACAAATTAAGCCTACCGGACCTTGTAGCGCAATCGATAAAGCGTCGGCTCCAGGTACAGGGGGTCTCAGGTTTTAGCAAAGGCAGACCATTTCATATTATTTTTTTTAATTGCTTTAATTTTGCTTGGAACTTAAAAATTGCATTTTTGCCATATTCTATATCAGAATCAATCTCAAAGCGGTGACCTCAACATATTTTCATAATTCACAAAAAAATCATCTTTTTATAAAACAACCACATTCTTGTTCGCATATTTAATCATTTTGTCATGACTTGAAAAAGTTAACTCAAAGTACACTGAAAATCTACAGTGTACTTGACTCGGATGCAAGGTGACAGACAATCGCAACACCTCGGCTAATGCTGTCTGCGTCATCGCCGAGGAGTGCCGATAAAGCTCATTAGCTGGGGTGGTGAGAGCGAATGCTTCCAGCTTCCATAAAGAAATAGAGTAACAAGGGACGGTTATTTAAACGAGGTATGCAACACAGTTGTATTTGTACCGATAAACCCAGAACAGAAACAGAAAATACTGAGTACACAGTCATGTTGTATTCCCACACTGTTAAATGTTGCTTATAAGAATACAAATAATACACGTAATAACAAACAATGGTCAAAACCAGATTAAGCAGTGGCGAATTGTGTTTGGACGCAATGGAAGAGGTACGAATATAAAGAGTTAACAGAACATAAATTTATTTAGATTTACAGTACAAAGTACATCGTCGTAAAATGCAATTTAAGTCAAGTGACTGGTGGGGATGTTTTGAACTAAACACAAATTTATTTCTGAAATTCACCAAACATTTATAATAATAGTACCGAAATTTCAATGCATAATAGCTTTACACTTTACTTATAGAACAATATGTCGCATTCCATATGACATTTCCAGGAACGATTACATGTAGAAGCGGCAAATTTCGACACTACAATGTATAGGCGAGGATTTAAACAAGGTACAGATCGTTATAAATTACCTTAACCTCATTTCCGATACTATATGTAAATATTAACTATGATCAGTGGTCAGTAAAATTGGAGACATACTTATACCTACCAGAGGCGCACACTCTTTTCATGAATGTTTTGTTTGTTCGAGGCATGTAATCGTCGCAAACGGAGTACCAACATTCATGTGTGTATACGTCATAAGTAATACCTAGCAAAATATGAAAAATACCAAAATAAAATGTCATTGTCGCCATCAGCATCAACGTCATCGCCGTCATCATCATCATCACAAACATCATCGTCACCGTTATCATCATCATCAACATCAAAATCATCATCGTCACTGTTATCATTATCATCAACATCACAATCATCATCGTCACCGTTATCATCATCATCATCATCATCAAATCATCATCGTCACCGTTATCATCATCATCATCATCATCATCAACATCATCATCATCATCATCATCACAATCATCATCGTCACCGTTGTGATCATCATCATCATTAACAACAATAACAACGGCACGGTCATCATCGCCTTGCTGAGAAATATAGATATATAAATATACATTAATGCAAATAAAAAATCGTTAGCTTATGCGAGTTATGGTAGCAAATAATAAGAATTGTCATGACAGAACAACTGAACAATTTATTAATTTAAAATTTATAACATACCTCTACAGGCGTTTATATCTAGGCAGTTGTTCATGCAGTCTTCCGGTGAAATTGCTCGCCGACTGTAATCCTGGAATCCAGGCACTGTCGAACCGCCGCAACCAGTCGAAGAGCTCCCTGTATATTTATACAGTTCATATTCGCGGCATAAGTCTGTAATATAAATAATGTTTGGATTTTATGAAGAATTTATCTTCAAAGGAATCTATTTTTAACATATGAGAAAAAAAATAAAATGTTCTGCCATATAATATCGTTTGGAAACAAAAAGGTGGCTTAAGGCAAACATGTTACCTGACTGGATGTTATTTACACAACTTATACCTTGTTTTAAGTGGTATCAGACAGTGTGAACCATTTTTTCACTCATACAACAAAATGATTTAATGTTACATGGAAATATTCCACTAAAAGCTGTATATTGGTCCCTAACAACCGTGTGAAACGTTTTGCACAACATCCCAATTTTCATTACAAAATGTCTGCAGTCCCAGTCCGAGCCACGCTGTACAGTTAGCTACTTTTAAACTAAGAAAACCACGTGACCACTTACTTTTATTACCACGTAACATGATTATCCGTGTAATCAGATCTGGCGTCGATATCTATTTTTAACTGGACCCCACTCCCCACCCCACCCCTCTTCCACATGCATATTTATAGATTTGTAAATTATAGACATTTAAAGCGATATATTTCACGATGTGATCTATTGACGACAGAGGTATATCGTAATAGACACTCTTTTATTACACTAAACTATAAGTTTTTGCAGTAATTATGCACAAATTGTCCAGAATAGGGGTAAGATGTTGTCACATTTAAAGGTACATATCCTGTATAAAAGACTGATTTTCCAATCTTTCATTGTATGCTTGATTGAAAAAGCCACAGAGCTCTAGATAACTAAACGATGCATTTCGAAGTTTCCCACGATGTTATAATTAGTATCTGGGTTGATCTTTCGAAATGTAAAATATTTTTGACCAAGTGTGTTGTTTATTATATGTATTATTTAGACTTTAATATACAAGATACTGAAATTACACAAAAAGTCACGATTTTTCAATTCGATATCAAATAATAAAAACACTAGGAGTCAATGATTCTACCTCATCTTGTACAAGTGAAAATAATCTTGTAAAAATATGCTCAAAAAGAAAAGAGATAAGGAAAAAGAAAAAATCCCGATTTGCCCATACATACGTGGATTCGAACCCTCAGCCCCTAAATTCAAATATGTTTAGGATATTCTTGTATTGCAGATAATGCATTGAACTTTGTCAACCTTAAAAAGAATTGGTTGCGTAACAATGACATCATTTTAGTGATTATATTGTCATTTATTTAATCATTTATTATCTAGAAACATTATGTTAAATAAATAATAGCGTAATAAATTTATTCTAAAAATTGAGGCGTTTCTTTAAATCAATAACGTGACAACGACAGCATTTAAACAGGCACACTTTCAATTGGCATACAACATACAATGACGTCATATTTATAAATGTTGACATCTAAAGTAGGCCTAAGGTGCAAAAAAGTACTGGTGAAAAAGGGAAGTAACTGGCGTCATACTGAGAAAGTGGGTTAGTTTATATTGTCTCTCTTTATTGATCACACCATTCTTAAAGTCGATTGTGGTGTTATACAACCATGATGATGTCGTAATTCTTGTTTGTTTACAATTTTTGGCAGAAATTTGGGAGTATTTAAATATTTTACAGTGTTATTCGAACATGGGTAGGAAAAGTAGGGAAATCTCAGGAGGTTAGAAAAGTGGTTGTGGATTTATTCAGTAAAGGACATAAATTGTGTGAAATCAGTCAATTTTTGTGTTTGCCTTACATGACTGTTTCGAATATTGTTAAAAAGGTCGCGGATTTTGACAAAGAGAAATTACCGACAGCTGGAGCGTTTAGTGAAGGTCAACGGAAGGGATTCTTTAAGTGACATAACATTGAAATTTAATGAAAACAGAGAAAGACGTGTGTGTAAGCGTACAGTGCAATATCATTTAGTGAAGCATGGATTTCATAGACGGGTTGCCAGGAAGCATATTACCACCGGAGTTGTTATTGGTAATTAGAGCAGAGTGTATGTGTGGCGAAAGAAAGGAGAAGGTCACAGACCCGACCTGGCTAAGCAATGGCCGAGCGAAAGTTTAAGGTGATGATATGTGGGAATGCATTTGCTGGCAGGGGGTAGGAACTTTCAGCAAAATGACAGAACTTACTAATTCAGAAAAATACTAAGATATACTTGAAGACAACATGTGGCCTATTTATAGCAAAACATTTTCCAGATAATAATTATTTTTTCAAGATGATAATGCACCAGTACTCCACTCTCGGTCTCTTCAACAATATAAAGCAGAATACAATTTAAAATCTATATTTTGGCCTAGCACATTCTCCTGATCTTAATGTTATTGAAAATGTTTGGTTGTATATTAACAGAAAACTTCACTCTGGGCATCGGTACATCAGCAGCAACGAAGAACTTTTCCTGGAAATTTATAAGATATGAATGGACATCACCAGCTGCTACATTCAGAATATTTATAAGTCAATTTTAAGGCGACTATTGTCAATAATATGACACATAACAAAATATTAAGGTAAAAAAAACAGTCTTCTTTTAAGATTTTGCATGCTAGCTATTCTTTAAAATATGAGAAAAACTGATTGATTCTGTGGAATCCAAAATGGCCGCCAAAATCACCAATACTTTTTTTCACCTGACTGTATATATGTAGTAAATAACGTTATACATCTAAAAAGCTCAGCATATGACAGAAATCGTTAAGGTGTCTGTGTACCCTTGGTAGGCATGTGAAACATAAAGAATAGCCTCATTGGGTTATGTACACTCAAAATAAAGATAAATGTCCATATGCGGAATAACTCTGCAGCAAGAATATAAATCGAACCAAATGTGTGGGACTATATAATAAGTAACTAGAGACTTCACCAGTGGAATATGTCATCCGTGTCACGATGCCCCCTGTCTTCCGCTTCACTTCCAGACACTGGATTACCGAACAGTAACTATAGATAGTGTCGAACAGGATCGTCATGCAATTTCTGTTACTGAAAAAAAAAAAACATTTTAAGGTGCAGATCGACGTAGCATGCATCACAGTGACACGAGTATTATCATTAACTAGATCCTTACAAAATACAAAAACATGGGTAGAACCAACGAAAGGTCGCATATCAAGTGGAATTTGTAATACATTATGTACAAGAAAAATCACACATGTGGGACATCCGAGGCACCACAGAGAGCACGAGCTTTAAGTAAGAAGGTAACCGTTTGGGGAGCTAAACACTATTAAACTGTCAATTTATTACAATATTATATGAGAGTAACGAACGTTAATCCTGATAAAAACTAATATATCTGCTACTTTGCTTTCTTTCTTGTCTACAAGCTGCATTGTTAATATCGACATATTCGGTTGCATTGGTTAAACAAAACCTCGCCAAACAGCTGCGAATTCGAATTAATGCCTTCTTACAATTTTATAAGAACGTCGGCTCCAGGTACGGGAGGCCCCGGGTTCGATCCCAGGCCGCGACATACCAAAGTCGTTAAAAATGGTAGCTAACGCTTCAAGCAAATACAAGGGTAGTTCCACGACTGGTTGGCCCGGTGTCAGGATAATGTGACTGGGTGTGGTATCATGCCAGGTGTTCACGGCATGCTATACACAGTGAAGGCAGCACTATATCTGCTTCAAGTGGACACCGTCTCCAGATAACTGAAATACTGTTGGTGGGACGATAAACCTAATAAACAAACAATTGTATAATTGCATGCTACACTGTTGAAGGTGTGAATCCCTTGTAGGGCTGTTCTTTTCTGTGAACTAGCTCTCACGGAACAACTGAGATTTCATGTTATTGCCTGCTACCCGATTGGAATCCATAAAAATGAATTCCATGTGAAGCAAAGTGCGGTGCTAATAAAGTGTATGGCCTATTTCTCATGTAATGGATTTTAGCGACAAAACTTGTAAAACGGTATAGGCACGCCAACGGTTACCCATCTATACACCAGCCACAGTAACTGTTGCTTAACCTTGCAACTTTGACACTTAAACCGCGAGGCTAAGAGAGTTAACACTAGCAAAGAGACTGGTTTGAAGGGCGTATATGTCGACAACTGTGACGGTGACACATGTAACCATACAGCTACAAGCAGCATGTGCAACACTTAATGGCAAACACAACTCGTGTAAACTATGTCACCTGTGTAACGTGTAGCCTATCATGATACACGAAGCAAATGCAACCTAAATTGAAACCCCGTGGCATATGAAGCCTATAGTTATAAACTTATCATGTGCAGACTATATTGTTCACATGTATCTTATAATCATAAACGAAGCTAATGCAATCAAAAATTATACCCATGGGAAATTATCGTATCATCGTAAACGTAATAGGTGGCGCTTATAATGTTAGCCATGAAATATGTACCCTATAATCGTTAAAGTAGCAGATGCAGCTAAGGATGTTATCCATGACAAAGGTATCCTATAATCGTAAACGTAGCAGGCCCAGCTTAAAATGTAACCCATGGCACGTGTATCTTATAATTGTAAACGTAGCAGGTGTAACCTTCAATGTAACCAATAGACCGTGTATCCTATAATTGTAAACGTAGCAGGTGTAACCTTCAATGTAACCCATGGCACATGTATCTTATAATTGTAAACTTAGCAGGTTTAACCTTTAATGTAAACCATGGCACTTGTATCTTATAATTGTAAACGTAGCAGTTTTAACCTTCAATGTAACCCATGGCACATGTATCCAATAATAATAAACGTAGCAGGTGCAGCCTATAATCTTACCCATGGCACATGTATCCTATAATAATAAACATAGCAGGTGCAGCCTATAATGTTACCCATGGCACATTTATCCTATTATAATAAACGTAGCAGGTGCAGCCTATAGTGTTACCCATGGCACATGTATCCTATAATAATAAACGTAGAAGGTGCATCATATAATGTTACCCAAGGCACATGTATCCAATAATTATTAACGTAGCAGGTGCAACCTATATTGTTTCCAATATTATAGGTATTCTATAATAATAAACGTAGCAGGTGCAGCCTAAAATGTTACCCATGGCACATGTATCCAATAATAATAAACGTAGCAGGTGCAGCCTATAATGTTACCTATGGCACATGTATCCAATAATAATAAACGTAGCAGGTGCATCCTATAATGATACCCATGGCACATGTATCCAATAATAATAAACGTAGCAAGTGCATCCTATAATCTTACCCAATGCACAATTATCCTATTATAATAAACGTAGCAGGTGCAGCCTATAGTGTTACCCATGGCACATTTATCCTATTATAATAAACGTAGCAGGTGCAGCCTATAGTGTTACCCATGGCACATGTATCCAATAATAATGAACGTAGCAGGTGCAGCCTATAATGTTACCTATGGCACATGTATCCAATAATAATAAACGTAGCAGGTGCATCCTATAATGTTACCCATGGCACATGTATCCAATAATAATAAACGTAGCAAGTGCATCCTATAAATTTTCCAATGGCACATGTATCCTATAATAATAAACGTAGCAAGTGCATCCTATAATCTTACCCAATGCACAATTATCCAATTTAATAAGAGACGTTGCATGTGCAGCCTATAATGTTACCCATGGCACATGTATCCTTTAATAATGAACGTAGCAGGTGCAGCCTATAATGTTACCCATGGCACATGTATCCTTTAATAATAAACGTAGCAGGTGCATCCTATAATGTTACACAAGACACATGTATCCTATTATAATAAACGTAGCAGGTGCAGCCTATAATTTTACCCATGGCACATGTATCCTATTATAATAAACGTAGCAGGTGCAGCCTATAATTTCACCCATGGCAAATGTATCCTTTAATAATAAACGTAGTGGGTGCAGCCTACAATGTTACCCATGGCACATGTATCCTTTAATAATAAACGTATCAGGTGCAGCCTATAATGTTACCCATGGCACATTTATCCTATAATAATAAACGTAACAGGTGCAGCCTATAATGTTACCCATAACACATGTATCCTATAATAATAAACGTATCAGGTGCAGCCTATAATGTTACCCATGGCACATTTATCCTATTATAATAAACGTAGCAGGTGCAGCCTATAATTTTACCCATGGCACATGTATCCTTTAATAATAAACGTAGCGGGTGCAGCCTACAATGTTACCCATGGCACATGTATCCTATTATAATTAACGTAGCAGGTGCAGCCTATAATGTTACCCATGGCACATGTATCCAATAATAATAAACGTAGCAGGTGCAGCCTATAATGTTACCCATGGCACATGTATCCAATAATAATAAACGTAGCAGGTGCAGCCTATAATGTTACCCATGGCACATGTATCCAATAATAATTAACGTAGCAGGTGCAGCCTATAATGTTACCCATAGCACATGTATCCTTTAATAATAAACGTAGCAGGTGCATCCTATAATGTTACCCAGGGCACATGTATCCAATAATAATAAACGTAGCAGGTGCAGCCTATATTGTTACTCGTGTCGCATGTATCATGTAATTGTAAACGTATGACGTTCATCCTATAACGTTACCGGTGTCATGTGTAGCGTATAATCCCAAACTCATCAGGTGCTGCCTATATTGTTACTTGTGTCGCATGTATCATGTGATTGTTAACGTAGGCTTGTCATCATATAATGTTACTAGATACACGTATAATCGCAAAGTTATCAGTTGTAGATTATCATCTTTGTCATTTCACATGTATTCTATGATCGTAATATTATCCGGTGCAGCCTATAATGTTACAAGTGTCTCATGTATCCTATAATTGTAAACGTATCACGTTCATCCTATAACGTTACCCGTGTCATGTGTATCGTATTATCCCAAACTTATCTGCCTATAATTTTATGCGTGTCACATGTATCCTTAAATCGTATGTGTTGCATGTTACGCATGTGTTGTTAAAAGTGTCATGGGTAACTTATAGTGATACAAGCGTCAGGTAAAACCTATAATGATACACGCGGCAAGTAAAATCTGTAGGGATACAAACGTCACGTTAAACCTATAATTATGCAAGCGTCACGTAAAACCTATAACTAAACACGCGTCAGGTAAAACCTATAATGATACACACGGCAAGTAAAATCTGTAGGGATACAAACGTCACGTAAAACCTATAATTATGCAAGCGTCACGTAAAACCTATAACTAAACACGCGTCAGGTAAAACCTATAATGATAAACGCGGCAAGTTAAATCTGTAGGGATACAATCGTCACGTAAAACCTATAATTATGCAAGCGTCACGTAAAACCTATAACTAAACACGCGTCATGTTAAACCTATAATGATACACGCGGCAAGTAAAATCTGTAGGGATACAATCGTCACGTAAAACTTATAACTAAACACGCGTCAGGTAAAACCTATAATAATACACGCGGCAAGTAAAACCTATAATTATGCAAGCGTCACCTAAAACCTTTAACTAAACACGCGTCAGGTAAAACCTATAATGATACACGCGGCAAGCAAAATCAATAATGATACACGCGTCAGTAAAACCTCCTACGTCACCGGCGTCAAATGAAACCTATAATGATACACATATGACGCGTTTCTTATAGTTGCATACCTGGTGCAATCATAAATACTATCGCAATTGTAACTTTTGTATTGTCCTCCTGTTTGCTTCAAGGGAAATTGGCAGCTGTCTCCAGTGTCGCAGTTGACACATGTTTGAGGTATGGGCCGGTCTGAAAGGTCTGAAATGTTATGTGAAATATTATATTAGGAATATAATTAACGTAAAACACGGTTGTAACATCCCAAAATATATTACACTTATAGTCGGATCTAGATGTCAATACACTTCCTGTCGGAGCATACTCCCAGTTCCCCTAACGCTACTTAATACATATGGTTCCCGCTCAATTTGACCTCTTCCTCTCATCTCATGAAAAATATGATTCCTTGTCGCCAAGAAAACAGTTATGACTCAAAAAAAGTTTCTAGCATCTTCTGAAATGCGGGAGTCACAATTCCCAAGTCATAAATTGTACGTTCGCATACATTTCACAAGTTATAAATTTCAAGTCAAAATTCTCAAGTCACAAATTGCTAATGTATAAGTTGACAACATTCAGACGCTAGGTGGCGATACCATATAAGTATAGACGTCACTGAGTTAAAAATAGGTCATAATATCATAAATGTCTATCCTCAGGGGAGATAAAACAGAAATACCCAGTGTTCTTTGAGCCTTATTGAATGTGCCACCCTTAGCTTAAACTAGTAATTAATGTATTAATTCAAAATCTCTACTTTTATTCTATAATATCTTTATCTTCAAAATACAATTAAATTAAAGTGTATAATTATTGGACGTTTTCCAGAATAGGCATGCTATCTCATTTACTTTCGTATTTGTTCACAGTGCATTAGCATTAAACTACAACAACAGCGGTACATTATGTAGTGAATCTGCTCTCCCTAGAGTCAGGTGCCCTCGTAGCTCACTTGCTAGAGCAGCTGGCTCTGAGCTCGATCCTCGCCCTGGGTAATGCTGATTTGCTGGCAATACACAGCTCTACAGTTCATGCCATGGCTGATTTTCAATATCATGCATTTTTTTAATGTGTTGCTAACATCAAATTATTCACAACTTGTTCTTCTAACATCATCATGTATATAATCAAATCTTAAAAGCCAGTTAAGTAAACAGAATCATATATACTTAAAATTCCATTGCATACAAATAACACATGTTCCTGGTCCTGTCAGGTAAGACACTCAAAACTTGAAAATACGATGTGCACGACACACGTTCAGGCGATGCATTCTTTTTATATATGACACTCCCATGTTAGAAGCGCCACCTTGCGTCCTAACGTGGAACTGGTGTTTTTGCTTTAATTTAACATTTCGCAATTTGCGCCTTTTGATTTGTTACTTGTAGATTAGATGTTGGAAATGTGAAATGTATTCGGGATTTTTTTTCCATAATTTGTAAAGTGTATATGGAGGAAATATGAACTTGTTCAAATGTTTTGCTAAAATGTGAAGGGAATAATTTCATATATGAAAGTTAGATTGTAATTACCAAGCGGAATTTAGCAAACACGGTGTTACAATGTAGTAAACAAAATAACATTTAAGGTAACTAATCACTGTATTGAAAGTTGGTAATAGTAACTAGAGTATTGTCGGATATCAACTTCTATTAAATACAAGTGCTTACACAACGGTATCAGAAACAAAAGGCAAAGGTTATTTGTATACAACCAACCGTTCCTGTTTTGCTAAATACTTCTATCGGTTTATTTTAAAGGCCTTACAAACAGTATTAGGAATCAGGTTGCTATAAAGTAATAAATATAATAAGTCATTACCTACCTTCAGTTGTACAAATTCTTTCGATAAAAACAGAGCGGAGAACAATTTGCCTTTGATAACGACCATTTGACGGGTGTGTTGCATTAAGGGCATGAGGAGTAGGACACGCATCGGCCAGTATTCTTGTCGAAAGAAATGGCGACGCATCCTGCGAGATTCAAGCACTCGTCCATACAGTAACCCGCATTAGGAATAATTTCCAGACCCGAGTTGCTCATCTCTACGCAAGAGGAATGACCAGTAGCGTTCTCGTAGGTCTCCAGTTCAAACACGGGGCAATCTGAGGGAGATAAAGCGAATAATTATAGCATATTAACCAGTTCATGTGATTACCAAGGACTAGAGAATCATTTTGAGAAGGATCGATGATATTATACATGTAGGCTACAACATAATAGCCAGTCTATGTATTTCCGATGTCATGGTCAACAAACTTGATACCATAGTATTTTATATACTGTAAACATTTGATATTTCCCGATTTAAACAAATGTAAAATTAAAAAAAATGTAAAAAGTAAATAAAAAGTACCTGTCCTCAAATGACGTCAAGCTACATCGTAAATGACCATCCACATCAAATGCTTATGACTACGGCAACCGGTCAATAATTCAAACGGGAGGTCCCGACATACACAAGTCGTAAAGAAATAGTAGCGATTATGAAAATATCAGGGTTGTTAACCGACTGTTTGGCCCAGTCTCATAATAAGGTGACAGGGTGTGGCATCATACCGAACTTCGCGGCATGCTACACACAGTGCAGACAGCACTGTATCTGCTTTAAGTGGACACCGTCTCCTGATAACTTAAATACTGTTGCAGGGACAATAAATCAAGAATAACTCACTACCTAGAATGGATCTATAACACGAGAGGTCATGAATGCTACCTAATAGCAGAACGTCGACCTTTATTATTGAGCATTTGTCTAAATGTCTATATACATCTAATAAGTTTTATTCAAACGATACAAGCTGAGAAGTTTTCAAAAGTAAGAAATTTTATACCATTTGAAAAGTTTAAATCGAGTTAACATTGACTCTGATTTCGATGTACACAAAAAAATTCTAAAGAAGCGTGCTTTTTAAAACAAAATATATACTGTTAACCGTCCTGATTTACACATATTCCTACATTTATAAATAAGACCAAGGGTATCACATTTTACAAGTCAGCCACTAACATTTTGGTAAATAACGTGTTGCATAAACTTTACGGAACGTCTTTTAGGCGAACTATAAGTAGTTGTTGTTGCAAGTTGAAGGGAGCTAGAAAAGGATCCCGAATTTTTGTTTATGTTTTGCGTATAATGCAAAATCCGCTCCAAGATGGCTGACAATAGCCAAAATATTCTGATATGACAAAAGCTGTTTTATTCATTTTTGGCTAATGAATAAGTAAAGACTGAGAACTCACAGCCTTTTATATTTCTTATAACATAAATTAGGTTTTGTGTCAGCTGTGGGGACCAATCTTAATTTAGGCTTAGCTACATGGTATAGCAGGGGGAGCCATAAGATTTCGCATAAAAAGTATAAAAAATATCAGCATATAAAATTATGAAAAACCAATGTGATATACGATGGCTTATTTGTAGGACTGGACCTAACCTCTGTGAGGAGTTTAGCACAGGTCGCTTTAAAGGCATTGAAAAATGGCCTTCTTTAGAGTCCTCCTGCCCGCTCCCAATGATAACACCATGCTGTGACATCACAGCTGGACACTTGATTTAGTATATTATACACAGAGTTGTCAATGGCCGTCGTAAAACAACTAGTAACACTTGCAACACTTGATTCAAATGGGTTTACTGAACTGCCATCTGTCAGCAATGCAACAAACTCCACCCCTATCCTCATACCACTGCAGCCTGAGGCTGTGCCCATCCAGCTAGACCCAGTCCACCCCGACTTCCTTCCCCCAACCCATTACCTCCCACTGTGATCACAGCGTAAAACCAGATAAAACCACATCCCGTTTTTCAGTGCCTTTGAACGTGATCTCACAGCATGGTGTTATCTTTTGAGAGGGTGGGGTGGATGGGATGAGGCACTTAAGGCGTGATTACATTAAATACCGACCGGAAGTAGAATGTGTGACATCGACTTTTTCTCTTAAGTAACAGTCTGTTGCTATGTTTTGGCAATAAATTTCCTATTTTGAAGATAATCTCAATCTTCTGGTGTCAAAAGGAAGCTGAAACTGTGTAGAATTAAAAGAAAGCAAAAGTCTTTAACTCCTATGCACAATAATGGACTGATCCACTTTTACAGGAAGTACATATTTCATTGAAATTTGGCGGTTACCGACTGTTAATTTGGCGGTTTGCGTATTCTATGAAGCTGAACCTTCTTACAAGTTGCAAAAGTTGCCTTATTTCTGGGCCTTTCTGATAGACGATAAATAGCTCGTTTTTACCTATATATCGTTATGGGGGTCCACCATAATTTGGTCATGGTGCAATTTGTTTCCATCTTTTCGCGATTCACTATAGAATATAGAACAAACTTATTTAGTGGCGTCTAACCTAAAGCAGACCATTGTGAACTATGTGCTCCCTTACCTGGAACACACGACTTCCGGTAGACCCTGTCTGCAGAGAACGACTGAACAACGTTTCCACAGGGGAGATAACCACATCTGCAAAAGTGGTTTTATAAAATTTAATGTCTTTACGACGCTGAAAAATGAAAAAAAATACTTCCTCCTCTTAGTATTGGTGATTCCAGTTTTCGCCAATTCAATGTGCGAAGTACGACACTAATAAAATATTTATTTTTTTTTACCTTCTGTGAATTTTTTGGTAAAGTCTAAACATATTGAAGGTGGTATCCGCCAGTTTGTCAACTTCGCCTGTTTGTATATAAACTCATACTTAATTATCAGTAAAGACGAATCTTAACACTATGTCAATTGTTTGTCCGTGCATATCACGAAAAGAAATCGCTTAAAATATCAATAATTTCCAAATTTATTTATAAATAAGCACGATGCTGACGGCAGAGCAAATCACCCGAATGATGATATAACGTGATCTGAAAAGTCAGTTGTCATGGGTTCTCATAGTTTAAAATAAGCTAACTCTGCAGCGTGGTTCAAATAGGGACTATTTGAAATTACGAGTGAGGTGTTATGCTTGACGCATATCACTTCGCGAGATCTTTTTTTATTAACAATAATTTATTGAGTTGTTTAAAAAATTGTCCAAACTGTCTGATTCTATCTTAACAGGGTCATTTTAAATATTGATAGATTAGCTAGAATGTTACGGTCGAATGTCAATTTCATAAAAAAATAATTAACTACTAACTACTGTAGACTGATAACTGTCGCTATTTTTTGTTGATTAAGTATAAAATAATTTATTCTATCAATAAAAATAGCTCACATATTCATTAAAGGCATGTCTCGAGTCAGCATCTCAAGGAAGGTCATGGGTATGAAATAAGTAGGCATGTTCTTCAATTAACACTCGAATTCGGATAACCTGCACCTATACCATTTACAGGCGCGTATCTTGGCCGTTTCTGAAGTTACGCACAATTACAAGGGAAATAACCTTTGTAGAAATACTTTTGAATATATTCGGTTCATTTCTAATGAATAACACGTAAAATGCGGACATGCGAGGAACCTAACGCAAAATATGAACGACTAAAATCCTGACGTGTCTAAGTTTAATCATTTAAAAAAAAATCAACTTGATTGGTGTGGTCAAAAGATTTTTTAACATAGAAACTGCGGAAATAAAATATATCATTCCTAACCCGGGTAAGGTATCGACTTTTGTAGTGTTTTTGGTACTTTTAGGTTTTCGATTTTTCGAACGGATGGTACGCACGTGCGTAAAGTGCGTAATGGCAGAAGCGCGCCTGACCATTTCGTATTAAAGGTGGTATCCGACAGTTTGCTTAGATCAAATACAATTAACAAAACCTTTTCCCGGTTGTGGAGAATTTAGGCATCATATACTAAAGCTTTAATTTAAATAATGCCGATTTTTAAACACTACCTTAACTGTTAGACAGGTCTAACGCAAAAACTCGCTTCAAATGCTCAATCTTTTTTAGATCTATAAATAAACACGAAGGCGATTTCTGCTAAAAATAGATTCCTACCTCAGAGCGGATAACCCAGACGATGCTATAACGTGATCTCAAAAGTAAGTGGTCACGTGAGGTTTACTTGGTTAAAAATAGCTAAATGTCACGCTAACATAGGAAATACATGTTTGTAATAACGAATAGGGTGTTATGCTGCACGTTTCACATAGATGTACGACCTCGGTTAAAAACGTATTGGTGGATCTTTTCAGGTAAGAAAAATATATGGTTGTTTCAGAAAAAAGTCTGGTCCAAACTGTCGAATGCCACTTTTAATGATTTTTAGACGAAACCGAAATCTCACCTTGGGCTTTCCTTGTCGTATCCATACGCTGAAGCGAGGGTGTTTGTATAGTTCCAGTGATCTTTCAGGGTACAATTGTGGTCGACGCTACTCAGGTCGGACGCGTACCAGGCCCGACACCCAGAACCCATCGCACAGTTTAGACATGTCTGTGTATATGTCCGATTACATGCTGAAACAATGACAGTACAATGTTACCAGACAATTCTACAATTTCTGTTTGACATTACCTCATATTTCTATTTTTGCAGGTGTTTTTTTTTTCAAGCCTAGCACCAATCGGAACACCTCGGATAATTCACGAATCATCTCTCGGATGTATGTAGGTAGTCGGATCACCTCGGCCTATTCCCTAAATGGGATTACTTTTGTGACAGACGTCAAAACAAAGATTGCAGCTCGGATGACAGGTCACTTCAGTACGATGCCTGTAAAACGCCAGTTTGTGGCGGCTTCAAATTTAAATCATCCAATTTTAATTTACCCAGCGCAGCAGACACGAAGCTGTCAAACGAAGGCATTGTTTATGTGTTGTGCGAATAACATTTTAGGCATATTCTTCTTACCAGAGGAGTTTCGATTGGCTTAGCACAAAGAGTAGGCCTATCCCAAATAAAGTGCAAATTCTTATTTGTAAATTAGGTCAACCATTCACCAAAAAGGGTATTCTGATTGGACGAGTCAGTCACAGGCTTGATACTAACCGTTTGCGAGCCCTTCATTGCGGATATCTCAAAATAGTAGAGTGAGTCACCTTTTAAAGGGATTGGGATTTGGGGAAGGGGGAGGGGTGGCTTTGTAAAAGTCGGGCATGCAGAGGTCTGATTTAGTGGCTCTTCATTGAGTCCCATCACAAGCTACCTGACCATTTATTTGGTCTAATTTGTCGCTTCTATGAAATACGTCTGGCAAAATCAATTATAGCTGCGTCCATAGTGAAAGCACAAGTATGAGGAAATTGTTATTTCAGTTGTCAATCATATCCAATTATGATGATTAACCTAGACATAATGTTATACTTGTCTTGTAATGACATCGGCATTTTTTTTCATTTTTGACAAAACATTTGTAAAAAGATTTATTTTGGAAGTTTGTCAGCGGAGTTTAAATTTTTAAAGAAACCTTTTTTTTAATTTGTCAGCGAAATTCAAATGTGTAAAAAGCTTTGTTTTGAACGTTTGTCAGCTGAATTTAAATATGTAAAAAGCTTTATTTTGGATTTCTGTCTGTGCAGTTTAAATTTGTAAAAAGCTTTATTTTAGACGTTCGTCAGCGAAGTTTAGGTTAGTAAAAAAGCTTTATTTTTGACGTTTGTCAGCGGAGTTTAAATTTGTAAAAAAGGGTTTTTTTTGACGTTTGTCAGCGGAATTTAAATTTGTAGAAAAAATCATTATTTTCGACGTTTGTCAGCGGAGTCTAAAGTTGTACAAATCTTTATTTTCGACGTTTGTCAGTAGAGTTTCAATTTATAAAAAGCTTTATTTTGGGCGTTTGGCAGTAGAGTTTCAATTTATAAAAAGCTTTATTTTCGACGTTTGTCAGTAGTGTTTCAATTTATAAAAAGCTTTTATTTTCGACGTTTGTCAGTAGAGTTTCAATTTATAAAAAGCTTTATTTTCGAAGTTTGTCAGTAGAGTTTCAATTTATAAAAAGCTTTATTTTCGACGTTTGTCAGTAGAGTTTCAATTTATAAAAAGCTTTATTTTCGACGTTTGTCAGTAGAGTTTCAATTTATAAAAAGCTTTATTTTGGACGTTTGTCAGTAGAGTTTTAATTTATAAAAAGCTTTACTTTCGACGTTTGTCAGTAGAGTTTCAATTTATAAAAAGCTTTATTTTTGACGTTTGTCAGTAGAGTTTCAATTTATAAAAAGCTTTTATTTTCGACGTTTGTCAGTAGAGTTTCAATTTATAAAAAGCTTTATTTTGGACGTTTGTCAGTAGAGTTTCAATTTATAAAAAGCTTTATTTTCGACGTTTGGCAGTAGAGTTTCAATTTATAAAAAGCTTTATTTTGGACGTTTGTCAGTAGAGTTTCAATTTATAAAAAGCTTAATTTTCGACGTTTGTCAGTAGAGTTTCAATTTATAAAAAGCTTTATTTTCGACGTTTGTCAGTAGAGTTTCAATTTATAAAAAGCTTTATTTTCGACGTTTGTCAATAGAGTTTCAATTTATAAAAAGCTTTTATTTTGGACGTTTGTCAGTAGAGTTTCAATTTATAAAAAGCTTTATTTTTGACGTTTGTCAGCGGAGTTTAAATTTGTAAAAAAGGGGGTTTTTTTTACGTTTGTCAGCGGAATTTAATTTGTAGAAAAAATCATTATTTTCGACGTTTGTCAGCGGAGTTTAAAGTTGTTCAAATCTTTATTTTCGACGTTTGTCAGTAGAGTTTCAATTTATAAAAAGCTTTATTTTCGACGTTTGTCAGTAGAGTTTCAATTTATAAAAAGCTTTATTTCGGACGTTTGTCAGTAGAGTTTCAATTTATAAAAAGCTTTATTTTCGACGTTTGTCAGTAGTGTTTCAATTTATAAAAAGCTTTTATTTTCGACTTTTGTCAGTAGAGTTTCAATTTATAAAAAGCTTTATTTTCGACGTTTGTCAGCAGAGTTTCAATTTATAAAAAGCTTTATTTTGGACGTTTGTCAGTAGAGTTTCAATTTATAAAAAGCTTTTATTTTGGACGTTTGTCAGTAGAGTTTCAATTTATAAAAAGCTTTATTTCTGACGTTTGTCAGTAGAGTTTCAATTTATAAAAAGCTTTTATTTTCGACGTTTGTCAGTAGAGTTTCAATTTATAAAAAGCTTTATTTTGGACGTTTGTCAGTAGAGTTTCAATTTATAAAAAGCTTTATTTTCGACGTTTGTCAGTAGAGTTTCAATTCATAAAAAGCTTTATTTTCGACGTTTGTTAGTAGAGTTTCAATTTATAAAAAGCTTTATTTTCGACGTTTGTCAGTAGAGTTTCAATTTATAAAAAGCTTTATTTTCGACGTTTGTCAGTAGAGTTTCAATTTATAAAAAGCTTTATTTTTGACGTTTATCAGTAGAGTTTCAATTTATAAAAAGCTTTATTTTCGACGTTTGTCAGTAGAGTTTCAATTTATAAAAAGCTTTTATTTTCGACGTTTGTCAGTAGAGTTTCAATTTATAAAAAGCTTTATTTTCGACGTTTGTCAGTAGAGTTTCAATTTATAAAAAGCTTTATTTTCGAAGTTTGTCAGTAGATTTTCAATTTATAAAAAGCTTTATTTTCGACGTTTGTCAATAGAGTTTCAATTTATAAAAAGCTTTTATTTTCGACGTTTGTCAGTAGAGTTTCAATTTATAAAAAGCTTTTATTTTCGACGTTTGTCAGTAGATTTTTAATTAATAAAAAGCTTTATTTTGGACGTTTGTCAGTAGTGTTTCAATTTATAAAAAGCTTTATTTTAGACGTTTGTCAGTAGAGTTTCAATTTATAAAAAGCTTTATTTTCGACGTTTGTCAGTAGAGTTTCAATTTATAAAAAGCTTTATTTTCGACGTTTGTCAGTAGAGTTTCAATTTATAAAAAGCTTTATTTTCGACGTTTATCAGTAGAGTTTCAATTTATAAAAAGCTATATTTTCGACGTTTGTCAGTAGAGTTTCAATTTATAAAAAGCTGTATTTTCGACGTTTGTCAGTAGAGTTTCAATTTATAAAAAGCTTTATTTTCGACGTTTGTCAGTAGAGTTTCAATTTATAAAAAGCTTTATTTTCAACGTTTGTCAGTGTCCGTATTTTTATCTGTTTTTACCACAGTTTATTAACTGACATTTTAGTACATCTCGGACCAATTGCACTCAAATATTACAAAGAATGGCTCCTTAGAGTCTGCTGAATTCCAAATGAGTCCTGATAGTGGAAGTTTGCTGTATCCCTGCGCGAGAACGTGCTTTGATTCGTACGTTAGGAATGCTAAATTAGTCCGTATTTTCTTGGGTGTCATCTACAATCTACATTTTTCTTTAATACAAAGTACTTGGAATATATATGTACATATATCAGCCATTTACTTAATTAAGTCCAATTATTCTAAATTACGTCTAAAATCTAGCAACAATCAGTTGACTGATTTCCATAATACCACATGGTTGAAAATTTCAGCAAGTATGTGTAACAAGTACAACAACATATATGGCCACACCTGCAGAAACATTGCTTAAGTAAGATTTTGCTCAAGCTGTAATTTTGACTCCCAGTATACGTCTTACTGGGACGTACTATACAATATTGCCAATACGTAATGTAGCATTAGTCCGGAGATGTTAAGGTATTTATATATTACAGTGATGTGTTGAAATAATAATATGAAGAAATACTTAGCAGGTCAAAAATTGAGCATGAGCAACATCTTATCTGAGAACTGCAGCAAGTGGACCATGATCATTTCCGAGCAGAAAATGATTATTAACCTTTGTTTAAAAACAACATTTTATGAGAAAGCGATCTAGAGATGTTTATGTTTACTGCAATGTCCAAGACACTCGGACACTGCAAACGTGTTTTATTATTGGTGCCACTGTTGGTTTGTAACAGATCGCTTATGTAAATGGTCAAAACTTAAATGCAATAGGTGGTTGTCAATGTTCTTTTTATATAGAAAACAAAAGCAATAAGACTTTTTTCATATTTTGGTGACAGTATGAATACATGTATATGACCATGTGGATTCTTTTAAAAAATGGATAATTACATGTCTTAAGTGCATTATGCGTATCCGACATCTTAACAAAACTCTATAACGTTTGAAATATGTCTACTTTCGTATAGTTCCAGGCCTTATATCTGAATACATTCTCCACGGTCTTCGAAACAATATTCACGTCTTAGGAAGTATATAATGATGTTTTGCGTTCACATATTTCATTTGATTAACCGGCTAAAATGAAATATATATAATAAAATACATAGGGTTATACAGGCTATAAGCGCCAGCATTTTTCTATTTTGCCTGACCCTGTCACATTGCTAACAGAGGCAGCAACTCCGGAACAGGGCAAATTTAGATTTGCTCAGATTTTATGCATTTAGGCGCAGGATTTCCAAAGCCAACAAGGGGGGGGGGGGGGGGGGGTGAAAACGCAAGTAAATTCCAATGAGGCGATGTAAAAACTAAACAAGATGATCTAAAAGTTTGTATCTTACTTGCAGGAAGGCTGCATTCACGAATGACGTGAACCTTGCTTTCTCCCATCGACACATCGATTAATCCAGTAGTATCGCACGAGGAGAAATGCACACATTCACCGTTCAACTCGTTATACGTCATGCAGCGACATCCAGTCTCGTCGAGACACAACTGGAGACAGGCCTCATATCGGGGTATAGCGAGGTGTGTGTCCTGCAGGACCCCATTGGATGTTGTCTGGTTATAAAAGATCATCAAGCGGAACTCGGGACAGTCTGAAACAAAAAATATCTTGGCGTATGCGGCGTCAATGGTAATCCAAATTCACAATAAAATCTCGTTAAGTTACATAAAGTTAAATACATAGGCCAACGATTGCACCTATTCATGTGTTGCCTAATTTAAAATTCTAATAATGTGAAATCTGTATAATTTATGACACAGCAATTGTAAAAAGGCATTTGACTATTATCTACTGACCGACACACACGGGCTTCGCTTTCATAATTATCATTTTACATTTCTACTCGACCTGTCTTTTGTACATACATGGGTTGGCTTTTGTAAGACATTACTCTGGAAATAATCCTTCCTGTACTAGTATTAGTGGAACAATATCGAGAAAATTTCTGGAAAATTTAAACACAAATACCTTAAACAGGGGTCAGATATTTGTACATGTATTTGATACTGAGAAACTGTCGGGCATCACCTTTAATTAAAACAAAGAAAGCTTACCGTTGACACAGGTTCGACGGACGGCCACGCTGCCATACGAGAACATGACCTCTATACTTAGTAAATAAGAGCATGTCGGGATAGAGAAGCGATGGTAATGGGCGGAGACGAAACCTCGGTCCACGTAGTCGTAGTCCGAAATTACGCACCCTGACAGTAAGGTAGTGTTGGGCATTGAAGCACTTCTATTCCATTCAGGAGTAGGGGAGCAATGGTGGCATAACTGTGTGAAAGTGCGATTGCACGCTGAAAAATAAGACACGTCATTGGAAACACGTTCTAACAAGCAGTTAGTGTGTGCGTGCGTGCGTGGGCGCGCGTGCATGTGTGCGTGTGTATAGATATAAGCATATGTTTATCTTTTAATTAAATGTTGAACCTTACGTGACGTAAAGTCTGAAACACAATTCTTACACGACCACGGTGAACATTCTCGAACTGCAAACTGCATTCCTGCTGATGCTATGCTGCTACTACATGGAAATGTCGAGCAAGTTCCGTCAGTGGCGAAAGCAGCCGACCTGCATCCGGGCTTGTCAAGACAGATTTGTAAACACTCGGTAAAATCTGTAACTCCGTAGTCGACCTCTAACGTAGAGCAGTTGCCGGTTAAATTATCGTCAACGTGGATTTCGTAGTCAGGACAGTCTGTAGATAGATTGGTTACAAAAATGTTATTTAACAGTGAGTAAAATGCTTGCTAAAAAATCTACATACTGTCGCTATTCGTTTATCTGAAGTCATCGAAAATGACCGTTTACTTCGAATAACACATGAGTTTGAATAATCAAAATGTACCCACTTTTTATATTACTTGCGACCAGAAAGATGTATACAAAATTTAATGTTTATTGACATAAATTAAACTGCTTAAAGACACTTTAGAAAAAGCCGCACCTATGCTACGTCATACATTCTGGACCGAAGGATGATAGATGCCGACTCATGAGCGCTAAACCATTCGTTAAACGTATACATAAAAGTCCTGATTAAATCTTTAGAAACGTCTAGCTGATATGCGGTACGTTGATTATTTTATCCTTATACTGGCTTGTGGCATGCCTCCTTTGCTTATACTAGGTAGTAGCTACACTATTAAGATTATTTCTCCTGTACTTCAAATGACAGAAAAAGAACGTATGTATGATTCGTGGTGTGACAAATTCACTGTTAAACACAACCAAACTTCAATGTCATGATGCTAGTAAATGCATTCAATGAAAATCGCATCTGCAGATGAGTTCAAAAAGCAATTGCGCTCAGACTGGCATAAATATTCGGTGTTTGTTTATTTGCCAAACATATCTGCCTTGACCATGGAATTGGCATTTCACAACATCAGAATAAATAAATGTTCACCCAGATAACTCTGTAACGCAGACCGGCGCTCGCCAACGGTCACCCATCCATATACCAGCCACAATAACCGTTGCTTAACCGCGCAACTTTAGAAGCCGCTTAAACCACGTCGCTAAGGCGTTAACTTAGCAGCGAGGCAGGTTTGAAGCGCGTATATTTCTACCTCTTTGGTCGTTGCAACTGTACCCTTACCTTACCGCAAAATACCTAATATAAGTCAAAAGAACCCAGCGACAATCCCTCAACCCAGAAAATCGCCGTTGGTTGCCCATACAGACAAACGAACGGACAACCGACCATTTAATGCTAGGACAAGAAGGAAACATACAAGTATTATTTACTCTCTCCTGTTACTTTATCGTGTTTTACAAGCCATGGTGCAAGAGTAAATAAAGACACCCATAGGACAACTGTAGAACTGTCCATAAGAAAACCCTCAAACCTGCAGAGAACGATAATCGGCGAGTCCTGTTCCCATACAACTCTTGGACGCCTGTGCATGTGAAGAGATCGCATTGCCAATTCTCAGGCTTGTACTGGACCATATTACAGCTGCCATAGTCCTTTTTACACTCAGCATAACAGTCGTTCTCTGAAAACTTGAATGTCATTTTGTATGCAGTGCACGTGTCGGCCGGCTTGCAGTTAAAACACGTCTGGTTATAGGTCCTGTCTGGCTCTGAAACCATGATGTTAAATGCATTAAGTATAAAAACGTTTATGCTAAATGGATAAGAAATATTTATTAGATCCGTTAATTTTTAATTGATAATAATAGATTAGTAGCTTCACTAGTTTATCCTGCGAGTGGAGAAAATGATTTCTTCACTATCCGGATAAACTAGTACTGCATCTGATTTTTATGACAATTGCCCGCTAAACTACATTTTAATACTCGTTGTCAGACAGGTCGCTAAATGACAGCAGAACCTTACAAATCGAGATCTTGAAAAATATGTAAAATAAATAATTAAAGGTTAACATATGCAGCAATGACCATCATAAAAGGGCGCCCGTGACGTAGCGGTTAGAGTTTTCAACTTGGGTTCGACTTCCGGTTTAGGAGATGAACGTTTTCGTGTTGTATGGGAAGGTCTTCCAGCTGACCTAAGGTGGGTCGGTGATTCTATCTATCTATCTATATATATATATATATATATATATATATATATATATATATATATATATATATATATATATATATATATATATATATATATATATATATATATATATATATATATATATATATATATATATGTCTGGGGTCTTCTACCACTAACAACACCTAGTTGTCGCCATTTTGACCATTATTGTGTCATTGTTATCTATCTAAAACCAATTATATTTAAATCTATCAAAAAGTAACTTGAAACATACCTGTACACGTTCTGAAATACGTGTCCCTTCCATTGTAAGATATGAGTGTCAGATCAGTGCAAGACGACTCGGTATGGTAGTGACAAGTCATTGTCGAACGGTCATACGTCATTGCGCGACATGACGTCATATCGAGACACCTTTCGAGACAGTTTTCCGATGGGTATGCGTAGTCCAAACTGTGTGGGGTACAACTCACACTTTTATCGACAGACTTGGATAACGCGTACACGTTACAACCTGCGATGTAAATATAAAAAGAAAACGTTTAAACCTGTATGTGATTGTGTCACAGCTTGTACATGTACTTTTATCATTAATGATCCGGCATTATAGATGCACATATCTTTCTGTTGAAGAGAATAACTCATGTGCAGAGATTTATCGTTCATTTCAATCACAAGAACTCCTACAGAAGGCTATAGGCCATGAATGTTTAAATATCTCTCTCATGTGGTGGTATTTCCATACAAAAGCCTGAATCTGTGATTTTTATGCTTATTTCATTTGACCATCAAGTCGGAAAACATGGCGTCCAATCGAAAACTTCAAAATGAATATGAAGATGATTTTTGCTGATATTTATACTAAGTATTTTAGAGCAATGTCACAATTTTTATGATAATTAAGCTCTACTTATACGTGACGTTATTGACCAAGATGTGTTAAAATGGTATTGAAGTTACGTCAAAAGATGTCCATACATGTAAGCTCTTTTGGTCTTTACCTTCTTAAATGTCAACATTGTTATGATGCGGAACACTCAAATTTTAAAAATATGCAAGGAAAACACTGAACACGAAAATTGGAAACCACAGGGTTAAACACATATCTTAAAAGAAATATTCTCTTTTAAATTGTTATAGTTATTTTTAATTTTTTTATCAGACTCTCTAAGCACATTAGCAAATTTATCTCATTCAACAAGAAAAAAGTGTATGAGTAACTTATAGTCTAAAGGGTTCACAGTTGTTAAATGAACAAAAGTTTAAAAATACTATTTCGCCATCAATACCTATTTATCAGCTACATGTACTTACCCGTTGGGGAGATACAAGATTTAATTTGAATAAGCTTGTTAGAGTAGAGTCCCTTTACAACCAAAAGTTGGAGTATCAAATGCAGAGAAACTTTATTACTTACATTTACCTACTGATAATGGTATATACAACATAGGAATTGACTCATCCTAATTAAAGAGAGAGATCGGCTCCAGGTACGGGAGGCCCCAGGTTCGATCCCGGGCCACGACATACCAAAGTCGTTAAAAATGGTAGTGGTATAGCTCCCTTGCTAACGCTCAAGCAAATATAAGGGTAGTTCCACGACTGGTCGGCCTGGTGTCAGGATAATGTGACTGGGTGTGGAATCATGCCAAGTGTTCACGGCATGCTATACACAGTGAAGGCAGCACTATATCTGCTTCAAGTGCACACTGTCTCCAGATAACTGAAATACTGTTGGCGGGACAATAAACCCAATAAACAAATAAAGAGAGAGAACTGCATTACACGCCAAAGAGACATTTGTCACATTTTACATGATATTTTGTTGTCTTCATGGTTTACTTTTTTGTCATAAACTACGTCTATTAGCTAAATATCTAAAGCTCGTAGCCTGAACCAAATGATAGCATGATAGACAAACTATGTGTTCATATTATAAGAAAAGTTATTTGTCGTATTAAAATGAAAACACAAGTACAGTTCGTGACTGACCTGAGGTACAAAAGCCTACTGAATCAACTTACTGCCAATTCCTTGCTTGAACTGGCCGCCATATTTGTTTACATGCATGCTGGGTTATATAATCTCTCAATTGTTCTCCAAAAAATAGCCTTACCTTTAATTAACCGATTTGTTCATGTGGGACATGTGTATTTAGATTCAGATGATGACGATGCAAATACAATAAATTGGAAATAACGCTGTTGTTATCAGTTATCGACTTTTATTAAGTAAAAAAGGTTTATAAACGAGATAGAGTTGAACTTTGCCTTAAAACCTCAGCACGAAACTAGAATGTGTTTTATGAGGTAACGACTTCATGTCAATGTGACTTGAAAATGACAACGCTTAAACTCTTTGATTCCAGTGATTATGTCCAGGCTGTTATACTACAACGCAGAAAACTAATAAATATTTTATTTAAAAATGAAGTGCGAATAAATTAAACACTATAAGAACCAAATCACGTTTACCGTCCTGGCATGACATCCGCAGCATATTTGTACCAAACAAAGCTGATTGAAACCTCACACGAGCAACGGAATACTTGTAGCATCTTCCGTTGTAATGGCGTGCCATCACGCATTGGCTGTCTGAGAGACACGTGTCGTTACATGACGTCATATTCACCATCACGACTGAGTTATAGTGCACGTAGGTCTGGTCAACAAGACAGTTCTTGCATGTTTGAATATAGGGCCGGCTGATGTCGCATTCTGTAAAAGGAAAATTGTAACTATCCAAAGCTATATTGTTGTGGATTTCAGTCTTGGATAGGAACAAAATCATTGTAAACATTTTGCATTTTTCGATAATCCATTTATCTCTTGTGGGCCATTTGTCTGGGGGCTTTTCTATAGCAAACAAGCTGGAAGTCGCTGTAATGACCATTCTTGAGTGGCCGCCATGCATTTATTAAAAATGAAAACAACAACAGCAACAACAAAATAACAACAACATATCACTCGATTAATCGCGGTTAAAGCCACATGGTTATGGTTTTATGAAAAAGGTAATATTATTTAAGCAGACAAACAAGAACCTCACAAGTCTTTATATCCTCATTTATTGTAGGCCTTCGAAAATTGCGAGAATGAAATAGCCGAGGTTTTCCGATTGCTTATCACATGAAGTCTGACCGAGATGAAAAACGTGAACATTGAAAGCAGAACAATATATGAAGAGTCCGTATCAGACTAGGCAGATTAACAGTGGTATCTAAGAGTTTGCCCATGACAAATACACTTAACAATATCTTACCTCTGGTTTATGGAATATTGACATATTTTCTGCATGAAGACATCGTTCAGTCTAAGTAAAGGCGGTTTGAACAATACCTAAATTGGTAGACAGTATATGGCTAAAACAACACACTAAACGTTGTTCCCAAATCTTTAAATAAGCACACAATCTCGCCAGAGCGGATTACTTAAGTAGGTCTCCAAAAGTAAGTTGTCAAGTGGTTTTCTTAGTAAAAAAACTTCCTGTGCATCAAGGCTCGAACAGGATTTTTCTTTTGTAATGACAAGTATGCTGCACTTTTCATGTAGGGCAACAATTTACAGCATTTCTTTTCACGTAACCATAGTTGTTGTTTTTGTTGTTTTTTTCAATGATAGAAAAATGCTTCAAACTTTTATATGAACTTACCATAACCGCAATGGCGGCGATAGAAATCAGAATCTGTGCTGGAAGAAACAGTTGCACATAAAGTGTGGTGGTCACATGTTAATGACACCCTGTTGTATGACACCGCAGTACATCCGGTTGTATCTAAGCAACTAGAGAGACACGCCTCTGTAGAGGTGGTGCTGGTTGTCATGGACACAGCGCATCCTGCTCCAGCATGGTTGGTAAGTTTGTAAACCTCGTAATTTGTGCAGCCTGCAACGGATTTATAATCATTATGGTTGACTTTTTTAAAATTATGAAAAAAAAATAATTATTTCAATAAGTGAAATGTGTCATTGTGAATATTACAATTTATCATCTGTAATTAAGTTTGAATAAGGCAAAAAGAAGACTTTATCATCTGAATTCTCCTTTTTAAATATTGCAGTCTGTATTTATTACCATCTTCAACATATATTTTTTCCAAATGCAGTTTAACTTACATATTACGACGACATATTTTAACACCGGATTGCAAAAACTGACTGATAAGGACTCGTCCAATTTATCTGAGCCTTATCATATCATACTTAGTCGGTTAAAGGCCGAGTATAGAATATGATTTCCATGGCTATTTCACTATGTCAAAAAGTGGTGGTCGCCTGCATTCGTTGCTACTAATATCACTCATTACTGTAAAGTACTAGTTTACATCCTTCACTGGTCAAAGGTCACGTGACGTTCATTTTACATATAAACAACACAATAACTGACACTAGACCAGTCGGAGTTAGGTTTGTACTGACAATTCAATAGAAATCGTCGCGTGATGTTTCAGCTACAATTTGAAAAAATCCTTGCGGAATTTAAAAATTTGCGGAATTTAAAAATAGTATTAAAATACCTTAAAATGAAAACATGCTGTGTAAAATAGTTAAAAAGTAATAATCTGGATTCTGCCTTTAAGAGCTACGACGTTGAAAAATCACTTATACAAAAGGCTTCATTTAGTTCCGACTTTTTTGAGGACTCTCTTTATACGATCTGTAGAATTGTTTACCCCATATTTTACTGGTATTTCTCAAGTGTTTACACCTTTTTTTTGCATAATCAGATCCAACCACATGTATATTCAAAGTTACTATTCTGTCAAACACGATAAGTCCGGAATTTTTAACTCTTCGATCAGAGGAGACTGGATTCTCGAGCAAGCACAAACACTTGACTATGCGAACAGTTGGACACAACAACAAAACAGTTACATGTCATGTAGCATTTTTTCAGTGCTCTAGAACAGAGGAAAACATAAATAGACCAAAGTGATGAGAAAGATTTAAATTTTTAGCCAGTTTTAATTTAGTTTATTCATAATTAAGTGCATAATTATAATAAAATATTACTTTACACATGTTGTCGACAACTTTCATCTAGAGTAATTCATTTTTCTAGTCCAGCTATGTATTTTGTTAATTATGCCAGCCTTTTAATTTATTGTTGTTTTGCAGATATAGTAGTTGTATTGTCAACTATATCTGAGATAACATGTTATGTTTTGTTCTAAACTAAATCCTAAATCAAAGCAGTTTCAGTCTGCTCTGTTCTATACAGTAACTCTTGTAATTGCCATGTTTAGTTAAAGAAATGCTCCCCAATTTGCCATTAGATAGTACAGAAAATGTAGTATATACTGTTGGGGTTCTGGGACAAACATCTCTGGGAGTGCCTATTCATCTCAAAGAGGCGGCATTGCTTACCACTTTGCTTGGTATTGCTTGGCACTTAACTTGGTGTTGCTTGGCTCTCTGCATGGTATTGCTTGGCACTTACGTGTTATTGCTGGGCACTTTACTTGGTATTGCTTGGCAATTTACTTGGTATTGCTTGGCGCCTTACTTGATATTGCTTGGCAATTTACATGCTATTGCCTTTACACTTTACTTGGTATTGCTAGGCGCCTTACTTGATATTGCTTGGCAATTTACATGCTATTGCCTTTACACTTTACTTGGCATTGCTTGGCACTTCGCTTGGCATTGCTTGACACTTACGTGGTATAACTTGGCACATTACTTAGTACTGCTTTGCACTTTACTTGGTTTTGTTTGGCACTTTACTTGGTTTTGCTTTGCACTTTATTTGGTTTTGCTTGGCACCTTACTTGGCATTGCTTGGCACTTACTTGATATTGTTTGGTACTTTACTTGACATTACTTGTCACTTACTTGGTATTGATTGGCACTTAACTTGATATTTCTTGGCACTTACTTGATATTTCTTGGCACCTTACATGATATTGCTTGGCACCTTACTTGATATTGCTCGGCACTTTACTCGATATTGCTTGGCACCTTACTTAATATTGCCTTGCACTTAACTTGATATTGCTTGGCACTTTACTTGACATTGCTTGGCACTTACTTGGTATTGCTGGGCACTTTACATGATATTGCTTGGCACCTTACTTGATATTGCTTGGCACTTTACTCGATATTGCTTGGCACCTTACTTGATATTGCCTGGCACGTTACTTGATATTGCTTGGCACTTAACTTGACATTGCCAGGCACTTACTTGGTATTGATTGGCACTTAACTTGATATTGCTTGGCACTTACTTGATATTGCATGGCACTTTACATGATATTGCTTGGCACCTTACTTGATATTTCTTGGCACTTTACTTGATATTGCTTGGTACTTTACACGATATTGCTTTGCACCTTACTTGATTTTGCTTGGCACTTTACTTAATATTGCTTGGCACTTTACTTGATATAGCTTGGCACCTTACTTGATATTGCTTGGCACTTTACTTGATATAGCTTGGCACCTTACTTGATATTTCTTGGCACTTTACTTGATATTGCTTGGTACTTTACACGATATTGCTTTGCACCTTACTTGATTTTTCTTGGCACTTTACTTGATACTGCTTGGCACTTTACTTAATATAGCTTGGCACCTTACTTGATATTGCTTGGCACTTTACTTGATATAGCTTGGCACCTTACTTGATATTGCTTGGCACTTTACATGATATTGCTTGGCACCTTACTTGATATTTCTTGGCACTTTACTTGATATTGCTTGGTACTTTACTTGATATTGCTTGGCACTTAACTTGATATTGCTTGGCACTTTACTTGATATTGCTTGGTACTTTACACGATATTGCTTGGTACTTTACTTGATATGGCTTGGCACTTAACTTGATATTGCTTAGCACCTTACTTGATATTGCTTGGCACCTTACTTGATATTGCTTGGTACTTTACATGATATTCCTAGGCGCCTTACTTGATATTGTTTGGCACTTTACATGATATTGCTTTGCACCTTACTTGATTTTGCTTGGCACTTTACTTGATATTGCTTGGCACTTTACTTGATATTGCTTGGCACCTTACTTGATATTGCTTGGCACTTTACATGATATTGCTTGGCACCTTACTTGATATTGCTCGGCACTTTACTTGATATGGCTTGGCACTTTTCTTGATATTGCTTGGCACTTTACTTTGATATTGCTTGGCACTTTACTTGGTATTGCTTGGCACTTTACTTGGTATTGCTTGGCACTTTACTTGATATTGCTAGTCACTTAACTTGTCATTACTTGGCACTTACTTGATTTTGCTTGGCACTTTACTTGACATTACTTGGCACTTATTTGGTATTGATTGGCACTTAACTTGATATTGCTTGGTACTTTCATGATATTGCTAGGCACCTTACTTGATATTGCTTGGCACTTTACTCGATATTGCTTGGCACCTTACTTGATATTGCTTTGCACCTTACTTGATATTGCTTGGCACTTTGCGTGATATTGTTTGGAAATGCCGCCTCTTTGACATGAATAGGCTCTCCCAGAGATGTTTGTTCTAGAACCTCCAAAGTTTATACAACTAATATACATTGTCTTAACTGTACAGCAACTTGGTCACAGAATTAAGAAGTTTGCTGAAAACAAGCAAAAGATAGATCAACCTAGGTGAAAGAAATAATAATAAATCATATTGATCATTACATTATGTGAAGATGCTGTCCTTCAAAAGTTTGTGCTGTCTTTAGGTCGATAGTTACTAAAACGTCTCGATCCTTTTTAATTATGGTTAACTGTATTAGCTAAAAATCTAGTATATAGGACACCTCGAAATGGTCATCTGTTAATCTGTCATTCCTTCAGGCTATATATAAAGAATACGCGGAATGATGGAATTATGTGAATATTTATTGAATGCTGTTATTGAGGTGCTATGTAGCCTAGTTGCTAGACTTCATGTTTTAAAAAATGTCATTTTGTAATTTTATTATGTTCAATGTCCTTTTTATAACCATGTAGGAATAGAAGGGTGGTGATAAGGATGGTATTAATGATGATGAAGATGATCAGAAGGAGGAGGAGTGGATATTGGACGATAACGTACTCGTGTCGGTAGACCGCCGGAAAAATGTCACATCACTGCTAGCGTAGGTCATTGTGCTACAACCGTAAATTATGCACTTGGAGCTTTTATAGATGGCGCTCTGACAGTTGACGTCATTGGAGCACTCAAGTGAGCATGCGCTGGCTGATGACGACACGTTCCGGGTTTGGTCGCACGTCAGTTGGTTACAATGAAGACAGGTCTGGATCGCTGAAAAAACATATATTATCATTATATATATAAATTGTATTAATTTATTTCAATACCAGCAGAGTGGAACTAAAATAAAGGTGGATTTTTTTTCTTCGTGTAGTTGTTGGGGATCGGTCAATATTGCAGTGGGGGTGCGGGTGTAAATAAAATATCAGCGTAGCTTTATAAATTGATATCACTGAAGGTAAAAAAGAAGAATGCGTAAATATTTCTAGAGCTTAAGTAAATAAATAAACATTAATAAATGCACGTTTCATAACTAATTAAAGTACACATTGTAAAGGCGCCTGAATATTAGACAAAAGAGAATATGTATTGCTTCTATTAAGTGTATTAACTTTGAAAATATTGACAGTTTTTCATTTATAAACCTTTGTGGGTGTTATTGCATGCCATATTTGTTTACACTCGGAATATATAGAATTTGTGACAAAATGTGACGCTTTGACCGACCGCCGAGCAATTGTAAATGTCAATGGATTTGCAAAAAAATACACACACACACACACACACACACACACACAAACATAAAAAAAGGACAAAACAAGCAAATAAACGTTAGCGTTATGTCCTCGTTTCGCTCGCCCCGGGACGAAACAAGCAAACCATTGATTCGAAGTAAACGAAGAAAACACATTTAAGACAATGTTTCAAGCTAAATTATGAATTGATTTTTTATTTGTAACCTATCAACAACTTGTTTGTATTATTTCGGTATTATGAGTCGACTCAAACGTTAAAACCCCACAAAATACAACAAGAAATAAAACATTACCTTAATTGGGTGAAAGAATTTTTCACTAAAATCAATAAAGAACCCTATAGATTTTGATGCTCTTGCAAACTGCAATTGCTACATCTAATAGCAATGTCCGTTTCTTGAACATACGTTAGTGCGTAACATGTGCTACCAAGTAATCTAATAAATGATTAGAAAAAATAAACCAAAATCTCTCTTTTATTGTAATGTTTGCGTGAAAGTTACAGGCACACAAAAAATAATATACAAATGAAAATAATTAATAAAAACGGCGACCTTTACCACTTTATTTTGGGTATTTCGTTAGGTATACAATGGTTACTGCATTTAATTGATAAACATTTATCTTTCATAATAGGGCGATGTACACGTGGCTGTTTCATAGGTACTGACATTTGTTAGGTCACGTGACTGACTGACAAAAACCCGACAGACATTTAATGAATAAATTATAACTTGTTTTCCTCTTTATTTACATAAATTCAACTTATTCCACTTGAACAATTTGTCTGTCGCGATTTCTCATGCAATCTTCGTTCTCCAAATCATGTCGTTTTGCTTAAAGACACGGTGATAAAAAATAAGTCTGCATAAAACATGTTCCTTGCATAAATGAATGGCGTGGATCAAATCCTAAATGGTCGTAACCGGAAAATTGGCGTTAATGCTTGTGTAGCTTCTGTTTGAAATAAATTTATTTTATTATTTAAATGATTTAATATGTATATGTTTGCAATATTTTTTACTTTGTTGCAATATATTTTACTTCAAATCTAATTACATGTTGATACCGTCCACGCCGACCCACACCCACCCACAAAAAGCCACCACCATATAGATACACATTTTAGCGGCCATGCAAACACCTCATAATTATCATGCCTTGCTACACCCCCGTGTTTAACCGGACCTGGTAGCGCAATGGGTAGAGCGTCGGCTCCAGGTACGGGAGACCCCGGGTTCGATCCCGGGCCGCGACATACCAAAGTCGTTAAAAATGGTAGTGGTATAGCGCCCTTGCAAACGCTCAGGCAAATATAAGGGTAGTTCCACGACTGGTTGGCCCGGTGTCAGGATAATGTGACTGGGTGTGGTATCATGCCAGGTGTTCACGGCATGCTATACACAGTGAAGGCAGCACTAAAACTGCTTCAAGTGGACACCGTCTCCAGATAACTGAAATACTGTTGGTGGGACGATAAACCCAATAAACAATAAACGCCCCTGTTTGACGCGTCAATAATGTCTAGGCAGTCTTCAAAAGGTAGCATTAATATTGTAATCAATTTAAACTGGAATTTCATTATATTGTATAATTCAGATATACATGAAATGCAGATTTATGTGTGAACAATGACACGTACGAATATCACTCATTGGGAACAGGCAAGGGTCGAAAAAAAGGAGCGGACAGTTATTAGTACGAGTGATCCACTGTCTATGCATTATCTACTAGGCCCAGATATCCCGGCATCTCAATCTAAAGCGACCGTGCGCGTTTGGAGTGGAATGGCGCAATCGGGATTTTAGATTCAGATCATAGAAAGCAGTAGTAAATTTTTAAACACGGTTTATTTTAATCGAATCCGCTAGCATGTGTGAGCATTTATTTTAGACCTATGTTAAGTAAAAATGCAACATTATTGTATTGAATGTTTAATTAAATGGTTTCTATTATCTGGTCTAAGTAACTCTAATGTATTTTTGTAAAATCTTTAATCTATTTTTAAGAAGATGTGTTTATTTGCAGCTAAGGGCTTGGCTGCTTTTCCAATTTCCGAGACGTTGTGCATTTAATTTACTACAGAATAATTTGACCATTGTTTGCACACCTGTAATCGCGTACAGGGCCAAACTTACTCCGCCCAAACAGTGCTTCTGAGCGCTTTGATTTTTAACTTCGGTTGAAGAGTCACGTCGTCCATCGTCAATGTAACGCGCATTTTCATTGGACCATTGGTTTTATGAATATTCATAAAACGACTTTTACCAGCCTACTATCCTTCTGCCACCATGAATCATAGCTGTACGAGTGAAAGTGGGTTTCGTCGATGATCGATTATAGTCAGGGCTGAAATTCGAACTATTTTCGAATGGTCATCGTACATACTTCTGCATAACTAACAATTTAAGTATTTGCCCTATCTCTATAGTAGGGTTCTAGCTCAATCAGACCTAGTAGAGAAACCAGTCAAAGGGGGTGGGGGGGGGTGGCTGCAAGATCCGGAGGCCAGGATTTCAACCCGGTTAGCGACACGAGTGATTAAAATGCCATTTTATTACTAATATAATATATTCTTGTGAACCAAATATAAAGTAATGTTCGGCGCATGGTTGGCACGTTGTTATGATAATTTGACTGGGCGTGCTATTGTGCTAGGCACATGCTATACACAGTGAAGGCTGCACCCAATCTGCATTATTTGAACTCACCTGTCTCACAAATCTGTACAAGGGCCAGGAGGATGACAACCCCCACCGTTACCGGTCTCAGTGTCAGTCTTGCTGTCAGGAAACAAATATAAATCATTTAAAAATGTGTGTTTGCAAGCAATCATTCCAAACGAATGTAACACTACGGGACTATAAGGCAGTACCGTTACAGTCATACGGCGACTTCTAATTTGGAATACCGCTTTCATGTTCATAGAAGACTTTCTGTTTATGAATAATACATATTTGGTCGGTAACAAACAATCTGATTTTAGCCAATCAAAAAGTGGCAATTAATTCCTCAGTAATTCACTCCTCTTAAAGAGTATGTAGTTTGCAGTAAGCATCTCCCTTGGAGGATAGCTTGTGTACACAAAGCAACTGTGCATAAATATCTGGAATGTTTCATTTTATGTTCAAACGAAAATATAAATGTGTATTTCAAAAAACACTCGTTTGCCAGCAAAACCGATTGAATATAATAAGCAAACAAAATTTTTGCAACGTCTTTATTTTTTTAACTTATATGTATAAATATGTGCATGACAAATTATTAGTAACGAATTTACCTATATTCTAAGCCATAACAGGCCTTTATTTTACAAATATGTACAAATCTAATAAAAACAACAACAAAACAATAACAACAACAAAAAGAATAAAACACACAAAAAACAACAAACAAACAAAAAACAACAAATAACAACAAATAAACAAACCAGCAAAAACTCAACAAAAACACCAATAACAACACTCACAAAAGCACTAAAAGTTTATTCTTTAGTTATCAGAGCTTATTTTATAATCAAGTATTCTTTGCGGTTTCGAATCTTTTTACATTCTTTGAGGTGTGATTTTTAAAGAAATGAAAGAAATGCATATTTAACAAATTGTGACAAAATCGTTTATTGTAGTTCTTACTTGAAATAATTCTAACTAACTCACCCACTTTGTGAAAACAATGCATGAAAATGAAATGTACTTATATATAAAAATGTACGAGCAATTGTTTAGGTGGAAATACATCTACACGATGTTTTTAAACAGTGCCTACTACAATGGTATGTTACGAAACACAGTACAACTTGCTGTTTTGAAAATAGTAAAAGCAATAAATGTGTGTCAACAAAGGAGTTATTTCAAAACAAATTACTTATGAGATTTAACTGCGAAGAAAAAATACATTGCATGTTAAAACACATTCAAATGTTTCAGTTAGAATAAAAGATATATTTTAAACAATACAACTTGTCAATGCGAGTGATTAAGTATAGAAATTATTCATAAATAAATAATGTCTCATAAATAAATATCGTATTAACATTCATACCCATTTTCGCCCACGTCTACTCCTCCATGGATGGCAGTAAAGTCACAATTGTCTCTTCTTCCTTGTTTGTTATACAACTGGCATTTAATCTAAACTATTATAAATATTCCTGTTTGTGTTAATAATATATTCTTTTAGAAACTTTTACATACACGCTTTATTATGTATGTTATGTAGTCATTTTTTGTGGATATTTAACACAATTTAAACTTGTGTATTCTCTTAACTACATTATAATAATTGTTTTTAATTGGACAAGAACGTGGAAAAACAATGATTAAACTGTATATAGTGTTCAATTAGTTCTTGTGTTTTAGGTACTGTCACATTGTCAAATGGAGTGCCCTTTCTAAAGGCGACCTCTGACGTTGGATTCTTAGCTTAATATACCTATTGATTTATTGTAATTTTGTAAAGAAACCATGACGTAGTTTTTAATATTTAAAGTTTCCCTTTTGTTTATTCATTTGATATTAGATCTTGACACTTTAAAGGGATACTTACATGCACATGTTGTTCGTTATATTGGGCTAATTATTAAATTTAGTAACACAGAAAGGTTGTTAGACTATAAATTATGTTTAAAATTACAAAATTAAAGATGATTTAATGGAAAAAAATGTTACCAGATTAGGGTGTTTTCTTCTTCAGAGAATTTTGGTTGAAAAAGCTTCTATGTACCGATGGGTTTAAGGGACTCGGTGATTGTCAAATTGACAGTTCATTTTAATTTTCTTCCAAACAAACTAAACTTTGTAAAACAACAATGAAAAATGGAATGAAATATTATTTCTGATTACTAGAGCATAACGGGAAAAGCTGTCTTTTCACAACAACATATTTCCTTAGAATGGGAGAATCAAAAGCATCGCGACGCTTTTCAACTATTTTTAGACGGTTCAGCTCAATTACCTAGTTCTCCAAACTGTGCAAGCAGTAATTTACGTCATGTGTGTATATCAGTCATAAGCAATGTGTGTGATTGGCTCGATAGTGTCGCACTAGTCGAAAGAAACATAAATTATGGATTGTGAGGTTCAATGTTTCGACGCAAACCTCTTTGTCAGTAACGTTGTTTCTAATTTTTAGAGATCTTAAAGCTTTAAATAATGATCACATTGCTCTCAATAAACATTGTCATTCCCAATAGTTTAAACCAAATAACTTTATCACAACACAAGAAATGAAATAAATGAAATAACAGTCAGTGATCCTCATTGATTTTCTTTGTTTCTTGTTTTTGTGTTTTTGGTAAACTAAACCAACTGTATCCGGTTTGTAATTCCGTTAAGCTCGACCACATGGTGTTTTATTAATTATCTGTTTTATATCGTCTATTTGTACAAGTTATTCCGTGCCACACGTATAATATGTGCTTCAAATGTTTTTGCAATATACACAGAAATTATTCTAAGCTCGAATTATGAATAGAAATAATTGTTTTACTTGCAGTTAAAAGCCATTGATCCCAAATAAAATCTATAAATAATACGTTATTTGAATACCTGGAAATGGGTTCCTAATATTTATACATTACATGGTTTAGACCTGCGCAGAGTGTTCTAATGTGGAAGTATTACATCAATAAATACGTACAAATATTGTGGTGGCTTTCCGACACCTTATAGTAAACAGGTTTCATGACAAAAAATGATCAAAATTTTCAGAGAAGGCTTTATGATATTGATCTGGTGAGATGAAAATGTAGTTGTTTATCACAGTGTAAAATATAATCGTAACTAGAAACGGCATTCGTCATAACCTTGAAAATATACATGTACATGCTTTTTTTATTTCAATTTCCACTCTTGAGTGTCAAGTCGCGAAGCACTGATTCCATTACTTAAAGTATTCGTTGAGTGGGCGCGGGGGACGTCAAGTGTTTTAACCCTAGCGTACATTCTCGTTACCCAGTGGTACATGCATATATTTTCTTTCTTACGCTCGGCTTAAAAATGAAGTTCCAAAACTGTTCGGTCAGTTGTCAAACTAGTGCGACGGAGTGTTCCCCATGTATGCACAACATATGCTTCGGGTTGACAATAAAAGAATATCAGATGCTCTATGGTTGGCCAGATGGTGACCAAGTATTAACAAGGAATGTAAAATACTGATTACTTGCCTCCAATCCTAATTTAATATATCTTGGACCATTATACCAGTTGTCAGACTCGGCTCCATGCTACAAAACGATATATCTTGATTATATTTGTTCAGCTCATTGAATATAGACTTCTCCTTTAATGGTGCTCAAAATGTTTATTTATTTGCTCAACGAACATTGCATTTATCTGTTTGTACTGCCAATATTATTATGTTTGCCGCACGGGTCGAACTACCTTCTGGCTGAATTTAAATAAAGCTTCAAACTATCAAAACTATTATTTGGGGCTGTTCTTTTGATCGTTGTTAAGAAACATGTTGTGTAAATAGTTTGAGCGATTGTTTGAAAGCAAATCCAATAGTGTTCTTTGTATTCTGGCAACAACGTCGACATTTGTGTATTGATAAATATTGACATTACTAATTTAACATTCAGTTCAAGTTCAAATAATGCTTTGTTATATATTCTAAGTATGTCTTTATATGTATGTATCGTATTAGAAGTTGCGCATAATACGCTTTGTGTTGTTTTTTCGTCGTTTGTCTGACTAACATGGAGACATGTAAGTTCTGAATGTTGTACACCGCAGTCGTGGTCAAATTTCCTAACTAAATGCTCTTAATTAGTTACTGAATTTGTGATCATTCTCAGTTGAAAGTTGATTACAGACAACCACTGCGTGGTGTACAACATTTAAATCTTACGTGTACAAAAATTATGTATATGCACACAAATACTTAACTGAACCCTTTAGTTAATCGGAAATGAAGCTCGGGTTATGTTTATTATGTGTAATAAACCCTACGAAAAAAAAAAAAAAAAACATTATCCGCGCTGTATAAACGTTTTCCCGAAATCCAAATGGTCATTAGGTAAAGAACCCACAACAAACATGGTTTTTGATTGTTAGCAAGTGTCAACAGTAAGTAATCTTTTTTTGTTGTTTTGTTTCTTGTTTGTTTGTTGTTGTTGGGCTTGTTTGTTTTTTGTTGTTGTTTGTTGTTTGTTTGTTTTTTTGTTGTTGTTTTTTTTTGTTGTTTTTTTTTTGGGGGGGGGGGGGGGGGGGGTAAGGTTAAATAACCTTTTAATACCATTTTTAGATTTCGCGCGTTTTTTACAAATTTACAAAGCGTATTGGGAACGTCACGTGACGATTGTTACTGAATTGTCAGTTCAAACCTTATTCGTACTGTCACTAGTGTCAACCATTTTGTCACATAAAATACGGTGTGTTTGTAACAGACTAGATATCGGCTTTTCTGTCTAGTTAATTTCTTGTTCCAAAGGTAAGAAATGGAAGTATGCCATCGTGGTGTCTGACCAGTAACGTCAGATGATAGACAACTGACGCTGCAGCAGAAGACCCTATACAACCCCGATCTTGGAGAAATGTTGTCTTTTTATTTGCATTTCACTTTACACAATTTCGTTTGAAGTACTGTTATTCGTCTTTTAAAAGTTTTCGTTTTCTATATAATTGTTTACTTGTTACTTGTGGCCTAAAGAATACAATAATAACAAGTATAAACCCGGTAATAAACCGAAAATAAACTCCTGTTGTGCAGTTGTTTGTAGATAAGTATTTTAACTGTTCTTTAATATCTTTTAATGAATACCTTAAAGGTACTGTCCTAAAGACTGATCTCTAAAGACAATAGATATGGCGATGCCTTTCAACCCAAAGCCTATTAGAGCATACCGCTTCCATTCGAACGTTGCCTCTCAACTAAACAACAGAAAAGAAACATAAAATCTCATACATGACACATTAACAACGATACCTTATCCCACATTTGATATTGTTATTGCTCTCAAGATTTACAACATGCCATGATTATATTAAGTGTGTGAGATAAATGGAATACAATCAAAATTAAATGGACAAAACCGTGATTGGCATCAACAAAGAGATGCAAACATTTAAAAAGATAACAGATGCAGATAGGTTGTCTGTGGGTTTGTATTTCTTTATTTTTTATATTTTCACCATGATGTTCAACTAACTTTACATATTCCAAACTGGTTGAACACAATCAAAGTATATATGCTTGTTGCCGCTTAATTGCCGCTTTTTTAACAATCAACTCAGATGCATAATCATTTATCAGTCGGAAAAGCTGCGTAAACACGACAGATGCCTACCAAGTAGCTGTAGAGAGAGAAGCTGAACCAAATAGCTATCGAGACAGATGCCTAACTAAGTAGCTGTAGAGAGAGATGCTGAACTAGTAAGCTATCGAGACAGATGGCTAACCACGTAACGATAGAAAAAGAAGCTTAACCAATTAGCTGTCGAGAAAAAGGCCTAACCACGTTACTATAGAGAGAGATGCTAAACCAGTAAGCGATCAAGACAGATGTCAAACCAAGTAGCTGTAGAGAGAGACATGCTGAACCAGAAAGCTATCGAGACAGATGCCTAACCACGTAACGATAGAAAGAGAAGCTTAACCAATTAGCTGTCGAGAAAAAGGCCTAACCACATAACTATAGAGAGAGATGCTAAACCAGTTAGCTATCAAGACAGATGTCAAACCAAGTAGCTGTAGAGAGAGACATGCTGAACCAGAAAAAGCTATCGAGACCAGATGCCTAACCCACGTAACGATAGAAAGAAGAAGCTTACCCAATTAGCTGTCGAGCAAAAGGCCTAACCACATAACTATAGAGAGAGATGCTAAACCAGTTAGCGATCAAGACAGATGTCAAACAAAGTTGCTGTAGAGAGAGACATGCTGAACCAATAAGTTATTGAGACAGATGCCTAACAAAGTAGCTGCAGAGAGAGAGAGAGAGAGAGAGAGAGAGAGAGAGAGAGAGAGAGAGAGAGAGAGAGAGAGAGAGAGAGAGAGAGAGAGAGAGAGAGGAGAGAGAGAGAGAGAGAGAGAGAGAGAGAGAGGGGGAGAAAGATGATGAACCAATTAGCTATCAAGGCAGATGCCTAACCAAGTAGCTGTAGAGAGAGATGCTGAACCAATGAGCTATTGAGACAGATGCCTAACAAAGTAGTTGCAGAGAGAGAGAGAGAGAGAGAGAGAGGGGGGGGGGAGATGCTGAACCAATTAGCGATCGAGACAGATGCCTAACCTAGTAGCTGTAGAGAGAGTTGCCGAATCAATTAACTATCGAGACACATACCTAACCATGTAGCTGTAGAGAGAGTTGCCGAATCATCTAACTATCGAGACAGATGCCTAACCATGAAGCTGCAAGAGAGAGTTGCCGAATCAATTAACTATCGAGACAGATGCCTAACCAGTAGCTATATAGAGAGGGGCGCATTCCATTTAGCGATCGAGACACATTCCTAACCAAAATAGCTATAGAGACAGATAAATAATAAATTAGCTATTGAGACAGATGCTTAAAAAAGTAAGTACATGTATAGAAAGAGAATCCGAATCAATAAGCTATCTGGACAGATGCCTAAGCAAGTAGCTGTATGAGAGAGATATGCACAACCAATTAGCTATCAAGGCAGATGCCTAACTAAGTACCTATACAAAGAGAGAGATATGCCTTACCATTTAGCGAGCCAGACAGATTCCTAACCAAACAGCTGTAGAGACACATGCCTAATCAATATTGAGACATAGGCAGGATCATTTAGATATAGAGACAGATGCGTACCAAATAGATTTAGAGACAGAGGCTTTACCCTTTAGATATTGAGTAAGATGTCTAAGAACTTTGCTATCGAATGAGTTGCCTGACCATTTACCTATCGAGACAAATGCCTTACCATTTAGTATCGAGACGAATGCCTTACCATTTAGTATCGAGACGGATTACTTACCATTTAGCTATCGAGACGAGACGAATGCCTTACCATTTAGCAATCGAGACGAATGCCTTACCATTTAGCTATCTTGTCGAGACGAATGCCTTACCATTTAGCAATCGAGACGAATGACTTACCATTTAGCTATCGAGACAGATGCCCAACCATTTAGCTATCGAGACGAATGCCTTACCATGTAATTATCGAGACGAATGTCTACCATTTAGCTATCGAGACGAATGCCTTACCATTTAGTATCGAGACGGATTACTTACCATTTAGCTATCGAGACAAGACGAATGCCTTACCATTTAGCTATCGAGACGAGACGAATGCCTTACCATTTAGCTATCGAGACGAATTGCCTTATTATTTAGCTATCGAGACAGATGCCTAACCATTTAGCTATCGAGACGAATGCCTTACCATGTAATTATCGAGACGAATGTCTACCATTTAGCTATCGAGACGAATGCCTTACCATTTAGTATCGAGACGGATTACTTACCATTTAGCTATCGAGACAAGACGAATGCCTTACCATTTAGCTATCGAGACGAGACGAATGCCTTACCATTTAGCTATCGAGACGAATGCCTTATTATTTAGCTATTGAGACAGATGCCTAACCATTTAGCTATCGAGACGAATGCCTTACCGTTTAGCTATCGAGACGAATGTCTACCATTTAGCTATCGAGACAGATGCCTAACCATTTAGCTATCGAGACGAATGCCTTACCATTTAGCTATCGAGACGAATGCCTTACCATGTAACTATCGAGACGAATGCCTACCATTTAGCTATCGAGACGAATGCCTTACCATGTAACTATCGAGACGAATGTCTACCATTTAGCTATCGAGACAGATGCCTAACCATTTAGCTATCGAGACGAATGCCTTACCATGTAACTATCGAGACGAATGTCTACCATTTAGCTATCGAGACGAATGCCTTACCATGTAACTATCGAGACGAATGCCTTACCATGTAACTATCGAGACGAATGTCTACCATTTAGCTATCAAGACGAATGTCTTACCATGTAACTATCGAGACGAATGCCTTACCATGTAACTATCGAGACGAATGTCCTTACCATTTAGCTATCGAGACAGATGCCTTACCATTTAGCTATCGAGACGAATGCCTTACCATTTAGCTATCGAGACAGATGCCTAACCATTTAGCTATCGAGACAGATGCCTAACCATTTAGCTATCGAGACGAATGCCTTACCATTTAGCTATCGAGACAGATGCCTAACCATTTAGCTATCGAAACAGATGCCTAAGCATTTAGCTATCGAGACGAATGCCTTACCATTTAGCTATCGAGACAGATGCCTAACCATTTAGCTATCGAGACAGATGCCTAACCATTTAGCTATCGAGACAGATGCCTAACCATTTAGCTATCGAGACGAATGCCTTACCATTTAGCTATCAAGACAGATGCCTAACCATTTAGCTATCGAGACGAATGCCTTACCATTTAGCTATCAAGACAGATGCCTAACCATTTAGCTATCGAGACGAATGCCTTACCATTTAGCTATCGAGACAAATGCCTTACCATTTAGCTATCGAGACAGATGCCTAACCATTTAGCTATCGAGACGAATGCCTTACCATTTAGCTATCGAGACAGATGCCTAACCATTTAGCTATCGAGACAGATGCCTAACCATTTAGCTATCGAGACGAATGCCATACCATTTAGCTATCGAGACGAATGCCTTACCATTTAGCTATCGAGACAGATGCCTAACCATTTAGCTATCGAGACGAATGCCTCACCATTTAGCTATCGAGACGAATGCCTTACCATTTAGCTATCGAGACAGATGCCTAACCATTTAGCTATCGAGACGAATGCCTTACCATTTAGCTATCGAGACAGATGCCTAACCATTTAGCAATCGAGGCAGATGCCTAACCATTTAGCTATCGAGACAGATGCCTTACCATGTAACTATCGAGACGAATGTCTACCATTTAGCTATCGAGACAGATGCCTAACCATGTAACTATCGAGACGAATGCCTTACCATGTAACTATCGAGACGAATGCCTTACCATGTAACTATCGAGACGAATGCCTTACCATGTAACTATCGAGACGAATGCCTTACCATGTAACTATCGAGACGAATGTAACAGTTAGGTATCGAAACAAATGCATAACCACTTCAATTTAGGACGGCTTATTTTATTATTTTTTTCTCTTTTTATAAATGCTGTTTATTTATCTTTTCTTTTGCAGAGTACCTCGGCTATCTTTTTTTTTAATTAATGTCGAAGTGATTAACATTTTAAACCAATCGTGCATATTTTCAGAAAGGCACGTAAAACGGTCCTCAATGAGAATTAACAACAACAACTACTTCATTTATATAGTTGTATATATTAACTGAATACTGGTAGCACAGTAATACAAACTCTCTTTTTTTATTCAAGTTTGACATTTTAATTAACTGTCGACCTGGATCTTTAAATATGAACTTCTTTCTTCACACTTAGCCTTGACAAGTACAGAGGCGCCACGTTTTCTGGTTTTGTTTTTATTGATTCGTTGAACAAATAGCTATAAAAATAAACAGCCGTGTGAATATTGTTCGAAACAATGTCAATATTTTTTGCGTAACCACTTGAGCGATAATATTGACCTATCAATTGCGGAAAACGACACTATACTTCCATTTAAATAAACTTTTGAAAAAATTGAACTTGATGTTTGCGCAAACAAAACTTTGAACATGTATGGAAGGTTTAAAATATATTATTGAATTAAGTTTAAACGTTCAACTTCTATTGACAGGTCGCCCGATTGGCCCTGTTGATCTCCTGACAGCGACGTCAAAAATAACAAAAATAAATAGCTTTTCACTGTAGTTTAAAAACAACAACAATTTAATCTAAATGTTATGATTAATACTTGACGACGTCTCTGTACATTGTATCCAACGCGTTTTTTACGAATAAGCGTCGGCAGCAATTAGGTACCTAGGTCACTATTGACTTAAGGAAGCCTTCCACTAATGGGAAACATTTCATACTTACTAAAACTTGCAATATTTGTGATGAATTTGCTTTGTCTAATTGAAATACACATTAAAACAAATTTTTACCCTGTACTTTTTGCATTTTCACATTTTTTATTCCCAGACTAGAATTTTTGTGTATCGGAAAAAAATACAATGGTACAAGATTTCAAAAAAGTTGTGGTTTTTTTTAAGTTTTTGGACAAATTTTATGCAAATAAGCATTAATTCACTGCAGATATAATTGTTCTCATTAAAAAAGTTCATCATGAGTGATTTAATATTGGTGAAAAAAGTAAATGACAGTATATGAAAATTCCTTTGAAATCTCGAAAAACCAAACTTGCCGAAGTCACATTACCCTATTTTATTTTAAATTAAAGTAGGTACATCCCTAAACAATACATAAATATCATCTACAATCATAACTGAGTAAAATATAACAATTTAAAATATTTTTACCGTAGTTAACTTTAGAAATTAAGATTTGAAAATGACTACCCACTGAGATATTACCACTGAGAGCAAAATGACAAAGTATAAAATAAAATTATATCATTATTTTTAACATTACTACATCTGAAAGATGTTAACCTTATAAGATGAATATATTGTAACACTGCAATCTGAAATTATACAAGTACTGTAAAACATAACATAGAGCAGAAGATTGCAGATTTCCTGTGAGTTCAAAGTACTGTGTAATAAAGTATATGTCCACATTTTTTTATTACTTTGAAAAAAAATTCTGCTAACTTGGGAATAAATTCCTCAAACAATTTTGAATGTTTTCGGTTAGTAACGTTGTACTGCGTTGTTTCCGTATTGTGGAATGCTTAAGTGCCTTAAATCTTCCTCGAAAATCACGTTCTTGTGGCATTTGATTTTTTGTTGTTTCGGTTTGCAAACAGGAAGTTCCCAAAATGTCACGTGACAGGAACTTCGCAATTTTTTAAAATATTTTCTCTCTAATCGTGATATATGTCAAAATTTTTGTCCTCTATAACATACTTAGAACCATCTTAACATTTAACCTAAACAAGAACAATTAATTTAGTGTTATTTGGTAAAATTACGTTTTTCACCGGCACAAACGAAAGCTTCCGTCGCGAACCGAATGTTTCGATATTGGCCGAAGTTCATAATGGGAAGCCTTCCTTAATGTGTATTTGTGACAATTCTGTTGTGTAGCCGCTGCTGCCACTGAGAATGATGATGAGGACGACGATGAAAACGATGATGATAATGATTATGACGATGATGACAATGATGACGATGATGGTGATGTCTTTGCTCGTAAGTCCGAAGACCACTTTTAGCCGCATGTAACCATATTTATACACCAGAAAAAAGGCACGCATACTGCGTTGTGTGTGTTAACATTAATATTAGATGAGAATCATTTAAAGCATTATTTATGTTTGTTTTTCCTTAAAAACCTGTAAAGTGTGGTTATGTCAAAACAATTTAAATGCAAATAATAAAGTTTTCTTTGTGAAATTTACTTCTGTGCGCAAATGATTGACAGGTTAAAATAAACATGGACCAGGACAAAATTGAACAATTAGCGACGCGCTGGTGTGCGACGCCTATATATGGAATGCTCACTGAAATTTGCACATGGGAAAAGTTTGTTTTGCGGATTTTTATAGGGTACACGACACTAAATGAATTTGTTATTTACTCTATAGAAAATGTCAAAACTTTGGAAGAAATTTAACAGCGAACAGTTTCTTTGGGAACCATAAAACTATATATGCTGAGAAAGAGCAATTAAAAGGGCATCTGCGAAGAAAAGTTATGTATTGCAAAGACGTTTATCCGCCACTGACAACATAGATTGTAATTTTTGCATAGTGTGTACCTGCACAATTTCAGTGAAATTCTCAGTTCCGGTCTAAATGGATCAGTCCATTATTGAGTACAGGAGTGCGGTTATTGTGAATTTTAATAACTCTACAACGTTTTAGCATTGTATTGCACCAAATTGTATGAGATTATTTTGTTTATAGCAAATACAGTCAAAAACAAAATAATCTATCTGACAATATCCAAAAAACATTATGTCAGGGGTACTACTTCCGCTGCACATTATGCTTACCTCCCCTTTACAATAAACCTTATAAAATACAGGTCCAAATTTTGTAAACAGCGGTCTATTTATTATTATTATTATTATTATTATTATTATTATTATTATTATTATTATTATTATTATTATTTAAAACTTATATTTTGTGTGTCCTGTAGTTTTACGAGACACATGTACGTCCTTAGATGTTCGGGCTGCATGATAACAACGTGATATTATCTATTAACAACAAAACAGTCAGAAATGACTTCTTCTGACCGATTCGTTCAATATGTACAATAAAATCTGACTTTAGGGCAATGTTTATGCAACATTTAAAAATAGTCGAAATATACAGAAACGATTTTTGAAAGGTCAGGTCCGCACAAATCTAAAAATAGCATTTCCAGTGCTGTAAGCGTATATGACCAATAGGGACACCTCGGATAACAATCCCGAGGACGGAATTACCCGGGAGAGTTCCGATTGCGTTTATTACATTGTGTTATATTTTCGTAAAGAAAAAAAAACACTAAACAGCGCTTTACAACTTTTTAAAATTATCAAAAGCTAGGAGTAAATTTTATTTGCATGAGATTATCTTTGTTGTAGCAAACACAGTAACAAAACAAAAGAATCTACCTTAACATAACAAAAACAACAACAAACTGTCAGTGGTACTACTTCCGTTGTACATTTACGCTTACCGCCCCTTCTGACCCTGATAAAATAGGGTCCTAATTCGGGTACGGCGTTCTTTTTATATATATATATATTTTTTTTTTTTTTTTTTTGTATGCCTTACTTGTGTGCAAACATGGCAAAAACGAAAGGTTTTGGTTTATTTCTTTTTCTAATATTAAACATTCTAAACCTTTAACTTAAGGGACATGGAGACTCTCTACGCCCTTACTTACGAAAGTAGATAGGAATGCTCTTCGGTACGTCCTTGGATGTTCGGAGTGCATGTTATCAAATTAAGATAACCTATTACCTTGTTCTGAACGGTTTATTAAGTAAAGTCATGGTAAAATATGTTTATGCATTTAAAGTAACATTTACGAATTTTGTTGTGAGGTCCAAGCAAATCTGAAAAAATAGCATTTCTAGTGCTGCCAGCGTGCAGGAATGCTTTTATTACATCTCTAAAGTGTTTGTGGTCAATTGATTTTGTTTTTGTACTCTGGATCGGAGGATTTCCAATTCATTCCATAGTCCCGTATCGACAAGTTTTTCAAAAGGATCTTATTAAAGATTCGGATGTTTAATTCGCTTGCATAAGAGAAACGTTTAACACACCAAGAAAGCATTTATAATTGAAGTGTTCTTGGTCAAGAGGTTAAGGTTGTAGACTCGGCATCAGATGGTTCAAACCTTAGACCTGTTATGACAAGTTAAAAAGGATCTTATTATCGATTTGGAAGATCATTAAAAACTTTTGAAACACACAGAAAGTATTTATAACATTGCTGAAGTCTTCTTGGTGAAGAGGTTAGGTTCATGGATTTGGGATTGGACGGTTGTGGGTTCAAACCCTAGACCTGACATGATATTTATTCCTTTCTAATACTTTTATTACAAACGAACTTTAAACTAAAACATAATATGTTCGGAGTAATTATTACGTTCTTACACCCAGATTTACTAGAAAGTAATGTCCATCTAGGATAATAAGTATTTTTGTAATATTTCTTTCCTCAATTGAATGACAAACTACCTTTCACATGACAACAACTTTTGTAAAGTTGTTTTCTTTATGTCAGATCAGTGTGTATTATAAACCGCAGTAGCACACACTTCGATAATAACATTGCTTTGTTACAACATTAGTTCTATCGGGATTAAGGACATACTAGATCGTTCTGTCTTTACTGTTTTCCTCAGTTTGTCTTTATCCATTTCACTTTAAATGTGAGAAGTAGGTTAAGTTTAGGAAATATTAAACATTGTTCTATGTATACATAATACTATATTCCAGAAAAATATTATCTGAATAATAATTATTTGTATAATGTAAGGCTACTGCACATGAGTAATTTCTGCTTGTACACTTTAGTTTCATTGTTAATTATAACAATATTAGCAACTTTTTCCTACATATGTAACCTCTTAGAAAACCTATTAAGGGTTTCAGGTTTTTGCTTTTATTTTGTTTTAAACCATTATATAATCTAAGGATAAGCCTCCTTTTAACCATATGTATGTAACCATCCTTTATCTCGAGATCTTTTATAGTATAATGAATTTCAAAACCTTCAAATAAAAACGTTTTAAACATGTTTTTGTTAATTGCTCCCAAATTGCTTTATCCTGTCCACCTGTTCCAGTTTTTGCATCGCCTTTGATGCCTGGGTTCTGTCATTCGTTTCCATACTCAGTTTTCACATGCCCATCATGTATTTACTGAGCAATCACGAAAAAGCAAACGTTGGCAAACGAGACTTTTCTCCCATAGACTTATAATGGAAAAAAAGGATGTGTATCAAAAGCATCTCTTCAAAGCTGCCATAAAGTCCTTTCATCAATTTAGTGTATGTTAGGTTGCTTGGAGAAAATAAATGCACTAGTAGAAACTTTAAAAAAATCAAATATTTTTCTCTTGTAGAGTTATAATGGGAAGGAATGTATGTATTACAAAAGCATCTTTTCACATCCGTCAAAAAGGCCTTCCATCAAAATAGTGTATGTTGGGTTGCTTGCAGAAAATAAATGCAAAATTGGGCTAGTGGCAACAGTAGAAGCTTCATTTTTTTATTTTGAAATTATAAAATCATGTTCTATATATAGCCCATTGTGAACTACCTATTGGTTTATAAATGAAAATTGCTAGCGGAAAAGCATTTCTAGCGCATGCTAGGTGCGAGCTATCGCAAAAAGAAAAGAATTTCCTTTATCCCTGCGGTCTGTCCTTCGTTTCAATACTACGTTTTCGCATGCTCATCATGTATTTACTGAGCAATCACGAGAAAGCAAACGTTGGCAAACAAGACTTTTCTCCCATAGACTTATAATGGGAAAAGTGTGTGTATCAAAAGCATCTCTTCAAAGCCGGCATAAAGTCCTTACATCAAAATGATGAATTTCGGGGGTGCTTGGAGGAAATAAATGCAATTATTGGGCTAGTGGCTCCAGTAAAAGCTTCAAATTCTTTATTTATTTTTTCAAATTATTTTTCTCCCATACAGTTATAAGCTTCAAGAAAGCATTTATTTAAATTAAAATATGCCTATTCTACATATGGCCCATTGTGAGCTTCCATAGGATTATAATGGGGAAAATCACTTGCATAAATGCACTATTAGTGCAGGCTAGGCATGAGCTATCGCTAAAATGAAACATTTTCCCGTGTCCCTCGGGTCCGTACTTCGTTTCAATACCAAAGTTTTGCATCCCCATCATGTATCTACTGTGCAATCGCGAAAAAAGCAAACGATGGCAAATGCGACTTTTCTCTCATAGACTTATAATGGGGAAATATGCAATGCGTTACAAAAGCGACCTTTCAATTACGGCTAAATGCCCTACGCCCCCCCACCCCCACCCCCCCCCCCCCCCAAAAAAAAAAGGTGTATGTTGGGTTGCTTGGAGGAAACAAATGCCAAAAGTGGGCTAGTGCCACCAGTACAAGCTTCAAACAAACATTTATTTAAATTAAAATAGCCTTATTCTACATATAGCCCATTGTGAGCTTCCATAGGGAAACATTTTCCTGTAACCCTGGGGGTCCGTACTTCCTTTCAATACCAAATTTTTGCATGCCTATCATGTTTAAACTGAGCAATCGCCAAAAATAATGATGGCAAATACAACTTTTGTCCCATAGACTTATAATGGGAAAAGATGCATGCAATTCAAACGCGACTTTTCACATCCAGCAAAAAGTCCTACACCCAAACTAGTATATGTTGGGTTACTTGGAGAAAATAAATGCAGCAATTGGGCTAATGGCACCAATAAAAGCTCCAGACAGACATTTTTTTCCAAATGCAAAAGCCCTTTTCTATATATAGCCATTTGTGGGCTTCCATAGGGTTATAATGGGGAAAATCGCTTGCGTAAATACACATCAATGCAGGCTAGGCGCAAGATATCGCGAAATGGAAACACTTTTCCGTATCACTGGGGACCATACTTCGTTTCTTAGTTTTCACATGCCCATCATGTATTTACTGAGTAATCACGAAAAAGCAACTGATGGCAAACGCGACTTTTCTCCCATAGACTTATAATGGGAAAATGCATGCGCTACAAAAGCAATTTTTCATATCTGGCAAAAAGTCATACCCCCAAAACTAATGTATGTTGGGTTGCTCGGGGGAAATAATTGGGTTAGTGGCACCAATACAAGCTTCAAACAGGCATTTATTCAAATTAAGAAAAAACTATTCTATATATAGTCCATTTTGAACATCCACAGGGTTATATTGGTGAAACATTTTCCCGTATCCCTGGGGTTCCGTACTTCGTTTCAATAAAAGTTTTCGCATTTCCATCATGTATTTACTGAGCAATCGCGAAAAAGCAAATGATGGCAAACCCGACTTATCTCCTATAGGCAAAAAATGTATTTGTACCAAAAGCGACTTTTCACATACGGCAAGAGTCTAGGCCCACACTTCTGCGCCTCTGAGAGGTTTCAGGTCGAAGCCCCATTGGCAACCGCCCCAAAATGTGGTGTAACGCGCCTTGTGGCCATTTTTGCACTGTGCTGCAAGATACCAAGTTCAAATATAAAACTTTCATTTTTGGATGCTTATTGCGCACACTTGCCAGACTCCAGGACCCAATGGGACCGCACTTTTTCCAATTAGGCCCACTCTTCTGTGCCTCTGATAGGTTTCAGGTATGAGCCCCAATGGCAACTGCCCCAAATTGTGGCGCAAAAATTATACAGTCAACTCTCGTTATCTCAAATTTCAAGGGACCGTAGAAAATAGTTTGAGATATCCGAAGTTTGAGTTATCCGAATTTAAGGATAGTTTGTGTAAATCTTTAAAATCTTACCTGCTACACGATGACTGGTAATGACTGAAATTCCTTGTTATATCTGCCACTGTAAACTAAGTTTCTGCAAGTTTGTGTGGTTTTGCATGTTTAAAGTGTTATTAGATTTTTTACAATGTAATTTAATATTCTTCTTTTTATTGTAGGTTGTTGCGTCGTCGTAAGTGCATGGCCTAATTTTGTATACCTAAAGCTGATACCTGCAAGTTCTCAAAAACTTTTACAACAACAAGTACAAACTGAAACACAATAATCAGCGTTAATAGATTAACGAAATTGTTGTTCATTAAATCAGCTAATTAAATAATAATCGATTAACCCCTTCTCTAAATTACGTGAAATCCTGACTGCCGATAATTGGCGATAAAACTCGCGCCCAAATCTTCGCAAGTTTCACGGTAGGTGTGAAAATCACTATTGTTGCCGTTTTGCATCTTATAGCAATTTGAAGTTTGAGAGAGACCAACTGATTTCAACAGTTTTATACGTGTGGGGACAAAGAATTTAGTTTGATATATCCGATAATTTGACATATCGGAATTTGATTTAAGCGAAGTCGAACATATAGAAACTATAGGGGAAAAAAACGGGACCGTAGAAAACAGTTTGACATAACCGGAAATTTGAAATAACCGATTTTGACATAACGAGAGTTGACTGTACTTTTGTGGGATTTTTTACCCCATGTTGACAGAGACTAAGTTCACGCATGTTTTTCTTTTGCCGAATGCAGACTGTGCGCACATGCCAGACTCCAGGACCCAAAGCAACCACACTTTCCTCAACTAGGCCCACCCTTCTGTGGCCCTGAGGTCCTAGTCCCAATGGCAACCGCCCCAAATTGTGGCGCTAAAATGCTACTTGTGTCATTTTCCCGCCATTTACAGAACGTTCAGTAGCATGACGTTATGGCGCGCATCTTTAACGTTGCAGCCCAGCGGTCGAACGGTTTTTAGTTTATAAATCCATGCTGACTCATTTATTTGCATCTCAGTTTTTTCCGCTGCGTACATTGGATAACGTTGACGTCGTTTCCGTGTTTTCTAATATGGCAACGCACGTAAACATTTGCAGATATTTAGAGACCGGAATTGTTTATGTTTATGTTGTCAGCTGTTTGCTGAAAATTTGATTGACAACGTTTTTAGAAAGAAAGTCTGTTGTATATCTGCGACCCGGGAGTACCCGATTAGCGCTATACTATGTGACATATCTGGAACACTCCGGTACACGGGAGTACCCGATAAGCGCTATACTAGGTGACATATCTGGAACATTCCGGTACACGGGAGTACCCGATAAGCGCTATACTAGGTGACATATCTGGAACATTCCGGTACACAGGAGTACCCGATAAGCGCTATACTAGGTGACATATCTGGAACATTCCGGTACACAGGAGTACCCGATAAGCGCTATACTAGGTGACATAGCTGGAACATTCCGGTACACGGGTGTACTCGATAAGCGCTATACTAGGTGACATATCTGGAACATTCCGGTACACAGGAGTACCCGATAAGCGCTATACTAGGTGACATATCTGGAACACTCCGGTACACGGGTGTACCCGATAAGCGCTATACTAGGTGACATATCTGGAACATTCCGGTACACAGGAGTACCCGATAAGCGCTATACTAGGTGACATATCTGGAACACTCCGGTACACGGGTGTACCCGATAAGCGCTATACTAGGTGACATATCTGGAACATTCCGGTACTGATGCATGTATGTTTTATTGATGGCAATCTCTTAGAAAATCAGGAAATTCATGACTGACTTAATAGGAAGGACAATATTGATAACTTTTTAAATAATCATTGGTTCATCTCTTGATGAATGTTATCATCAAACTAATATTGTTGTGATTTATTACCACTTCATAGGCATAATAACTTAGCCGAAGTACGCCCAATTTTACTTTACAATATCAGTTTAGTTATATAGCAAGTAGATACAATTGTTAAAGATATCAACAGAGTAACTGCTTCAGATCATAACGTATTAATTGTACTGACTTACTGCTTTCTTGCAGTTGAAACAACTTAGTCGCATATTCTCAACTTGATTGTCAGAGTGTGTTGGGTTTTTTTTTCTAAAGAAATTGCTCCGTATATGCTAATATTTTGAATTTTAAATAATTATTATCTTGATATTTTATCTTTTTTGTGGTACGGTAAGCACACAAACAATTAGTTGAGAAATGCATATAAAAAATAAATACATAAAATGTTAACATTCAATTGCAAAGGTCGTGCAAAGCAATACATAAAATTATTTTAAAACAACAGCTTTGTAAACATTTTATATCTTTTCTATTCTATATGTTGTTTTATATTTGTGAAAGAACACTATCCACTTTTTCTACATTAATGCGAAGCTGACCTGAATATTAATATGCGTGCGTGCGTGCGTGTATATATTGTTAGTGATGTTGCCTTTTAAAATACATCTCAGCAACAATGATTTTACCAACGTCCAGCTATTTTGGCGGAAGAAGACCCAGCCGCATGTTGAGGTAGAAGCACCCTCACTCCTACTATATACAGCTCATAGACCCTACTCGGAGCAACACATCTCACTCCTACTATATACAGCTCATAGACCCTACTCGGAGCAACGCAGCTTACTCCCACAATATTCAGTTTATACACCCTATTCGGAGAAACACATCTCACTCCCACTATATACAGTTCATAGACCCTACTTGGAGCAACACATCTCACTCCCACTTTATACAGTTCATAGACCCTACTCGGAGCAACACATCTCACTCCTACTATATACAGCTCATAGACCCTACTCGGAGCAGCACATCTCACTCCCACTATATACAGTTCATAGACCCTACTCGGAGCAGCACATCTCACTCCCACTATATACAGCTCATAGACCCTACTTGGAGCAACACATCTCACTCCCACTATATACAGTTCATAGACCCAACTTGGAGCAGCACATCTCACTCCCACTATGTACAGCTCATAGACCCTACTCGGAGCAACACATCTCACTCCTACTATATACAGTTCATAGACCCTACTTGGAGCAACACATCTCACTCCCACTTTATACAGTTCATAGACCCTACTCGGAGCAACACATCTCACTCCTACTATATACAGCTCATAGACCCTACTCGGAGCAGCACATCTCACTCCCACTATATACAGTTCATAGACCCTACTTGGAGCAACACATCTCACTCCCACTTTATACAGTTCATAGACCCTACTCGGAGCAACACATCTCACTCCTACTATATACAGCTCATAGACCCTATTCGGAGCAGCACATCTCACTCCCACTATATACAGTTCATAGACCCTACTTGGAGCAGCACATCTCACTCCCACTATATACAGCTCATAGACCCTATTCGGAGCAGCACATCTCACTCCCACTATATACAGTTCATAGACCCTACTCGGAGCAACATATCTCACTCCTACTATATACAGCTCATAGACCCTACTCGGAGCAGCACATCTCACTCCCACTATATACAGTTCATAGACCCTACTCGGAGCAGCACATCTCACTCCCACTATATACAGCTCATAGACCCTACTCGGAGCAACACATCTCACTCCCACTATATACAGCTCATAGACCCTACTCGGAGCAGCACATCTCACTCCCACTATATACAGCTCATAGACCCTACTCGGAGCAACACATCTCACTCCCACTATATACAGCTCATAGACCCTACTCGGAGCAGCACATCTCACTCCCACTATATACAGCTCATAGACCCTACTCGGAGCAACACATCTCACTCCCACTATATACAGCTCATAGACCCTACTCGGAGCAGCACATCTCACTCCCACTATATACAGTTCATAGACCCTACTCGGAGCAGCACATCTCACTCCCACTATATACAGCTCATAGACCCTATTCGGAGCAACACATCTCACTTCCACTATATACAGCTCATAGACCCTACGTGGAGCAACACAACTCACTTCCACTATATACAGTTCATTGACCCTACTCGGAGCAACGCAGCTCACTCCCACTATATACAGTTCATAGACCCTTCTCGGAGCAACACATCTCACTCCCACTATGTACAGTGAGGCTGAGCTGTCGGAAGCGTCACCTGTCTGCGACTCGACCACTTGAACATAAATGCTCCCAGCCATTTTTACTATTATCCAAACTGCTTTTGGTATCCATGGTAGCGAAGTAAACACTAATCGGTTATGTTATAAAATTAAAAAAAAAAGAAAAACACTTTATTGCGAAGAAACGCCAAATTTAATATTTAACGACTGGTATTACTAAGGGCAGTCTACTAAAGGGAGAAAACTCTTAGTTGTTAAACTACATTTTATAATACAGTCGTTTCACTTTAACTAAACTTTTTCTTTTGTTGTTGTTTTTATCATCGTAATCAGCTGCAACTCTTCTGCCATCATTCTATTACATTATTAATTGAACATATTGTATCATTGTGTTTGTTCTGGAAAATACATGCACATACATGTATATACTTTCACACAGCCATGCATTATCATCATCATCATCATCATCATCGTGAAATTGATTTGTAGACGCTCTAGTCAGTTCCGGAATGTTTTAATGGGTGATTTAGCCTTTACAAATGGGCTGTTTTCTTGTTTTACGTTTAGACCCGAGTAAAACCTTTAACGTAAAAGGCCATCTGCGAACACAAGTGTTTAAAGATAACAGCAGTGTGGGAACATAACTAGTGTATTTTCTGGAGTTATAGTGAAATATTGCGCCATTGGACATGATTGTAGATTATTTGGGATTTGAAAAGGAATATGACTTGGATCAGCTTAGACTTTAAATATTAATTGTTTTAATTTGAAACTTGTTTATTCAATATAATATATAGGGTTGTAAAAGGGGTTTTGGCTTTTACTTTCTATTATGCCATTGACCGTAACAGTGTCTTAAATATGAATTTTCCAGTTTTGTAAATAGTTCAGTCATTTATCATCGGAAAAAAATAATCTTTGCATCGGCCAGTCTTTACTAATGACAAAAGGCATTGTAAAGTAATTAACAGTTATTTCCACTCAATTTGGCTCAAAAATGACGCACTCATCTTCAACAGCGACAAATCTCTATTACAAAATTGCGCACCATTAAATTTCGTCACACATGTATAAGTATTGCACTGCCTCAACTTTGTTTAACTCTGTAACACATAACAGGATATGATGACAGAATGTACGGGTCAGCAACCTTCAATACACAAAACACAAAGTACATTCTTCTATCGAAATTCTTTAGTATTAAAAAACTTCTTTAACTCACAACATTGGTTTAACCTTTTAAGTAATTTAGTGAACCCTAAATAGAATTGAAAATGGTCTTTCCAAGTAAATAAACCAAATCATGATCTTGGACAATCTGGCATACAGTTCATAGACCCATGTTCAATGTATTTAGATAATTACCTTTTGTCTAACACACGTTTGTAATAAAGTTAACATAAATTTATTAGATCTACATTTATTTGTGTTTAATAAATAGATCTAGCATTGTATTTTGTCTATTTTCAGAGTCCAATCGTCGATTTGCCGATCCTGTCTCTTCCGACGATCTTAAACAGCAATGCAACAATGCTATTCCAAAGAAAAAAAGATGTTAACTGTTCTTTTTGGATCTTAATGGACACGTACCATTTTGCTTATCTTTGCCAACACTTCAATCTATAGAATAAAGTTAATATGTTGTTTTTGTTATTTCTTTTGTTATTTCTTTTGCACACGACACACTCATTTGTACCGTCATGCATATTAATTAGGTAGGCCGGAGTAACAATCCCATGGACATGACGTCACTGTAGAAAGTTTGTTCTATAACAATAATTTCTATAGACTGTTTCTACACGAAATAGAATGGAGATTTTTTTTATATAAAGCTTTGTGATTGGTTGAAAAACTAGGGTAAACACTAAATAAAGGTATCTCCACTGCCACCTCTATCTACCCCTACTTAGACATAGTAGCCCTTTTTTCATCTTAAACAGTACGTCCAATATCCAGTTTTAAAAATCTGACCTGCTCATTTAAACTAATCTGTACCGATCAGGTTTCTGCATAACATGACTCTTCACAAGCCAACCCAACTGTATCCGGCCTTTGCCAATACGTATTTAATTATGCCAATCCGTATTTAATTAATATTATTTACATATATTAGGTGTGTATCCTTCGTTAGGATGGGTCAATGGCATTACACTTTAAGTTTCGATGGTATCCGGGTGCTGATGACAAAAGGCGGACTTGTCAGCTTAAAACCGGCTTAGGTTTATTTATTGGGTTTATCGTCCCACCAACAATATTCCGGAGACGGTGTCCACTTGAAGCAGATATAGTGCTGCCTTGATTGTGTATAGCATGCCGTGAACACCTGGCATCATACCACACCCAGTCACATTGTCTTGACACCGGGCCAACCAGTCTTGGAGCCACACTTATATTTGCTTGAGCATTAGCAAAGGAGCTATACCACTACCATTTTTTACGACTTTGGTATGTCGCGACTTGGGTTCGAACCCGGGGCCTCCCGTACCTGGAGCCGATGATCTACCGATTGTGCTACCAGGCTTTACCGGAAAGGAATTAAGATATATAGATATATCTATCTATATATAGGTCGGGTATATAAGCATGTATATTAAGGGGAACCCGACCCAAGTTAGCGATTTGCAAAGACAGATCATAATGAATTCAGAAATTTTAATGCGGAGATAATCTGTAAATGTGACACATATCTGTTAATCCCTTAGACAATCACTGACTATGAAATGTCTCATTAAAGATGTCTAACTATCGGCATACATAACTCAACATAATGACAGCTCGCAATTGACTGGTGTCTTTAAATATGAAACGTAGGCAGTAGGCTTGTATTATTTGTATTAAAACTACCCCATCCTACCCATCCTATGTTACAGGAGACTGTTTTGATTTTTTTTAGTTTTGCCTAATAAATGCGAATCTTACACTACTTTGTGTATTTGAGATGGAAAGTTATCTGGCACGCTCTAGTGTTTGATATTCAATCCAAAACTATACAGAGTTCAAACATTTGAAAGTGCAATCTCACCTTGCAAGTAAACAAAGTTGGGATTATTCCCTCCCTCTAGTTCAACTCTTAAATCATGCTTCTGTAAATGTGGGCGGGTTTTCTACGAGTGTAAGATAAAACTTTAAACAGGAATGCACTTTGATCTCAAAAGGTATGCCCGTCAGTATGTCAGCTTTATTTTCGTAAAAAAGTTAAGTAAACAATATCAAATACATTTAATAAAATTGTCTCTACTGCAAGCCAAGCATAAAAAAAAAGATAATAAAATGCGGGTTGCGAACCATGGACCTCGAATATGAGAGGATAACAGCTCGAGCATCCAGACAGCTATGATTCCGCTAATTACAAATACGGTTAGCCACTTCATCGGAAACTTTCACAATTTGGTACAATAACTTTATGCAGCACGCATGGTGGTGCAAGCTTCTTTTATTTAATATGTTTGCATTAAAATATGACACTCCACATGTCAATGAAGAACAAAGGAACTTGTGCTACCAGGTTCGAATCCCACATACGCCGATAGTATTTCCACCGTATATTTACAATCCCTCATCACAATTATCATCACGCAGGGTCGTAGCACGTATTGGCCGTAAGTGTTACCACAGTACATTTACAATCCCTCATCACAATTATCATCACGCAGGGTCGTAGCACGTATTGGCCGTAAGTGTTACCACAGTATATTTACAATCCCTCATCACAATTATCATCACGCAGGGTCGTAGCACGTATGGGCCGTTAGTGTTACCACAGTATTTTTAAAATCCATCATCACAATTATCATCACGCACGGTCTTAGTACGTATGGGCCGTAAGTGTTACCACAGTATATTTACAATCCCTCATCACAATTATCATCACGCGGGGTCGTAGCACGTATCGGCCGTTAGTGTTACCACAGTATATTTAAAATCTATCATCACAATTATCATCAAGCAGGGTCTTAGCACGTATGGGCCGTTAGTGTAACCACAATACTTTTACAATCCTTCATCACAATTACCATCACGAGGGGTCGTATCCCGTATGGGCCGTTAGTGTTACCACAGTATATTTACAATCTTTCATCACAATTATCATTACACGGGGTCGTATCCCGTATGGGCCGTTAGTGTTATCACAATATATTCACAATCTATCATCACAATTATCATCACGCGGGGTCGTATCCTGTATGGGCCGTTAGTGTTATCACAATATATTTACAATCCCTCATCACAATTATCATCACGAGGGGTCGTATCCCGTATGGGCCGTTAGTTTTTACAACAGTATATTTACAATCCCTCATCACAATTATCATCACGCAGGGGTCGTATCCTGTATGGGCCGTTAGTGTTACCACAGTATATTTACAATCCCTCATCACAATTATCATCACGAGGGGTCGTATCCCGTATGGGCCGTTAGTTTTTACAACAGTATATTTACAATCCCTCATCACAATTATCATCACGAGGGGTCGTATCCCGTATGGGCCGTTAGTGTTACCACAGTATATTTACAATCCCTCATCACAATTATCATCACGAGGGGTCGTATCCCGTATGGGCCGTTAGTGTTACCACAGTATATTTACAATCCCTCATCACAATTATCATCACGAGGGGTCGTATCCTGTATGGGCCGTTAGTGTTACCACAGTATATTTACAATCTTTCATCACAATTATCATTACACGGGGTCGTATCCTGTATGGGCCGTTAGTGTTACCACAGTATATTTACAATCCCTCATCACAATTATCATTACACGGGGTCGTATCCTGTATGGGCCGTTAGTGTTACCACAGTATATTTACAATCTTTCATCACAATTATCATTACACGGGGTCGTATCCTGTATGGGCCGTTAGTGTTACCACAGTATATTTACAATCTTTCATCACAATTATCATCACGAGGGGTCGTATCCTGTATGGGCCGTTAGTGTTACCACAGTATATTTACAATCCTTCATCACAATTATCATCACGAGGGGTCGTATCCTGTATGGGCCGTTAGTGTTACCACAGTATATTTACAATCTTTCATCACAATTATCATTACACGGGGTCGTATCCTGTATGGGCCGTTAGTGTTACCACAGTATATTTACAATCTTTCGTCACAATTGTCATTACACGGGGTCGTATCCTGTATGGGCCGTTAGTGTTACCACAGTATATTTACAATCTTTCATCACAATTATCATCACGCGGGGTCGTATCCTGTATGGGCCGTTAGTGTTACCACAGTATATTTACAATCTTTCATCACAATTATCATTACACGGGGTCGTATCCTGTATGCGCCGTTAGTGTTACCACAGTATATTTACAATCTTTCATCACAATTATCATCACGCGGGGTCGTATCCTGTATGGGCCGTTAGTGTTACCACAGTATATTTACAATCTTTCATCACAATTATCATCACGAGGGGTCGTATCCCGTATGGGCCGTTAGTGTTACCACAGTATATTTACAATCTTTCATCACAATTATCATTACACGGGGTCGTATCCTGTATGCGCCGTTAGTGTTACCACAGTATATTTACAATCTTTCATCACAATTATCATCACGCGGGGTCGTATCCTGTATGGGCCGTTAGTGTTACCACAGTATATTTACAATCTTTCATCACAATTATCATCACGCGGGGTCGTATCCCGTATGGGCCGTTAGTGTTACCACAGTATATTTACAATCTTTCATCACAATTATCATTACACGGGATCGTATCCTGTATGGGCCGTTAGTGTTACCACAGTATATTTACAATCTTTCATCACAATTATCATTACACGGGGTCGTATCCTGTATGGGCCGTTAGTGTTACCACAGTATATTTACAATCTTTCATCACAATTATCATTACACGGGGTCGTATCCTGTATGGGCCGTTAGTGTTACCACAGTATATTTACAATCTTTCATCACAATTATCATCACGAGGGGTCGTATCCTGTATGGGCCGTTAGTGTTACCACAGTATATTTACAATCTTTCATCACAATTATCATTATTCGGGGTCGTATCCTGTATGCGCTGTTAGTGTTACCACAGTATATTTACAATCTTTCATCACAATTATCAGGTCTGATTGCCCTTACTCCATGTCTTCCTAATTGTCTGATTGCTTGTAATCCATGTCTACCTAATTGTCTGGTTGCCCTTACTCCATGTCTTTCTAATTGTCTGATGCCCTTACTCCATGTTTTCCTACTTGTCAGATTGCCCTTACTCCATGTCTCCCTACTTGTCAGATTGCCCTTACTCCATGTCTTCCTACTTGTCTGATTGCCCTTACTCCATGTCTTCCTACTTGTCTGATTGCCCTTACTCCATGTCTTCCTACTTGTCTGATTGCCTTTACTCCATGTCTTCCTACTTGTCTGATTGCCTTTACTCCATGTCTTCGTAATTGTCTGATTGTCCTTACTCCATGTCTTCCTAATTGTCTGATTGTCCGTACTCCATGTCTTCCTACTTGTCTGATTGCCTTTACTCCATGTCTTCCTACTTGTCTGATTGCCCGTACTCCATGTCTTCCTACTTGTCTGGTTGCCCTTACTCCATGTCCTCCTACTTGTCTGATTTCCCTTACTCATGTCTTCCTACCTGTCTGATTGCCCTTACTCATGTCTTCCTACCTGTCTGATTGCCCTTACTCCATGTCTTCCTACTTGTCTGATTTCCCTTACTCCATGTCTTCCTACCTGTCTGATTGCCCTTACTCATGTCTTCCTACCTGTCTGATTGCCCTTACTCCATGTCTTCCTACTTGTCTGATTGCCTTTACTCCATGTCCTTCTAAATGTTTGATTGCTCTTACTCCATGTCTTTCTACCAGTATGACTGCCGTTACTGCACGTTTTTCTACTTGACTGATTGCTGTTACTGCATGTTTTCCTGCTTGTCTAATTGCCCTAAGACCATGTCTCCCTACCTGTCTCATTGCCTTTACTCCGTGTCTTCCTGCCTGTCTAATTGCTTTTACTCTATGTCGTCCTACCTGTCTTATTGCCTTTACTCTACGTATTCCTGCCTTTCTAATTGCCTTTACTCCATGTCTTCCTAATTGTCTAATTGCCTTTTCCATATGTCTTTCTACTTGTTTGATTGCCCTTACTTCATGTCTTCCTACCTGTCTGATTGCCCTTACTTCATGTTTTCTACCTGTCTTATTATCTTCACTGCATGTCTACCTGTCTTCTTGTTAACATGCCTATCTTCTCGCAAGCGTTCCTGCATGTCTGCCTTCAGGTTTAAAACCGTTCTACCCATCTTCCGATCGGAAAACACGTTTGATTGTATGCATTCTTCTTTTCATACCCATATGACTGCCTGCCTGCCTGCTTGTCCTCATTCCTTTCTATTTAATTGTCCGCCTGCCTTCCTTCATCTTCTATTGTCTCCCCGACTGCTTTCCCTTTCTGATTTGATGCATGTCTTCCTCTTGCCATCATACTTGTTCTCATACTTGCTTGTTTTCCAACCTTTATGACACCGCTGCCTACATGTATGCTTGACTGCCCATTTACATGCATTCTATCCTGCTTTCCTGTCGTCCGATGCCTTCCGCTGACCAGCTTGTCTGCTATCGTCCCCCTGTCTTTTCGTTCTTTTTTTCCATCATTCCTTTATTTTTTCCCTTAACATTATGACAAAATACATAGTTAAAATAATCTTTATGTGAAAACCCGACCCTGAAGAACTTGAATATTGTATAATTATAAAACATAACGTTGATTGCATCTAAAGGCCGACTCAAATTTCGAGACACCGATACACCAAGTACAAAATTGAAATTTAAGTGCACATAATGCGGGTGGTTTCTCAGCAAAAATGCGAATAATTCACCCCAAATTACTTTGACTTTCAATTCCGCCATAACACATTTCATACTAAAGTACAACTAAATTGGTAACTCACGTCTTCGGCAACTTAATACTGTTCTGAAAAAAAACATTGGATACTTCAATCCTGTTGTATCATTGTTACACAGTAATTACTCGTAAGAAAAGTCGGCTTTGGTTTTAAAGTTTATATTATTACAATAGTATTTTTCAAAATCAGTGTCAAGAATATTAAAATACAATTTAATTTAAAACACACGGTTGTCTTTTTGCGTAAGGTACAAAGACAAAGAAGTTGGGTGTGGCAGTTTTAGACTCATCTTGATGCCTGCACGTCATAGATTTAGACTGATGTAGGAGGAAACGCGTATTCAGAGCCAAAATGATAATTATCCGAATGCCCTCAATTTAGCTAATCCTTTGGAAATGCCTTGGGAAGTCAGTATTTGACGTCATCATCTCGTACAATGGTTTCTACATTTAGATCGCATTGTCCCGCCTTTATGTGGGTACTAAATGTGTTTATTTACAAATGGATAGGGATTTTACACTAACCAAACACTTATGGATAAGGGTCCAGTTTGTTGACATAAATTGATAAAGAGTTACTGATAGTATTCGCTATCGACTTATGGTAAATAGGTGAAACATCTCCCCAATGGTTTGACCCTTTGCTTTCACAAATGACATGTATTGAATGTAGAGTGTGTTTATTTTTTCTTATTCATTCTGTCTTGCTAATTTATTGACAGTAATTGTTTATTAACTATATCACCGGTTTATATTCAATGCACTTGATTTATGTATCGTCGTATTCAAAGTACACATCTAGGGTCATTATATCAACCGACAGTTTAATAGAAGAATGTTTCCCTTTTGTTGTCACCATTACCATCATCATCATCATAATCATCGTCGTCGTCATCGTCTTCATTGTCGTCGTTGAGGTTTTCCCCAGCGTCATCACCGCATTTTCCTTCGTTGTCGTCTTTGTTGTTTACTCCAACCTGTTTCATAAGTGTCCACCGACAGCACATGCCGATACATAGAATGTCCTTTGCCGTCCTGATTTTGATACGGATTATGCCCAGCACACCCATTAAACTGACATATCAGATACATTTAACTTGCGACAAGCACGCAAGGTAGGGTGAACATTGTTTTCTAAAGCTAATAAATGTCCCATCTAAACCTAGAGAATGTGGAATGTACATTATGAACGGATAAACGTGGGAAGATAAGCATGTATTCTCTCGCGATGTTACGCATGTAGTCAGGCGCCTTCTACAAGTATAATTTACTACCTAAATACAAATAAAATAATAAATAAATAAGTTGAAATATAGCTAATCGATTCACCAGACGTCGTATTTGATACTTTTTAAAGACTGTGGTATTTTGCCTGTCTGTCTGATACTATATTCTTCTTTGTGGCGACGCTAGAACAAAATTTAAATGAGTAACTAGGATTGATCTGGAACACAGCTTCTGTTGGTAGATCGGTAGAAAACTGCAAATACACATAGAAAGCAGTCATGTACAGGAGCAAGTCATTATTTTGACACTATCGTTAGTGCCGCTCTGCAGAGCTAGTTTCTTTTGGTATAGCTTCGTATTTTGATAAAATAATGCAACATGAATCAAATACTAGTAGTTGTTCATCAATGTTTGGGACACTCTTGGTAAATGTTGTTTTTTTTCTATGAAAAATAGCAATGTATTCAAACGATTTCATTGTAGCTAACAATTACCAAACGTATAAGATAATAAGTAAAAAGCAATGTAACAGAAAACAGCTGGCTATAACATGAATTCGACATGTAACGCCGTCTTTGTGACGGTTTTCCTTTCTTACAAATATTTTCCTTGCTTGTCGTCAACATGGGGAAATTAAATGAGACTTAATTTCCGAAAAATTATTGTCGGCATTTAAAGGAAATAACTCGAATCTACTGGTGCCTCTCCTCTTTTGTATATACACTATTTTGCCCTCCCTTCGTGTCTGGTGCTCTTCACAGCTTGAGCGTTTCTCATAACAAAGGTAATATAATCCAATCTGTCTGTCTCCTTGCTTTGTAATCTAAATATAAATTGTTCTAAATTGTAACCATCAGTCGCAAAACACTATAATCAGTTAACCATAGCCATATCAGCGTGGATAAATCATGGTAAGGCAAGCAGTGCCAACCCGGCTCAGCCAGCTCCTTTACACATTTTGATTTGAGCATAAATAAAGCAGACAAAATGGTTAAAAATAACTTGAAAAAAAAAAATATTTGTGCGATTTTTCCCAAGTCTGTGCATCAGTCTGTTGTCAATAATATGTTGATGTACCGTTTGGATTACTTAGATAGGGGGTATAAGATCCGATGACACATTGGAAAGATTAGGCTAGATTAACTATTTGAAAAACTGTCAAATCTGACATAGACTGATATCAAATTGAAAAGATAAAATTAATGTGAAAAGATCAAAATTTAATGCATACATTGAAGAATAAGTTTCATCAACTCGAAGTGGTATTTTGGCTAGTATTTTATATGCACATTGCACCATATTGTGTAATGCATGTATACAAGTTAAGCTGTAGAGTCCTTGTTGTGTTCTGTAATTGTCGTAAATTCACGTATTTTGTGTTGTTTCTCAAATGTACCGTAAATAATAATATTTGTTTAAGTCAATAATATGTTTGATATAAAACAAGAGAGAGCAATAATTAAATGTTACAATAAACACGGTGGTTGGGTTTATTATAATAGTGCTTACTTAAAATGTGGCATCCAACAGTTTGCCTGGGAAACTTTATAATTTTTATCATACACTGAAACAATACTTTCTGATTGCTTTTTAACTTAAATTACGCCTAAAATAAATGGTCATAAACGCTACTGGATGCGACCAAAACACCACTGAATTTAAAATTAACTCCATTTACTTATTTTGTAAACACTACACCCCTGTCTGAATCTACAAATCCCAAATTCGCCATTTATTTCTGAACGCGTGGAGTAACCTTTGACTGAGATGTTGAGACAATATTAATGAACTCTGTCATACATAACTTGGTACAGAGCCAAAGAAAGCAGTGAGGCCCGCGGTGAATATCGCATACATCCCGGCCTCGTAGATAATGCATAGTGAGTGGAATAATCGTTCTAATAACAGTTCGCTCCCCTTTTCGATCGTTTCCTCTACTCACAGAGTACAATTTCTGGGCGGCGTTGTTCATTCAAGAATCTGCATTTCATGTATATCTGCGTTACACAATAAAATTTCTTGAATTGGAGTTTTAACAAATTACAATCTTAATATTAATATGTGGAGCATGCCTGGACACAACTGACACGTCTGGTCTTTTATGACATGCATACTTGTTTTCGTATATGCATCACTTTTTCCCAGCATTGACTGCGAGTAGTCAACGTTATGCAGGGTCAATCCTTCGTACTCCCGAAATTCAGCTTTCTAATAACTCAAAAATAGACACCGAACAAAAATTGAAATTTACATTGTAAACCGCGACATACTCGGTCTTTGTGGTCGAAAAGGGTCTCTCTTACCAGCTGCGCTTTCATGTTACTTACTGCTGCATTATTTCCACAAATAAAAAAAAAAAAAAAAAAAAAAATTAAAAAAAAAAGGCACCCTCTGGAATCGGAAGAGAACGGAAGCTCTCGACGTGTACCGAAAACAATCGGAACTCTTCGGGAAATTCCGTCCTTGGGACTCTCATCCCTTTAATGCATCTGGTGCAATGATACTTACAGAAATTACAATCGTTTTGTTCGCCGGAAGACGGAAGAATATGCTTAAAATGTAGTTCGCACAAAGTTGAAATAGCCACAAAGTGAAGTTTTACAGGCATTGTACCATAGTGAGCTGTCATCCGAGCTGCCATCTTTGTTTTGACGTCTGTCACAAAAGAAGTCCCCATTTAGGGAAATGGCCGAGGTAATCCGACTACTTACATACATCCGAGAGATGATACGTGAGGTTATCCGAGGTGTTCCGATTGTACCGAAAATATACAAATGCAGTAAACCGAGTCGTGCCGATTTCCTCCCGGGTTAAACGTCATTAAAATCGAATTTATTTATGTAACAGTCGTAGGATTTTGTCACTTTAATGACTTTGGTCACTTATATTGTTTATTGATTTGTCATCGTATAGCGCTATTTCAATGTGGGTGAATTAGCCGATTGGCGTCATCAAACACTATACAATTGACTGAGAACTATTCTATTGTTATTTGTCTTGACGAATCTACACATTTCTTACAATTAAATGGTCCGCCCTGAAGGTAACTATTAACTGCCAGGTTTATTATTTGTTAAGAAGAATCGAGCATGGCTCAAAGCAGTTTGTTCGCTATGAACGTCATAGTAAACAATTTAATAGGAATAGTGAATTAAATTGAAAGTCTTCACTACTATTAAGAAGAAAAGGCATCGCTGAAATGAGTTTGTAAGCCACGTTGAAAGTATTAAGTTTAAATTTAAATATAAACTTTCTATGTTATAAAACATTTCAGTAAAACTACTACTATGCGTTTCAAAATCCATCATAATAAAATAATCGGACCCGCCTTTCGACCCCTTTAAATGTCGCGATGTACGTAAGGAGGCCAACTGAATCTTTCATTCTGACATTCCCTTGAAATAGTCCCAGCGATTTAATAAAACTAACATGTAGAACAGCTTTGTTAAGCCGGGCTGCAATGTCAACAACAGCAGCAGTGACAACATAATAACAAGAACGGATTCAATAACTTCAAATATGTTTTTGTGAAGCCCTATAAAAACCGGCACCTTTTCAAAAATGTTTGACGAATCTTGTTTGGGCGCCACTTGTCACTTGTTGTTTTGACAATTTATCAAACGTGTCTTTTCTTTCAGAAAAAAACCACAGAAAGACTGTCATATTATGATAAAGATGTACGTTGAAAAAATTTTTACTTGAAAACCACGTGATAATCGAAATACTAACGATGTTCGCCACAGGAAATGGTTATGTTTGTTCTTAAATTACTTAGCACGAATTTATCAGGCTTTGGCAAATAGTATAAAACTATCTGATCACAATCTATAGTATTTCCAGCTTTTGATTAGGATCTGCACTATTTACTGGGTAGTCTCCAGCTGTCTGATCAGGATCTGCACTATTTACTAGGTAGTCTCCAGCTGTCTGATCAGGATCTTCACTATTTACTGGGTAGTCTCCAGCTGTCTGATCAGGATCTGCAATATTAACAGTGTCGTCTCCAGCTGTCTGATCAGGATCTGCACTATTTACTTGGTCGTCTCAAGCTGTCTGATCAGGATTTGCACTATTTACTGGGTCGTTTCCAGCTGTCTGATCAGCATCTGCACTATTTACTGGGTCGTTTCCAGCTGTCTGATCAGGAATTGCACAATTTACTGGATCGTCTCCATCTGTCTGATCAGGATCTGCAATATTTACTGGATCGTCTCCAGCTGTCTGATCAGGATCTGCACTATTTTCAGTGTCGTTTCCAGCTGTCTGATCAGGAATTGCACTATTTACTGGATCGTCTCCATCTGTCTGATCAGGATCTGCACTATTTACAGTGTCGTCTCCAGCTGTCTGATCAGGATCTGCACTATTTACAGTGTCGTCTCCAGCTGTCTGACCAGGATCTGCACTATTTACAGTGTCGTCTCCAGCTATCTGATCAGGATCTACACTATTTACTGGCTCGTTTCCAGCTGTCTGATCAGGAATTGCACTATTTACTGGGTCGTCTCCAGCTGTCTGATCAAGATCTGCACATTTTACTGGCTCGTCCCCAGCTGTCTGATCAGGATCTGCACTATTTTCTGGGTCGTCTCCAGCTGTCTCATCAAGATCTGCACTTTTTACTGGCTCGTCTCCATCTGTCTGATCAGGATCTGCACTATTTACTGGATCGTCTCCAGCTGTCTGATCAGGATCTGCACTATTTTCAGTATCGTCTCCAGCTGTCTGATCAGCATCTGCACTATTTTCAGTATCGTCTCCAGCTGTCTGATCAGGATCTGCACTATTTACTGGATCGTCTCCAGCTGTCTGATCAGGATCTGCACTATTTTCAGTATCGTCTCCAGCTGTCTGATCAGGATCTGCACTATTTACTGGGTCGTCTCCAGCTATCTGATCAAAATCTGCACATTTTACTGGGTCGTCTCCGGCTGTCTGATCAGGATCTGCACTATTTACTGGATCGTCTCCAGCTGTCTGATCAGGATCTGCACTATTTTCAGTATCGTCTCCAGCTGTCTGATCAGGATCTGCACTATTTAAAGTGCCGTCTCCAGCTGTCTGATCAGGATCTATACTATTTACTTGGTCGTCTCCAGCTGTCTGATCAGGATCTATACTATTTACTTGGTCGTCTCCAGCTGTCTGATCAGGATCTATACTATGTACTGGGTCGTCTCTAGCTGACTGATCAGGATCTATACTATGTACTGGGTCGTCTCCAGCTGTCTGATCAGAATCTGTCCTATGTACTGGGTCGTTTCCAGCTGTCTGATCAGGATCTATAATATTTACAGTGTCGTCTCCAGCTGTCTGATCAGGATCTAAACTATGTACTGGGTCGTTTCCAGCTGTCTGGTCAAGATCTTCACTTTTTACAGTGTCGTCTCCAGCTGTCTGATCATGATTAACCCTATAAACTGGGTCGTCTCCAGCTGTCTGATCAGGATCTACGCTATAAACTGGGTCGTCTCCAGATGTCTGATCAGGATCTATAATATTTACAGTGTCGTCTCATGCTGTCTGATCAGGATCTTCGCAATAAACTGGGTCGTCTCCAGCTGTCTGATCAGGATCAACGCTATAAACTGGGTCGTCTCCAGATGTCTGATCAGGATCAACGCTATAAACTGGGTCGTCTCCAGCTGTCTGATCAGGATCAACGCTATAAACTGGGTCGTCTCCAGATGTCTGATCAGGATCTTCGCTATAAACTGGGTCGTCTCCAGCTGTCTGATCAGGATCAACGCTATAAACTGGGTCGTCTCCAGATGTCTGATCAGGATCTATAATATTTACAGTGTCGTCTCATGCTGTCTGATCAGGATCTTCGCTATAAACTGGGTCGTCTCCAGCTGTCTGATCAGGATCTATACTATTTACTTGGTCGTCTACAGCTGTCTGATGAGGATCTATACTATGTACTGGGTCGTCTCTAGCTGACTGATCAGGATCTATACTATGTACTGGGTCGTCTCCAGCTGTCTGATCAGGATCTATCCTATGTACTGGGTCGTTTCCAGCGGTCTGATCAGGATCTATAATATTTACAGTGTCGTCTCCAGCTGTCTGATCAGGATCTATACTATGTACTGGGTCGTTTCTAGCTGTCTGATCAAGATCTTCACTTTTTACAGTGTCGTCTCCAGCTGTATGATCATGATTAACCCTATAAACTGGGTCGTCTCCAGCTGTCTGATCAGGATCTACGCTATAAACTGGGTCTTCTCCAGATGTCTGATCAGGATCTATAATATTTACAGTGTCGTCTCATGCTGTCTGATCAGGATCTTCTCTATAAACTGGGTCGTCTCCAGATGTCTGATCAGGATCAACGCTATAAACTGGGTCGTCTCCAGCTGTCTGATCAGGATCAACGCTATAAACTGGGTCGTCTCATGCTGTCTGATCAGGATCTTCGCTATAAACTGGGTCGTCTCCAGCTGTCTGATCAGGATCAACGCTATAAACTGGGTCGTCTCCAGATGTCTGATCAGGATCTATAATATTTACAGTGTCGTCTCAAGCTGTCTGATCATGAATAACCCTATAAACTGGGTCGTCTCCAGCTGTCTGATCAGGATCAATGCTATAAACTGGGTCGTCTCCAGATGTCTGATCAGGATCAACGCTATAAACTGGATCGTCTCCAGCTGTCTGATCAGGATCAATGCTATAAACTGGGTCGTCTCCAGAGGTCTGATCAGGATCAATGCTATAAACTGGGTCGTCTCCAGCTGTCTGATCAGGATCAACGCTATAAACTGGGTCGTCTCATGCTGTCTGATCAGGATCTTCGCTATAAACTGGGTCGTCTCCAGCTGTCTGATCAGGATCAACGCTATAAACTGGGTCGTCTCCAGATGTCTGATCAGGATCTATAATATTTACAGTGTCGTCTCCAGCTGTCTGACCAGGATCTGCACTATTTACAGTGTCGTCTCCAGCTATCTGATCAGGATCTACACTATTTACTGGCTCGTTTCCAGCTGTCTGATCAGGAATTGCACTATTTACTGGGTCGTCTCCAGCTGTCTGATCAAGATCTGCACATTTTACTGGCTCGTCCCCAGCTGTCTGATCAGGATCTGCACTATTTTCTGGGTCGTCTCCAGCTGTCTCATCAAGATCTGCACTTTTTACTGGCTCGTCTCCATCTGTCTGATCAGGATCTGCACTATTTACTGGATCGTCTCCAGCTGTCTGATCAGGATCTGCACTATTTTCAGTATCGTCTCCAGCTGTCTGATCAGGATCTGCACTATTTTCAGTATCGTCTCCAGCTGTCTGATCAGGATCTGCACTATTTACTGGATCGTCTCCAGCTGTCTGATCAGGATCTGCACTATTTTCAGTATCGTCTCCAGCTGTCTGATCAGGATCTGCACTATTTACTGGGTCGTCTCCAGCTATCTGATCAAAATCTGCACATTTTACTGGGTCGTCTCCAGCTGTCTGATCAGGATCTGCACTATTTACTGGATCGTCTCCAGCTGTCTGATCAGGATCTGCACTATTTTCAGTATCGTCTCCAGCTGTCTGATCAGGATCTGCACTATTTAAAGTGCCGTCTCCAGCTGTCTGATCAGGATCTATACTATTTACTTGGTCGTCTCCAGCTGTCTGATCAGGATCTATACTATTAACTTGGTCGTCTCCAGCTGTCTGATCAGGATCTATACTATTTACTTGGTCGTCTCCAGCTGTCTGATCAGGATCTATACTATGTACTGGGTCGTCTCTAGCTGACTGATCAGGATCTATACTATGTACTGGGTCGTCTCCAGCTGTCTGATCAGAATCTATCCTATGTACTGGGTCGTTTCCAGCTGTCTGATCAGGATCTATAATATTTACAGTGTCGTCTCCAGCTGTCTGATCAGGATCTAAACTATGTACTGGGTCGTTTCCAGCTGTCTGGTCAAGATCTTCACTTTTTACAGTGTCGTCTCCAGCTGTCTGATCATGATTAACCCTATAAACTGGGTCGTCTCCAGCTGTCTGATCAGGATCTACGCTATAAACTGGGTCGTCTCCAGATGTCTGATCAGGATCTATAATATTTACAGTGTCGTCTCATGCTGTCTGATCAGGATCTTCGCTATAAACTGGGTCGTCTCCAGCTGTCTGATCAGGATCAACGCTATAAACTGGGTCGTCTCCAGATGTCTGATAAGGATCAACGCTATAAACTGGGTCGTCTCCAGCTGTCTGATCAGGATCAACGCTATAAACTGGGTCGTCTCCAGATGTCTGATCAGGATCTTCGCTATAAACTGGGTCGTCTCCAGCTGTCTGATCAGGATCTATAATATTTACAGTGTCGTCTCATGCTGTCTGATCAGGATCTTCGCTATAAACTGGGTCGTCTCCAGCTGTCTGATCAGGATCTATACTATTTACTTGGTCGTCTACAGCTGTCTGATGAGGATCTATACTATGTACTGGGTCGTCTCTAGCTGACTGATCAGGATCTATACTATGTACTGGGTCGTCTCCAGCTGTCTGATCAGGATCTATCCTATGTACTGGGTCGTTTCCAGCGGTCTGATCAGGATCTATAATATTTACAGTGTCGTCTCCAGCTGTCTGATCAGGATCTATACTATGTACTGGGTCGTTTCTAGCTGTCTGATCAAGATCTTCACTTTTTACAGTGTCGTCTCCAGCTGTATGATCATGATTAACCCTATAAACTGGGTCGTCTCCAGCTGTCTGATCAGGATCTACGCTATAAACTGGGTCTTCTCCAGATGTCTGATCAGGATCTATAATATTTACAGTGTCGTCTCATGCTGTCTGATCAGGATCTTCTCTATAAACTGGGTCGTCTCCAGATGTCTGATCAGGATCAACGCTATAAACTGGGTCGTCTCCAGCTGTCTGATCAGGATCAACGCTATAAACTGGGTCGTCTCATGCTGTCTGATCAGGATCTTCGCTATAAACTGGGTCGTCTCCAGCTGTCTGATCAGGATCAACGCTATAAACTGGGTCGTCTCCAGATGTCTGATCAGGATCTATAATATTTACAGTGTCGTCTCAAGCTGTCTGATCATGAATAACCCTATAAACTGGGTCGTCTCCAGCTGTCTGATCAGGATCAATGCTATAAACTGGGTCGTCTCCAGATGTCTGATCAGGATCAACGCTATAAACTGGATCGTCTCCAGCTGTCTGATCAGGATCAATGCTATAAACTGGGTCGTCTCCAGAGGTCTGATCAGGATCAATGCTATAAACTGGGTCGTCTCCAGCTGTCTGATCAGGATCAACGCTATAAACTGGGTCGTCTCATGCTGTCTGATCAGGATCTTCGCTATAAACTGGGTCGTCTCCAGCTGTCTGATCAGGATCAACGCTATAAACTGGGTCGTCTCCAGATGTCTGATCAGGATCTATAATATTTACAGTGTCGTCTCCAGCTGTCTGACCAGGATCTGCACTATTTACAGTGTCGTCTCCAGCTATCTGATCAGGATCTACACTATTTACTGGCTCGTTTCCAGCTGTCTGATCAGGAATTGCACTATTTACTGGGTCGTCTCCAGCTGTCTGATCAAGATCTGCACATTTTACTGGCTCGTCCCCAGCTGTCTGATCAGGATCTGCACTATTTTCTGGGTCGTCTCCAGCTGTCTCATCAAGATCTGCACTTTTTACTGGCTCGTCTCCATCTGTCTGATCAGGATCTGCACTATTTACTGGATCGTCTCCAGCTGTCTGATCAGGATCTGCACTATTTTCAGTATCGTCTCCAGCTGTCTGATCAGGATCTGCACTATTTTCAGTATCGTCTCCAGCTGTCTGATCAGGATCTGCACTATTTACTGGATCGTCTCCAGCTGTCTGATCAGGATCTGCACTATTTTCAGTATCGTCTCCAGCTGTCTGATCAGGATCTGCACTATTTACTGGGTCGTCTCCAGCTATCTGATCAAAATCTGCACATTTTACTGGGTCGTCTCCAGCTGTCTGATCAGGATCTGCACTATTTACTGGATCGTCTCCAGCTGTCTGATCAGGATCTGCACTATTTTCAGTATCGTCTCCAGCTGTCTGATCAGGATCTGCACTATTTAAAGTGCCGTCTCCAGCTGTCTGATCAGGATCTATACTATTTACTTGGTCGTCTCCAGCTGTCTGATCAGGATCTATACTATTAACTTGGTCGTCTCCAGCTGTCTGATCAGGATCTATACTATTTACTTGGTCGTCTCCAGCTGTCTGATCAGGATCTATACTATGTACTGGGTCGTCTCTAGCTGACTGATCAGGATCTATACTATGTACTGGGTCGTCTCCAGCTGTCTGATCAGAATCTATCCTATGTACTGGGTCGTTTCCAGCTGTCTGATCAGGATCTATAATATTTACAGTGTCGTCTCCAGCTGTCTGATCAGGATCTAAACTATGTACTGGGTCGTTTCCAGCTGTCTGGTCAAGATCTTCACTTTTTACAGTGTCGTCTCCAGCTGTCTGATCATGATTAACCCTATAAACTGGGTCGTCTCCAGCTGTCTGATCAGGATCTACGCTATAAACTGGGTCGTCTCCAGATGTCTGATCAGGATCTATAATATTTACAGTGTCGTCTCATGCTGTCTGATCAGGATCTTCGCTATAAACTGGGTCGTCTCCAGCTGTCTGATCAGGATCAACGCTATAAACTGGGTCGTCTCCAGATGTCTGATAAGGATCAACGCTATAAACTGGGTCGTCTCCAGCTGTCTGATCAGGATCAACGCTATAAACTGGGTCGTCTCCAGATGTCTGATCAGGATCTTCGCTATAAACTGGGTCGTCTCCAGCTGTCTGATCAGGATCAACGCTATAAACTGGGTCGTCTCCAGATGTCTGATCAGGATCTATAATATTTACAGTGTCGTCTCATGCTGTCTGATCAGGATCTTCGCTATAAACTGGGTCGTCTCCAGCTGTCTGATCAGGATCTATACTATTTACTTGGTCGTCTACAGCTGTCTGATGAGGATCTATACTATGTACTGGGTCGTCTCTAGCTGACTGATCAGGATCTATACTATGTACTGGGTCGTCTCCAGCTGTCTGATCAGGATCTATCCTATGTACTGGGTCGTTTCCAGCGGTCTGATCAGGATCTATAATATTTACAGTGTCGTCTCCAGCTGTCTGATCAGGATCTATACTATGTACTGGGTCGTTTCTAGCTGTCTGATCAAGATCTTCACTTTTTACAGTGTCGTCTCCAGCTGTATGATCATGATTAACCCTATAAACTGGGTCGTCTCCAGCTGTCTGATCAGGATCTACGCTATAAACTGGGTCTTCTCCAGATGTCTGATCAGGATCTATAATATTTACAGTGTCGTCTCATGCTGTCTGATCAGGATCTTCTCTATAAACTGGGTCGTCTCCAGATGTCTGATCAGGATCAACGCTATAAACTGGGTCGTCTCCAGCTGTCTGATCAGGATCAACGCTATAAACTGGGTCGTCTCATGCTGTCTGATCAGGATTTTCGCTATAAACTGGGTCGTCTCCAGCTGTCTGATCAGGATCAACGCTATAAACTGGGTCGTCTCCAGATGTCTGATCAGGATCTATAATATTTACAGTGTCGTCTCAAGCTGTCTGATCATGAATAACCCTATAAACTGGGTCGTCTCCAGCTGTCTGATCAGGATCAATGCTATAAACTGGGTCGTCTCCAGATGTCTGATCAGGATCAACGCTATAAACTGGATCGTCTCCAGCTGTCTGATCAGGATCAATGCTATAAACTGGGTCGTCTCCAGAGGTCTGATCAGGATCAATGCTATAAACTGGGTCGTCTCCAGCTGTCTGATCAGGATCAACGCTATAAACTGGGTCGTCTCATGCTATCTGATCAGGATCTTCGCTATAAACTGGGTCGTCTCCAGCTGTCTGATCAGGATCAACGCTATAAACTGGGTCGTCTCCAGATGTCTGATCAGGATCTATAATATTTACAGTGTCGTCTCCAGCTATCTGATCATGATTAACCCTATAAACTGGGTCGTCTCCAGATGTCTGATCAGGGTCTACGCTATAAACTGGGTCGTCTCCAGATGTCTGATCAGGATCTATAATATTTACAGTGTCGTCTCCAGCTGTCTGATCATGATTAACCATATAAACTGGGTCATCTCCAGATGTCTGATCAGGGTCTACGCTATAAACTGGGTCGTCTCCAGCTGTCTGATCAGGATCTATAATATTTACAGTGTCGTCTCATGCTCTCTGATCAGGATCTTCGCTATAAACTGGGTCGTCTCCAGCTGTCTGATCAGGATCAACGCTATAAACTGGGTCGTCTCCAGATGTCTGATCAGGATCTATAATATTTACAGTGTCGTCTCATGCTGTCTGATCAGGATCTTCGCTATAAACTGGGTCGTCTCCAGATGTCTGATCAGGATCTATAATATTTACAGTGTCGTCTCATGCTGTCTGATCAGGATCAACGCTATAAACTGGGTCGTCTCCATTTGTCTGATCAGGATCAACGCTATAAACTGGGTCGTCTCCAGATGTCTGATCAGGATCTATAATATTTACAGTGTCGTCTCATGCTGTCTGATCAGGATCAACGCTATAAACTGGGTCGTCTCATGCTGTCTGATCAGGATCAACGCTATAAACTGGGTCGTCTCCAGATGTCTGATCAGGATCTATAATATTTACAGTGTCGTCTCATGCTGTCTGATCAGGATCAACGCTATAAACTGGGTCGTCTCCAGCTGGCTGATCAGGATCAACGCTATAAACTGCGTCGTCTCCAGATGTCTGATCAGGATCTATAATATTTACATTGTTGTTTCATGCTGTCTGATTAGGATCTATACTATTAACAGTGTTGTCTCATGCTGTCTGATCAGGATCTATAATATTTACAGTGTTGTCTCATGCTGTCTGATCAGGATCTATACTATTTACAGTGTTGTCTCATGCTGTCTGATCAGTATCTATAATATTTACAGTGTTGTCTCATGCTATCTGATCAGGATCAACGCTATAAACTGGGTCGTCTCCAGCTGTCTGATCAGGATCTATAGTATTTACAGTGTTGTCTCATGCTGTCTGATCAGGATCAACGCTATAAACTGGGTCGTTTCCAGATGTCTGATCAGGATCTATAATATTTACAGTGTCGTCTCATGCTGTCTGATCAGGATCCTCGCTATAAACTGGGTCGTCTCCAGCTGTCTGATCAGGATCTATAATATTTACAGTGTCGTCTCATGCTGTCTGATCAGGATCCTCGCTATAAACTGGGTCGTCTCCAACAATATATTGGGATGCCTTTTTTATTTTGTGGATTTACTAATGACTAATAATTTAGCACGTGTTACTTAAAATGTAGAATAATAAGGGAATGATTTTCCCAGAAAGATAAATGAATCGTACCGAATGTTTTTATGCATTTTTCTCTTTAATTTTACTGCTTTTTACTTCATCTTATCACAATTAACAGGATCTTATATCACAATTTACATCATCTTAAAATTCAGTTGGTACACCATTTCAGCGTATGATTGCTGAAAAGATACCGTAATGAAAAGGAACAAGTTTGCATGTACATTGTCTCTTTGTTTATTGTTACATCGCACCGAGTCAATTATGGTCATATTGGTAACCTTGAGCTTATTACTGATGGAGGACAAGCCCCAGCCATGTGTCTGGCTAAAACTATCAGCGCATCTCAAGTCAGCCGGATGACCTCTCAACAAACGAATTTCCGTCCCAAACGGGACTTGAATACGCGCGTAATGGACTGGGGAATGGTAACTTGGCAACCCTAACCGCTCCACAACGGGTGCCCCCATCGTCAATTTGACATACTACCTCCGGTAGAGAGGCGATAAAAGATGAGGCCCGTCCTGGCCGTCCAGTTACAACAATGACTGACGGAAATATTGCCGCTGTTAAAAAAGCTGTGGAAGATGATGCCCGCTGTACAGTGGAGGAGATAAGTAATTTATGTGGCATTAATTCGTCATCGGTTTTTCAAATATTGACTCGCGTGTTAAAACTACGCAAGGTTTGCGCCAGGTGGATACCCCACCTTCTCACTGAGGACCTAAAACGGGAGCGTGCGTCACAGCTGCTCGATATATACAAGAATGCTAACCAAAACCGCATGAATGAAATTGTGACTGGCGATGAAACATGGGTATATTTTTATGAGCCTGACAGTAAATAAAAAAAAAGGTGTGGGTCGGTGAAAATGACCAACGGCCCCAAGTTGCCCGTAGAGCTCGCACCTAAAAACGCATTATGTATGCATTATTTTTTGATTGCCAGGGAATGGTGGCTCGAATTCCTATACCAGGAGGCAGGAGTGTTACTGGAATATTTTACCGAGATTCGGTTCTCTCTGCTGTTGTAAGCTACTATACTGCAGCCCGTCCTCGTACTGGCGTACGCGGAATCAAGCTCCTTCATGATAACGCACCTGCCCACAAGTCAGTGGTGGTAAAGTTGTATCTTAGCGACAACAGCATTGACACTTTACCACACCCTGCATATAGCCCTGATCTTGCTCCGTGCGATTTTTGGTTGAATCCTTATATCAAGAACTACATGAGAGGTCGACGTTTTGAATCTCGGCACGCCGTCGGCAGCGCGCTTTTCCAGTGTCTAAACACTATACCTAAAGAGAGCTACCGAAAAGCATTTTCCGATTGGATTCATCGCTTGGAAAAGTGCATCCAAGTCAAAGGGGAATACTTCGAAGGGTTGGTCTAACAATTTCTGCAGAAATATTACGTATACGACTAAAGCGCCACACTGATTAATACTTTATAAATGCCCCTCGTATTAATCAGTCTGATTTTTAACGTTAATCCGAGCGTAATTGGTACATGTTATACATGTATGGAAAGATTTTCCATAAATACCTAAAGAGAGCTACCGAAAAGCATTTTCTGATTGGATTCATCGCTTGGAAAAGTGCATCCAAGTCAAAGGGGAATACTTCGAAGGGTTGGTCTAACAATTTCTTCAGAAATATTACGTATACGACTAAAGCGCCACACTTATTAATACTTTATAAATGCCCCTCGTATCTACTGGAGACAATGTTTAGTGATTGAATAGTACAAATATCAGCATTTAAGTGTCAGCGCAAATGACTGACTCATGACAGTTTAAAACGACTTCTAAACTATCTAAGTTTTGCGTAGATACAGCTATATTTTTTTTCTCTTTTAATTCTACCAGTATAGGTAACATTCTTGATGTTTATTGTGCACATACGCTACTAGTCTATTTAAAAAATACAGACTCTCCTTTCAAAGTAAAGGCATTTGCTTAAAATGCTTTTTAACGATGTAGCCTTCGCGAATAAAATACATCTGCCTTATAACACGAAGAATAAGAACATTTCGTAGTCTTTTTGCTTGCATTGTGTCCAATAGATTATTGTAATGGCGCGTCTGTCGTCATTTACTTATACAACCAATACAATGACGTCATGAATGAGCACAACAAAGTTCGTTAAAAAAATTTCACAATTTAATTTGAATAATTTTTATGCTTGGTCTCACTTCCTGTACGTATGGAACGTACTAACCTTTCCCAAACGCAAACTTAAAAATTAATTGTTTTAATAATGTTTTCTCCATATTTTTATTTGATCGCGTTTTATTTATCTTCCAATAACTGTGGGTCATTTGCAACAAGGACTAAATTACCTTAAACCAGAACAAGGCAATGGAAGCAGTCGAGTTAATAATCCATAATTAAGATATAATTATTATTTTATTTTTATTTTTATTTTTATTTTTTGGTGGGTGGCGGGGTTGCCTTTATTAGGGTGTTGTTGTTGTTGTTGTTGTTGTTGTTGTTCTAGCATGTGATCATTAAACACAACTTTGTTAGTCATTTTATGACACATTGAACAGTGAAAATGCATGACAGTCTTGGGATTTAAATGTAATAATAAATCACACTTGCATAAGGAGATAAAAATGTATGTAGGGCTGGAAGCCGGATCTATTCGCATAGAGAGTTAGTCGTCCGACACAATAAGTTCCATCCCAGCTTTTGTTTACAAATCATGTTTACAGATGTATTTGCTCTTCTCTTCCTTGACTGACTCAAACCTGGGTGCGGCGTGAATATAGTCTCTTGTTCATAATGCAATTTTAAATTTCGTTTTAACATCTGTAGTAATGGTCGATTACACACAAACAACCGTTGTTGTTGTTGTTTTAGTTGATTTTGATGTCTCTTCCTGGGTAGAACCAGCACTCAGATAAACTATTTGCAATGTGTTGTGCCCATGGACTTATTGTACATCTTGTAGTCGGCCACAGGTATGAACCCGGTACCTTTCATTTCAGAGTCCTATGCCTTAATCACATTGCCATGGTCGTTCACATGTTCATTAGCATGGACCGATTGCATTAATACATGTACAGTAATGCTCTTGAAACGGGAAATTTTGCCAAACACATTTAAAAAATGAATTATAGTGTATAAAAATATATTAAAACATTTTATATTCCTTTACGCCTCACTTATGAATCTTTTCAAGTTTGAGAATGGGACACACTAAAGTACTAGAATCTCTAAAATTGAACTTGAAGAAATATATATCCTATATCCGTCTTCGCTTACGTCAATTGCAAGTAATTGCGGGATCATCCCAGTCAGACAGGCATGACCTTTGCCAATCATATCTTACTTCAATTCCCCCCCCCGCCCCCCCCCCCCCCCCCCCCCCCGTAACAGTGTCTGTCTTCCTCTCCACAACCTTATCTGTAGCGCATATATATATATCAGGACCGCTCTACCCCGGGTAGTCTAACATATATGTTGCCAGTCTACGGTAGGACCCGCCACACATTGAACGACGATAAGACACATACGGTAAACATAAATGGTCGTCCAAAAAGACATCACGACATTGCATTCACAATACCTATCTCCAGCAGTCTAGTGTAGTTTTACAGAAGTCGAGACCTTAATAAATTTAACATACAATTTCTAGGCTATGATCTTTATTCTCAAATGTGTGATTTGCAAATTTAAGCGAATCTAATGTTTGCGTTTTAACCGGACACATTGTGTTGTAAGCATATTCAAGGGAAAATTGTACCCTGGATTTTTATCTATCAGTGAACAATTAACATAACGTGTTCAAATTTTGTGCAAAGGAATTTTTACACAAGATCGCGTTTTACTTGGACCGCTAGTTTACAGAAAGCGAGTCCCACTTGTATGTTAGCAAAACTGCAACATCTGTGTTTCCTTATATGACAGGTACGTTTAAATACCGAATAACGTTTTCTCAGCAACTGGTTTTCTGGGGTGTTCCATTCTCCATAGTGCGGTCCAATACTCCTTCTCTGAATAGCCATACCACTAACTTGGCGTTATCATACATCCAAGAAGCGCTATTTACTGGACTTATCGTATCGCATGTCGTATAACATTAACTGAAGAAAACAAACTGGTATCCAAGAATCGATTTTATCTAAAATTGATTAAAATACAATCAACATAGAGAAGTTCAATACAAAGGTGTACTTGACACCAACAGAAGGATTGCATTCTTTTAGATCTGGGCAGGAAACAAAGAAACATATCTCTCTGCAGTAGCAGGTAAGTTATGAGTTTTGTTCGTTTTACTAGAATACTTGTTTATTTTTTATCAGAGGTACAAGTACATTTTAAAATGGGGATGTTTTTCTTGAACCTGATACCTAAGAAACATATTTTCCTTAAATATTGGTTCTTCAATTTTATATGATATCTCGTCAATACTGATGAGTTTGCTCAATTTTCTATGATATCTCGTCAAAATGATGAGTTTGCTCAATTTTATATGATATCTCGTCAATACTGATGAGTTTGCTCAATTTTATATGATATCTCGTCAATACTGATGAGTTTGCTCAATTTTATATGATATCTCGTCAATACTGATGAGTTGCTCAATTTAATATGATCAATACTGATGAGTTTGCTCAATTTTCTATGATATCTCGTCAATACTGATGAGTTTGCTCAATTTTCTATGGTATCTCGTCACCGTTTTGTTGTGACTTTTTCATTTGACTAAATTTTGATTTATAATGAGCCTTTTCAATTTATTACAGTAATATAAAATAAACAGACTATTAGGTATTTAAAGCACAAATAGGAAAATGATTTGTATTTGTATCATTTGAGTCTGGTTCCCTATGTCTAAATGCTCCTATAGCGACCGGGACAGATACTTGATACATGCATGCATGCATGGCGAAGTAGTTACTTAGTACGGACATGGGTCGCGAGTTCAATTACATTCTTAGCCAAACCAAAGTTTTAATTTTCATGTGGTACTAAAACATCCACAAATGGTGACGTTCAATTAAAAAGAGTCGTTCCAAGATTGTTGGGCTAGGTTTAATATAACGTGACCAGCTGTGGTATATTGTTATGTATCCACGCCTTACTACCACAATAAAGGCAACACTGTATCTGTCAGCACCCTTTTTGTAACAATGGTAATATGTTGTTCAGTTATTGGTACTCCTCAAGCCAAGACAACACATAGATAAAACGACAACGAGCACCTCATCGTAAAAGTGCGATAGAAAACAGTTTGTATCAGAACCTATTTTACTTACTTAACATGAAAATCTCCATATGAAAATGCTTACTGTGCGGTTTGAAACGTGAAACCGCTCAATTTCGGTCAGTTAATTGCGCATTATATTGTGCGAAAAATGATAATATGCAAACGAATCCTAAAACGACTGGAATTGGAAACCATTTTAATTACGATTGCATCCGGTAATAAACTAAACCAATCGCGAGCTACCGGTTATTGTAAATACTACAAAACTGCATTGTTTCAGCTATGCTCGTTATAAATTTAGAATTTTGCAAGTATATTCACGCCAATTTATCAGAAAGTTTAGATAAATTATTATTTACATTTGACAACAAATAACGTGCGGTATGTTCCAGATCACCGAAAAGATCAATTTCGGGACAGTTATAAAAAGTCTCAAACTTAAGCTGATAGCCTTATTTTAATAGGCGTATATTTTATGACATGGCAGCTAATAAATATCAGGTATTTTGTGGTCGTCTATGCAGGACACGAAGAGTTGCTAACATATATCACATTATCCAGGGACGTGCCTGGTCTTCCTCACGTAACTACGTACGTACAGTTGATTGGAAAGACGAAAAATTCTAAAGCTGTGTAAAGAGTTTAAAGTATGCCTATTTGTAGAATATTAAGTTATTTCCTTAATGCATCAAGAAATTTTAATCGTTAAGGAAAATACACGGTATAACTTTGGTAGGTTAATGCACTTACGGCGTTCAATGGTCATATATTTTCGAATCCCCACCACCACCAACCAGGCATGCCCTTGTTAGATTTTTACATTTCTAGTTCAAATACCAGATCGGGACGAAGATTTCATATAAGGAGAAATTCCAGCATATCTGCGACGCTTTGCTGGTTCTACTTAGATAATCGTTTGAATCTTATCCACAAATAATACCCGAGAAGTCATTAAGACCATTATTGTGTCTCTGTGACCTTTTTAAGTCAAATCAAAATACGTCATACATAGAGGGTTGCCGTCACCTCTGTTGTCATTTATGGATGTACCTGTACTGAAATTGGAAAATTGTTTTAAACAATTAACATGTATTCTTATAAAAAACATAATTAAAACCTGCGACAAGCCCTGACCTATATCTTTTCATTATTAAATTCGTTCAAGTCGACAGCTATATCAAATGTCTTATCACACGAGTACTTTGATAATTATAGGTGCGTTTCTGTTTCATTCGTGTATACGCAGCAACTAAATAGAAGTTGAAGTATAGGTGAATCAACGAATATCTAGGGCAGTTATTTTATGATATGGTGTCTTTTAATTGTGTGATCTATGTATGGATATTCAACCTATACATGCGTGAATCGATGTACATTCGCCATTGTGAAATCTATCAGTAATTGCTTTTTATTGACGTAAATGTAGAAAATAATTAAAGAAATTATTGTTATTAAAATTTGTGCTTTTATCTTTTGATGAACACATATTACCTGTGTGTGCGTGCGTGCGTTCGTTTGTTCGTTCGTTCGTTCGTTCTTTCGTTCGTTCGTCCGTTCGTTCGTTCGTTCGTGTGTGTGTGTTTGTGTGTGTGTGTGTGTGTGTGTGTGTGTGTGTGTGTGTGTGTGTGTGTGTGTGTGTGTGTGTGTGTGTGTGTGTGTGTGTGCGTGCGTGTGTGTGTGTAAGTGTGTGTGTGTGTGTGTGTGTGTGTGCGTGCGTGCGTGTGTGTGCGTGCGTGCGTTCGTTTGTTCGTTCGTTCGTTCGTTCGTTCTTTCGTTCGTTCGTCCGTTCGTTCGTTCGTTCGTGTGTGTGTGTGTATGTGTGTGTGTGTGTGTGTGTGTGTGTGTGTGTGTGTGTGTGTGTGTGTGTGTGTGTGTGTGTGTGTGTGTGTGTGTGTGTGTGTGTGTGTGTGTGTGTGTGCGTGTATTTGTGTGTGTGTGTGTGTGCGTGTATTTGTGTGTGTGTGTGTGTGTTTAATTTGTTATAAGGGTACCTTATAATGATGATGAGACGGACTACTCTATGAGATATGGTATGGGCGCCTTATTTAAATCAATTAAACATCGTAGGAACTGTGTCATCTTGCCTTTGCGACGCTTTGATAACATACCTGGGACAGGGGGTTTATTTGGTGCGACCAACAGAATAAGTGTGTAAACATTGACTGGCGAGATTTCTAGTTTTATAAACCCTCGTCAAATACACACTATGAGATGCATCCTAACCAACTTGTAGAATATATCTAAAAATACTCGTTACTGAAGCTGACTTTTAGCTCTTAACATTGATAACTTAATAAGTTATTTTACAGACTGACAGTTCCTTTATTCATTCGAGAAAGTGGATATTTTTACTTTCATAAATTAGTTAACAAACAAAATCCAAATTCGTCATATCAAGACCCCTTTTGCAGAAACATGTCTATCTCTACCGTCTCAATATTTAAAGGGGTTCCGGGGGTATTACAGAGTATTAAGCCCCGGTTGGAGTCAGACCGCTCATGTGGAGAAGTCGTTCAGCTGAACTGTGGTGGATATGTCTGAGGGTCTTTTACCAATATAACCATTACTGAGCCGATGCAATGTATTATTTGGCATTATAAAACTGGCACTCGTGCATATTCGTTTAACGGTTAACGGTTTAAGACCTGTTCCAAGATGGAGGATTTCCGTGCATGTTTTTATGTAAGGTCGAATAATCTTCGAAGTTTGGAGATTTCATATAATCATGAAAAACAAATAAGCGCCAGTATAATGCTGACATGCGTACAAAATACAAACAAAAATAAACAAAAGATTGGGGTGCTCCTGGCCAAACGGTTAGAGTCGCCGACTTGTAAGAAAATAACATATGTATAATATAATTTCGTGTAATGGTATTATACCAGCAAAGTAGTGCCATTATATATAGGGTTTGCTAAATTGGAAAATTTACGGTACTTTCTGAGTTGTAAATTGTTTTTCTTTCCTTGTAAATATATCACTGCCTTCTATCGCAGTGTTTCAAATAGAAAATTTTTGTATGAAATTTTAAAAATATGAATGGATTTTGACATTTTTATATGAGTCGGTATTTCATTCCAAACATACAAAAATATGAAAACGTGTCTTTGTAATATTTTGTCATCGGCCTATATTGCAAAGCAAGATCCTTCAGTGTTGTCCTGTTCGCATTTAGATGTGTATCTGGTGTTTATCCCTTGATGTCTTTTTATTATCTTTAGTGGAAAACTATAAGTCAACAATTCCTTTTCCTTGAACATTTCGCGAACAGGACAACACTGGACAATGCGTACATAAGCGTGTGGGTTCTTATTGTTTTTATTTTTCAAGCTAATCCCTCTGCGCCGGTGTTTACCAGACATTGGTCTATGGGGTTTTCCTCCACAAATATTAAGTTGAAAGACACTATTGTGTCGGTACTATTTAACAAAAAGCAAAACAAACAAACAAAAAACAAATTGGGGATGTAAACGAACGTCCGGATAGATGTGTATCTGGTGTTTATCACTTGATGTATTTTTATTATCTTTAGTGGAAATCTTTAAAATCAACAATTCCTTTTCCTTGAACATTTCCCGAACAGGACAACACTGAACAATGCGTACCTAACAAAGCTTGCATTCAAATGTAATTGCAAATGTTCGATTTTTTTTATTTTCTGAAATGTTTACATAGCTTCAATTTCAAACAAACTTATGCCTTTTTAACCGACCGTATCGAGGAAATACTACTATGTAATATAACCGGAATTGAAATAAAATAAAGGCTGCTATTTACCTAAACTTTACCTCCAAGTTTTGCATTTTACATACCACAAAGTGACGTTTACACTTTCACCTGCAGCGTTAATGATTCGGAATTCATTGCAATTATCACCCAGGTGTAAGGTTACAGGTGGTCGAATTGTAAGCTATTTCGGGTTTCCGTTAATGTTAATAATGAACTAAAAGTTGCCTCTGGTGACAAGGTTGTTGGTAATACTGTCGTGTAAAAAATGTATAATCGTTTGATTAAGCGAACCAAAAACGCTTGCAAATATTTTTCGGCGTAGCTGTCTAACCTCACTTTTGACCTACTTACAAATGCTGACTCAAGGCTAGCCTGAATGAATATCAGAGCGATTCCCATTGGTAGAAATTCCTAATAGCATCATATACCGTAGTGTTTCTAATAAACGTCCCTGGGTGGCGATATATAGTTATTTATACAGGTATTTAAGTCATAAACAAGTCTATATCAATGAGTGACATTAATGAATAGTCTCCCCTAAATAACCCCTAAATGCAAGTAGGTCCTTTCATTTGTTTTACTCGGTTTTTATGCTTGTTCTTTTTGGAGTGTATGTTGACATCTTTGACTTTCAAGTTAACCATCATCAACAAACACTTCCATTTTTTTTTTAAATAACAAATCTCTATAAGCATTTAAATGGATTTTAAGCTTATATTTGTGCAAAAGAAATTTTACCGTTTGTAACTGCATAATCTACAAAAGAACGGGCGATAAAGTCCAAGAATTCCGACTATAAAGGACCTACCTACTCTTTGGAATACCTCGGATATTAACAAACAAGGGAGATAATTTCCAGTTTACCAATGTACCCCATTTCCTACAGTATTATTGTATATAGTGTATAAAATGTCACTTGATCCTACATTTGTTTAAACATCATCCCTGTCATATGCCGCAAAGCAGACCGTTCACTTCCGGCACGATCTAACTACTTCGTAACTTTAAGTACGTGAGAATTATGAGGCGCAGATGGAGAGAGCGACTAGTTTAAAAATGTACACCATTTTCATGCCATTCTTCTCACAAATTTATATTTAATAGAAACATAAACACGATAAAAATGTGTAAGTTAATGCTTCACAAACGCCACATAGCCTTTTAAAAGAAATTTCTTGTTTTTCTTTTTTTAATCCTACGCCGTTTGTCTTTTTAAAGACATTTCTTGTTTAACCTTTTTAGCTCTATGGCGCGTTATCTCCGACATTCGCATGGGGTGATATACGTCACATGTAAACAAATATAATACTTGGCTTGACAGCAACACAATAATGTAAATACATCTCATGTGTTCTGTTTGGGGATTTTGTGCACAGCTTTTGCATAAACTTAAAGTTTGTCCTAGTGTGTGTTCTTATTGTTTTTTTATTTTTTAACACTACCTCAACTAAAAGACCGTTCAACTCGTTAAAATACTCGGAATGTTCATTCGTTTCAAATCTATAAATAACCGTCATTAGGGATTTCTGCTAAAAGTTATAATCGACGTCAGAGTGGATTGATTACCTGGATGGTGCTATCATGCGATTTAACAAGGTAGAGACGTGACTGTTTTTGTTGTTGTTGCTGTTGTTGTTGTTGTTGTTAAAAAACAAACAGTGCAGTTTCATTCGTAACTGTTCGGCGGTATCCGGAAAAGTAGGCTACTATTTTGTAGAAATGGCCGAGGTTTTTCGAGTGTGTACAACGTGTCTCAGCAGATGCAGGAATTAATTAGTTAAAACAATAAACAATAATTGGTATTGGCACATTAGACAGGTTTGAAACCGAATTGCACATGTATGTATATTTTTGTTACCTGTGTATTCATTCCTTATATTAAAGCGGTAAAAAAGTGGCCTGTCTATGTTCAATTGGTTTGTTGTCTCTTGAGCTGAGAAGTAATATTACAACGCTTGAAAAATGATGATGATGATGACGATGATGATGATGACAATGGTAATGATGATGGTGATGATGATAATAATGATGATGGCGATGGCGATGATGACGATGACGACGACGGCGACGACGACGATGATGATGATGATGATATGATGATGATGATGATGATGATGATGATGATGATGATGATGATGATGATGATGATGATGATGATGATGACGACGACGACGATGATGACGGTGATGATGATGATGATGATGATGATGATGATGATGATGATGATGATGATGATGATGATGATGACGATGAGGTGATGATGACGATGATGATGATGATGATGATGATGATGATGATGATGATGATGATGATGATGATGATGATGATTTTACACAAACATTGGGAGGGGCTTTGAGTTACAGCATAGTATGGATACTACCAGTACGTAGCTCAGTATAACCTGGTCGTTTAGACAATCTTGTTTGACTTTATACGGGCGATCGGCTGCACAAATTGACTGTGTTACTTAAAACAGACATTCAGTCACATGAAACCATAGTTTTACTTTTATGATCGTTGATATCTGTACCACGGTGTAAGTGTGTGATCAGAAGTCACGAAGTACAGAAATAAACAAAAATTAAAAGGAGTGTATATGAGCTATATAAGGGATTAAATTTGTGACTAAATTTCTTCTTTTTTGTTCAAATAAACGTGTACGGACAGCTGAAGAGAACGATTTTGAAAATATAAACATAGTTTTAAAGAGTGAATTGTAAAACAAATCACTTTTTTTGATATGGTTAAAGAAAGAAAAGTGCAAATATACGGATGGGTATATAACAGGTATTTAACTATTTAAATTTGAAGTCTGAGATATTACAGAGAGTTTGCTGTACAATGTCTTGTTCGTGTTGTTTTAGATAATGTTACATTTGTAATTAAGTTGCTGTCATAGCTGTGGCTAGTTGCTTCTGCTACTTCCGTTGTAATGTTTCTTGTTTTTAAACAGCCACAAGTAGTTAAAATAGAAATTTACGAATGAATGTTGAAATCAGATATTATTGTATGAGTGTGTATGAGTGTGTTAGAATTTTTAAAATTATTTTATATCAATGGTTGGCACTGTACATTAGTCTTTACAAAGTAACTTCTGTTTGAGTTTAGTTATCAGGTTCTGCATTTCATTCCGATCTAACATAAATATGTAATTCTATAAAAACGATATAAAAATCGAAAGGACTTCTAATGAATTACCACTTCTGGTTATTTACCAAAAAGTACCGCAAAGTGAAATTTACGACATTAACTGACGCAATATAATTTTAGCAAATCAGGGCCTACTAAGTTTTAACAATGAGTGATTGGTTTAAATGTGCTTGTTATGTGGCACTTTGTCTGCATTTCTGTCTGTTTGCGATTCCTGATTAACGTATATGGCAAACAATTATGCAAGTATATGAGTTTCTGTCTGAGAGAAATACCCCGTGGTGATTTATACAATGCAAAAGAAAGTGCAGACCTGATCGCCAGGTCTGTTATTTCTACAAACCAAGTGTTCTAGCGACCGTTTTGACTTTATATACTGTATACAATATCACTATTTTGAACCTGAAAAAAAAAGAAAACAGAATCTGACTTTCTGTCGAACATGTATCAACTATTTCAACAATGTTTTTGACCTAAACGTCGCGAGGAGTCCTAATTCTCTTCGTAATATATACACTGATATTTTTTAAATACTCGAATCCGTTGTTGAAAAAGAAGGCTAACACCTAAAATATTTATCTGATTTTTGCGTCAATGTCGAGTCAGTAATTTGTTTGTAACTAACGTATTCATAGGAAACGGAACAAGGGCTGCAGGGCAGGGTCGCGGTCCCAGTGTATTAACACGCTACGACCCCATGATGGCTATTTTGATAAAACCATCCAATTAAATATCACTAACCCGGGTTTATGGCCATGCATGTCTTAAGTTTTATTATAGCGGTATTGTGTCCATGCCATAAAAATATAGGCAAGGCAACATTCTGATCTATCACGCATTATGGTTTAACAAAAGTTTGCCTTTTGGCAATAATTTAACTATGTGTGACCGAGTCGCTGTAAATGCAATCTAAAACACCTATCCTATATATGTACAGAAAGTCCTAAGAATAACCTATAATTAATTATTAACTATGACAAGTGTTTGCATATCGTCATGTCAGCTAGGGTGACAAGATCAAATGCGCTTTTGTTGCTTTCGCTTGATTTCCGCTTAGAGATAACGGTTATAAATACAAGTGTTATCAACGAACCTAATTAAACAGTAAAAGAAATGATTAATGTTTCGGTGGTCTTCGACTGCCTGAGCCATTTCTTTCTTTATTTCTTCAAAACATCCAAACCAATTTTTGTAACATGAAAAGATTCTGTGAAGTGCTGTTAATAAATGTCCTACGTTTACTTGAAACGTGGAGCATAACATCTTACTCGTCATTACGAACTACTGTAATTTCTTTCCGAATTACACCGTACAGTTTGGTGATGATCGAAATCACACTTACTATCAAAAGCATACATTTTCTTGTTTTAACATAAATTTATTTCAATTGAACTGTTTTCTGATGTTTGTTATACATGTATATACGATTCAGAGACAATAATCGTCGTCATCATCAGCTTTAAGTTACATTTTTCATTAACAACCTATTTCATACATTAATTTAATAAAGGAAAGGCTCAACTTTGATCATAAAGAACCCATTAAATTTTGATTTCATGAAAGTCAAATCGTTTTATATCTTTCAACTTGTGCAGAGTAAATGGAGCGCACAAATAGATAAATGCGTTTAATTATGCAAGCAACTCTTATCAAATTTAGTGACGTATTCATGTCATATGTTAACCCAACCAAGGATCCTGATAGGCGTTAAACATGAACGACAGTCGAATCATTCGAAACTAGTCTCCATTTTTTCGTCAACTTGCATCACATCATCCATAATAAAATGATAATTCTTTATATGCGTCAATTAAAACTCTTTGGATATTTCCGTGGAAAGATTTTTGGAATGTCGGTGATGTGTTCATGCTTTTTTTTTTCAGACAAAAGATGGAAACTTTTTATAAGTTTATTAAATACAATTTACCCGGGATATAATATATACTATTTTGTGTATGATCCGGGTGTGGGACAGTGCCGTCTCCGCTGTCTTGTATTTGTTCTAACTACCCCGTCCCTCATCAAGTGGTTTCTAGTCCCAGGCGTTCAAAACATTATTTGAAGAATTGCTATTACCTGACCTGAGGTGCTTCTTCCCAGACAAACTGTCTGGAGTCTTCTTTCTCTAATTTAAATGGATGTGGATATAAAGGCATGATTGTATCCTTTCGATTTACCTAAAAACGAATTTAAAAGGACATAGGTATGAATAATATCCACCATAATGCTGCCTGGATATCTAGGTGTATTCAGCTTGCCGAAGCAGTTTGCAATTGTTTGGTTACGGCCTGCTACCTATAGTTGTCTCTAACTGATATAAACGGCAAATTACAATCTGAACAGATAAATAACAACATTGCTCATCCATAGACGACTGGCGAATAGTTCATAATAATTGTAAGGCTGCAAGCTATAGTGCATATGGAGCGAAGATAGACAGAGAACAATGTAAACCTTATGCAGACGTTAAAATGTGTACTATCTAGGTTTTAGATCAGACACATTATTCATATATTTTGTTTGCTTTAAACCTTAGTGACACAAGCGTTGTTCAACAGCTGATTAAAGCATACAGCCGACAATTAATAGACATAGCACGTTAAAACGTGTAAATACTAATATTTCTTATTAATTAACATATTGCTGCCACTGTAATACAAGATGTAATAATAAAACACAAAAAGGTCTCGTTTCAAAAATATCCCGACACCACATTGTGGGTTCAGTTCGGGTATGTGTTCAATCTGTCACTTATTATTTCCGTATTTAAACATTCCAATGCGTCTTTTCTTAATTCCGCATTTTAAACTTGCCGTTATTTTTTAATTTTACTGTGATGATATGCCTGACTCGGACAGCTTCTACCTAGAAATCAAATTGTTGACAAAGCGATGGCACAACAGTGAACAAGAACACTTAACTATCAGTGAAACATTAAGTCAAGCGTGTAAACGCATGTATACAAACATTACAAAAATATTACCTCTTTTGTTACTAACGTCCATGACAGGAGCCATCTGCGAACGATCAAACTCGTCTCTGAGATTTATTAAAAATTCTCACAGAAGCAGGATCGGACAGCAGCATTTTAACGCTCTGATACTACTGTTCTGTCACAGTGGCAATAAACTGGACATTGGTCAAATCATTGACAGTTATGCAAGGCGAATGCTTCTCATGAACCCGCTGTCAGAATAAAAATATTACTTGTCTTTGTGTTGCAGTTCTGAAACCATAATTGCCTATGTTTGCCCACCATGCAATTATTGTAAATATATAGTATCGAAATATCGAACATTCAAAACGTCTCCCAAGTATGAAAATAAATGATTTTAGCAAGCATTTATCAATGTTGGTAGCTCTGGTTGACAAAACATTATTAAAAATTCACGACCGCCTCCCCCCCCACCCCCACCACCACACACACACAAGAAATCCTGGATCCGCCACTGATTCAATCATGCAAATATATAGTGGCTTGTCTTTTCATGGTGGCATCTAACACATTGAACCAGAAATAACATCAGACAAAATGGTATAACTTATTGTTTACTTTAAAGGTCAAAGCTGCATGTTGATGCTGCTTTATTTGTCTCGATATACCACAAACATGACTTCAGTGGGGTGAATTCTATCTCTGCCTATAGCAGCGTACCAAGCTATATTAGAACAAGAAATGTTTAAGACGCTTTGACACAAAAAAGGATAAAGTAACAACAGTATCGTGTATTTATTAGTAAGAAGTATTGATTGAAAATAAACAGGTCTCCAAATGTTATCGTTGGACAAATAAGTGTTTTCTCTCCATCAGGTTCGAAATCTTTAGCGGAAATCCATATTGCCTCTAAAATGTCAAAAATAAAAAAGTCAGATAAAAAAGTCCATGACTTACACTTTGTTAACATTTATGTTTAAAAATCTTAAAATGCTTGAACGTACCTATGGCCAGTAATAATGCATTAGTGCCGAAAAACCGGGAGTTACTATCACCACAAGTAATAAGTGTGTATTGAATATAAGGCGAATCGTCGGATACCACCTTTTAACGCTGTTCTCTACGTTGTACGGATATATGGCGTTACAAAATTGGTAATTTTCTTTTCCGATACGTCGGAACTAATTGTTTCTGTGATATTCCTGGATCTAAGATCTTTGTAGAAATTTAAATGTTACGGCTTTAGCTAATTGGCCACATGTATGTGACATCGAGGTCCACATTACTGCTAGGCTGATCAGCTTTACATCGTAAAATAGTGGCAACCTTTTTGATTGTCCAGGTCTAAACAAAACATATTTGAAAGAAAGAAGGTTAATTTGAAATCGACTTATCATACCGAGAGTCTTTTAATATATTATTCATTAAAGTTTGGAAATATACTGCCTTTTACAACAGCATAAAAAACCAAATTGGAGCAAAAATTATCAGTTCGCTTTAATGGCATTCGATCCATTATCAATGTATATCAGTATCGTCATATCTGCAGTAAGCTGATTGTGTTTTTCTATTCTGTTTACATGTGTTAGCGTTTTGTCATTTATCTACAAACACAATCATTAACTTTTCACGCTTTTAGTTTTATAAAAAAAAAAAAACACGCACAAAACACGACAATTATTTACTAATGTTTATGATGTTTATTTTAAAAAATATTAACCTAAATAAGTGACTAAAAATTGCTCCTCCGCAACCAAGCATACAGCTGTGTGACATCAGAAACTCCAAACAACGTTTAAAACTACTCGGTAACAGATCCAGTGTCTTGCCGGGGTGTTCCGATTGGATAACGCCACAATTTTAAAGTAGTTTCAAATTATCTTTGTGTGCGTTTCGCCATTTATTCAAACAATGTAACATTTTATCACCCGCATCTCTGTGTTCGTTGCCAGATTGTGTTAGTCTGATAAACTCGTCCAGAATAATGGCGGGTTTTGATGACAGTGATTGTAATGATACCAACATTTATGCTGAATATGTCATTTTAAATAGTAACTAAAGTTAATTTAACCATTTTTGTGTATTTTTTGTCAAATTCATCATACATTTTTACGGATATCAGTGTAAAAGGGCTAAGATCTGATATCTGTATCTAAATGATGGTTATGAGGCAATATACTTTTGTTTATGAGATTGAAGAAGAAACTGGTTGGAAGAGAAAAAGTAAATCACTTGTTGTGTGATTTTGTGTGTGTGCGTGCGTGCGTGCGCGCGTGTGTGTGCGTGTTTGTGTGTATACTACAGTATAAATTTTTAAACTAACTGTACATCTAAGTACCGGCAAAGGTCATTTGCCGCATCTTATTATCGCTTGAAAGCAACAGCAACATAGCACAATCACTGCCATAAACAAGTATACATATATTTATATTCTAATGATTGAAGTGTTTATGTGTTTGAGGGCGAATGTGGTAGTTTTGACATTTCACGCATATGTTTATTGTATATCCCATAATTTATAAACTGTAAATTGGCGCGATAATGCCTTTTGAAATCTGAAACTGTACACTTAAAAAGGTGATATCCGACAGTTTGGACCAAAATTAGTTTCATATTACATCTTCGTAAACCAAAGTTACATGCACAGATCTCGTAAAATGCTGTTTATTGATGTCCTACACCTGTCGGAAAAGTAAACCATAACGCCACAATCGACATTACAAACATGTATTTCCTATCCGAGCCTTGCTGCACAGTTAGCTATTTTTAAACCAAGAAAACCATGTGACCAATAATGTTTTAGTTCATCCACGTCATACGCTGTGACGTCCATGTCTATGTTTAGTTGAAGTCCCAATCGTTCTTATTTACTGATATTTTTACATATATTAGATGTAGGCAAACTGGTAGATACCACCTTTAATTCTTTATTCATGAACGCGTAGCTTTTTACTTTTTACCATACCCGAATCTGGCAGTGATTTTATCTAATCGATATTTGTCTTGGCTGTTTCTCGACAAATTAAACTATGCCGCAGCTATTCTGGTTAAGACTGCGTCGATTATACTGTAGGATACAAATACAACAAAATAAACTTAAAAATATGATGGTCACCACTTTCCTCTTATGAATCAGGTGTGTTATTCATAACATGTGATATCTTTTTTCTGAACATTTCTAGGATATTATTCCATAATTTATTATTTTTGTTTCTAGGTACCGAGTGATGTCTATACCGCCATTGCTGTGTGTGTTACTGATCGTGCTGCCGATCATACCGCTCAGTCACGCCGGTAAGTCACGGAATTGTGAGTCGTCAAGCTTCGGTAATTACCGTCAAGTCACGGAAACTTAAATCATCAAGCTTTTGTATTTCCCGTACTCGTATTAAATATGCCGCGTAACTTTTCAGAAAGACATGATGATGATCATAGCGCTGGTTCGTGATTAAAATGATCTTGCCGTTGCATTTGTTATTGCTGCTGCAGCTGCTGCTGCTGCTGCTGCTGATGATGATGATGATGCAACTGAAGATGATGATTGTATAGGCGATCATTAGTATGATGATAAAAGCAGAGCTTTGGTAAAGCCCTTTTTCTTTATATATTGCATTCTTATCACATACCGATGAGAATTTGTATTTATGTGTTCGAGTCATGGTATTTCCTATCAGTTTTCAAAAGAGACACTAACCTGTAGCTTCGTAGCACTTATCATCCGGCCAACCATCCCAAATACACCTTTATAAACATAGAAACGTTGCTATAATCGGTTACCAAGTAGTGTGTTGCGTTAGCAGATTGTTATGATGACGGTCCATCTTTTCTTGAAGGTTTGGTACAGATTTATAAATGACACGGACAAAATTAGTTTTGGTATTTCTTGGTACTACTGGTGAATGAAGATACCAGACATATGTAGAGAACCACATTTCAGCTAGAAAGCCCTTCCTCTCGAATATCTCGCCCTGAGCGGGGCTCGAACCCACGCGATAAGTTAATGAGAAGCCAGTCTTGTCGCTCGGCAACAGGCGCCCTTTACAAATAACTGATAACTGTCGGACAATAACCAGAGGATAATATTTATCAACACTAGTCTGTCGTTATCCATGTCATTCACTTTCTCCTCCAAATAACATGTTCAAACTGTAGACTTTATTGACTGTATTTGCCTGTTTTCCTGTTCCAGGTTTCAGCTTTGTTCAAACTCTACTAGGAAAGGATGAACCGGAGATAGACAGTATTTTATATAACGGCGAAAAACTAGGTAAAACTTTAAAAACTAGTTAAAACTTTCTAGGTAAAACTTTAAAAGGTAAAACTTTAAAAACTAGGTAAAACTTTAAATAAACTTTAAAAACTAGGTAAAACTTTAAAAACTAGAAAAAAAAACTTTAAAAACTAGTTAAAACTTTAAAAACTAGGTAAAACTTAAGAAACTAGGAAAAACTTTAAAAAAATTAGGTAAAACTTTAAAAACTAGGTAAAACTTTAATGAGAATCGACATACCTGTCCATTTTTTTTTCGTTTATTAGTTATTTTAGTAATTTTCTAAATATAATTATCCTGACATTTTACCTCCTCTGTAAATCCTCAAATGCAATGAAAACATTTTAACGACAATAGTTTAAACTCGAATTATAACATAAAATAGATAACACATAAAACACTAACATTTGAATTAACACTTCAAAGCGCGATGTTGAAAAGAAAAAACATACATTTTAATGGCAATATTTATTATACTTTGTCAAGAGATAAAATTTTGACATTTTCATTGATGAAAATCAATTAACTTGTTTGCAATAATAAATCATTCAAAAATAAAACAACTCTTATTTTAATTTATTTTATATGTTGTTTCCAGCAAATCCCTGCTGTGCTTTTCCCTGTCAGAACCGCGGAGTGTGCCTCACAACGGGGCACGCTCGGTTTGTCTGCGACTGCACAAATACCGGGTTTAACGGACCACGCTGTACCAAACGTATGTTTATATACCATGCACCCCAGAACATATAATATTCAAAACTGGTTTACAAAATATGTCAATTTACATCGATACACCAAAACGTCCTGATTTTACAATACGTTAGAAATTGGTTATTATTTCAGCTTATAGAGAAGAATATGTTGTTGTTAGTACACTGAAATCTAACTATATGTGACTGTACATTCCCGAATCACACTGTCTCACGTTTTACCCCCATAATGACTTGTTTTGCTTTTCCTCTCATTTTTTATTGTCGTCGTCGTTGTTGTTCTTTTTCTCAATGAAGGTTCAAAAACAAATGTATGTAGATCTATATCTGCTTGTTATTTAATAACAATTTTGACTAGTGGTAGACTTTATTTTTTTTTTATCTCAGCTACGTTCTGGAAAAAGATAGCCCTGCTAGTGAAGCCCGACCCGGAAGCACAGCATGTCTTTGCTACTGACGGCCGCTATAAATGGATCTGGTCCATCATAAACAACGTCCCGTTGCTAAGCAACGCCGTCATGAAACGAGTGTACCTCTGTAAGTTGAGTTGTACATGTATAAGTGTGCAAGTGTGAACGTGTTTGTTTTCTTGTACATGTATATTATTTTTACGTGATTACCGATAGATTAGCGCTACCGATTTTTGAAAATACCAATGCTTTTGGTGGGACGATAAATCCTCAAAATAAGAAATTTGGAGTTTAATTGTTTTAAAAGACAATATGTGACAATGGTGTAAGCACACATATATAGTTGTTTATCTGTTCATTGCCTTATGGGCGGGGGGGGGGGGGGGGGGGGGGAGTGTTCAACTGATTGTTTATTAAGTCGAAGCCGTTGTTATATTTGGGTTAATTTACCATGTTTAATTAAAACATCAGGAGAGTATCTATGATTTTACTTTATATTAACCTTAAATGTTTTATGCGAGAGGAATGGGTTTCGACGACGTCAAAATAGAAAAAATGTTGATTTTTTTCAATTCTGGAAATGAGTTCTAATATGTTTTAAAGGTTGTATTCGACAGCTTGGACCATTTGTTTTCACTCTTGCAACCAAATTGGGTATTATTACCTGAAAAGATCTCGCGAAATGATGTTTATTTGTCCCCTAAAACCATGTTAAAAGATATGTCATTACAAAAAATGTATTTCCTATCCAAGCTACACTTCACTGTTGGCTATTTTTCTACTGAGAAAACCACGTGACCACTTATTTTTGCGAGTAATCAGCTCTGACATCAATATCTATTTTAAACTGAAATCCCCACCGAGCTTATTTATAGATTTGGAAAGAATAAACATTTAAAGCGATATATATCACGATCTGTACTGTCTAATACTGGACACAGTGTCACAAACAGCCTTTACGTAAACTAAAGTATGAGTTTATGTAGTATGTATGCTCTAATTCCCCAGATCAGGGAGGGGTGAGATGTTTATTACATAAATATGTATTACAGATCTATATATGGAAATTGCCGGATACCACCGTTAATACCAAATTTATCACTTTCTACGAGTTTACAAAACTACAAAATTAAATTAAATTTATATAATATATATATATATATATATATATATATATATATATATATATATATATATATATATATATATATATATATATATATATATATATATATATATATATATATATATATATTGTTAGATTGTAAATCATACTTTCAAATGCTCTATATATGCTACCTTTTATCCTGAACTGAAATACATGTATTTGGAATAAATATTTTACTATTTAGAGTCGTTTTATTGAATGACAAATGACAAATATTGCTCTCAATTTCTATTTATATAATAAAAAATATATTTTTATCTATATCTGTACGCTTGAAATGTATATTTCTACAGTGCGAGGTTCAATGGTTGATAGTCCGCCCACATATACGTCAGAACATGACTACGTCACATATGAAGCGTACAGTAATACGTCGTACTTTGCGCGTGCCCTTCCACCCGTGCCAAAAGACTGCCCCACACCTTTAGGGGTTGCAGGTAAGACAAGGCTCTGATTGTTTTCTTATAATTGTCGGTAAAAAACGTTCTGGGTCGCTGCATTATAGCCTTTCATTATCTCGCCGCGTGGGTTCAAGTCCTAGACAGGTCGAATTTCTTCCGTGTGAGAAATTGTTCCAGTTTAATTGCAGTGAGTCGGTGGGTGTAATTTTACACTGAAGTGTTCAGTACATATTTTTATCCTAACCCCATTCGCGACTGGAGGACTATTATCAAATTAAAAACATACTCGTGACAAGGTGGGCAGTATCCACGCGACTGAAGTTAAATAATCTCATCTTTCTGATGCATTCAGTGTCTTTATCAAATTACACAAACTGCAACACAATCTTAACGTGCATTTTGTTAACAGCCACTTTAGCAGTTGTGGGTAACATTATATGTTAAAACGGAACATTTCTCGAATACTTCAAATGTTTTTCAAATGTTGATAAATGAATCAGCGAAGATTCTGTTTTCAAATTAAATTAAGGGATACACATCTCTTCATACCGTGCAGATTTTCCTTAACATTTTATTGCAACTACATATATTTAAAAGTTATGTTTGTAAACCAGATAATCGAATTTTAATGTTGGTAAACCAGATAATAGATACTCGAATTTTAATGTTGGTAAACCAGATAATCGATTTTTAATGTTGGTAAACCAGATAATAGATAATCGAATTTTAATGTTGGTAAAAAAGATAATCGAATTTTAATGTAGGTAAACAAGATAACTGAATTTTAATGTTGGTAAGCCAGATAATCGAATTTTAATGTTGGTAAACTAGATAATTAAGTTTTAAAGATCTTTCTTGAACGGACAACATTATAGTAAATGGATATTTTACATCTTAATCTAAATCACATTCTTTAATATACATCGTATTAAAGTCAAGTATAGGTGGTATACCTGATGAATTTGTTTTCAAAATGTTGTGCAATTTAAATCAAGAACATCAGATTACTTTTGCTTAATTGCCTCCATCTTAAAGACGATCGCGGTTGTTCGCTTGTGGATAGGAGCTCTTTAGCAGGAAGGAAATTAGTAATAAATTAGGGTTAAAGGGCTTCAAAGTATGGGTTGGGGGTTCGAATCCCGGTAGAGACACGCATGGTCAACGTCTTCCTCTATTTTCACTTGGACAATTATTTCTGTCCCACCCCTCACCCCCACCCCATATAAAGAAGGAAACATGTGTCGTTTTTAATTTTCATTTTGCACAGCTATTAACTGATTCAATTTGCCAAATTCTAGGAAGGAAAGAGCTCCCGGATGCCGAACGGATCGTAGATCTGTTGATGACACGGACGGAGTTCAAACCAGAAAACGTGGTGGGCTCCAATGCTCTGTTTACGTTCTTTGCCCAGCATTTCACGCACCAGTTCTTCAAGACTGACTTCAAAAGAGGACCAGGGTTTCAGTGGGGTGGTCATGGGGTAAGGACTGTTATTTTAGTTGTCTTACATAGGATATAGCGTGGTCTTATTTGTATTTTACTATAGACTTAGTGAGATGCCTGGAAAAGCCACTTGAAATTACATGAAACAGGGATTTCAAAATCAAAAAAAAAAAAAAAGACATCAAGGACAACAATTAAAGTCGACAAATGCAGTAAACCAGGCCACTATAGAATTTGTCTACATAAGTACTATGTATATAACATGTAAGTATTTGACATGTGTTTAAACTTATAGACAAACATTCATATGATATGATTTATTGTTTTAACTTTTTGTAGGTTTTCTTTTTCAAATGCGAGTGCTCTGTTACAGGTCGATGTGTCCCATGTATATGGACAGAACAAACATGTGGAAAATATCCTTCGCAGTTTCCAGGATGGGAAATTGAAGATGCAGGTAAAGTTTCTTTTTATCTGTGTTTTTTCTTCCCCATTTTTTGTTTTCCTTGTTGTTGTTTTTGGTGTTTTTTGTTGTCGTTGTTTTGTGTTTGTGCGTTCGTGCGAGCGTTCGTGCGTGCGTGAATGCGTTCGTGCGTACGTGCGTGCTTGCGTGCGTGCGTGCGTGTGTGTGTGTTTGCTTGTCTTTTGTTTTCTTTTACGGCTCAATAATTTCCACTGGCGACCTGAGTTGTATATGGATGGCTCAAAGCTTTACAGTTATTATTCATTCCTTATTCATGTTCTCATTTACAGTATCTGCAAAAAAAATATGTTTTTGTGTGATGTAGTTTACCCGTTCGCTCTTGCATTGTTTGCCTAAGCGACTTTTGTAAACGAAATTGAAACACAATTTAGTTACCGTTCATGATTTTCAATATCAATATTTTATTGGCATGTACACAAAGTCATTGCCCAAACAAATGGCGTCAGGATACAACAAAAGATGCAATTAAATGAGAAAATTATGATATAATTATGCAATCATCTATATACAATACATTATACACTATGCAAGGAATTTATATTTTACTGTGCATAATTATCTCTTTTTAATGTGGCTACATATAAATATTTTGAGATTTTGCTACTACTCCAGATTGTTAACATTACTTTCAATGGGAAACGTTTAAACAATAAACGCTCGTCAAAATAACTAATTTCGTCTTTATTGATAAACATGTCCTGAAAAAAATATTCGTAGACGCCATCCATGGGATGATACGGATATGCTTGTATGGTTTATGTGTGTTAATTTGATGTTCTGCTTATGTAATAAATACAAGTTTAAAACTAACAACAGTTTCCTCTTGTTATTTGCTAATGTTTGTTTGTATGTTTAAACTGCATGCAAGGAGACAATACGGTACAGTGGTATTGTATTTCTGGAATTAGACCGGAGATCTATATGGACGGATCTAGCACGCGGTGGGTGGTGTCAGGATAGGCCTCGAACATAAATACAGCACTTCACGGTGTGTCACATCTTTATAGCACTAGTTATAATATTGTCCAATATATGTGTCCATTGCTACAGATAAGACGAGCAAGCGCGACTTTACGCTTAAAATGTCGCTTTAAAACGCACATAGAAATTGGACTATGTGTATAAAAACACTTTTAGGAAGGTCTGTCATGCATCTGAAATGCAGAAATGGCGCTATTTGGTTTCTAGATACCCCCCATAATTGTACTAGTTCTCGCTCAATTTGTCCTCTCTCATCTTCCCATGAACAAAATATGATTATAGGTTATCTTTGCTGCCTCGAATACAAACAGATTATGCTCATTGAAAAGGTTTCTAGCAGCTTCTAAAAGGCGGAATGACTCTACTCGGCTGGTACATGTCAAAGAAAATCTGGAGAGCATACCCCAGACCCCTCTAGCAAGGCTAGCTATCCGGCTGTCACTCAGTTAGGACCTCTACCCCTGAAAAATGTCCTGGATCAGCATCTGATCTATATTATATATCAGGTGCCACTACTTAATTGTATTACATTGTAAGCAATGTCTAATTTACATACATTAGAGAAGATGTGTATAAAATATCACAGGCTTTGCAACATGGAGATTTATTTAAGTTGACACATATCTATTGTTATTTTAAATAGCATGCACATTATTGAGGGGACGCGAGGAGTGTCTGTCTTTATCGAGAAATTGATGAATACAAAGAGGCTTAATGAGTTGTGGAACCTGTCATTTCCGTTTAAAATGACATTTACTTTAGAGCCGTACTTCGTATTTATGTAAATCCTTTCGTCGAGCTAGTGTTTCTTGATACAATAATCTTTCTAAGGTTCATGCCAATCCAGAAATAAAATAACATGTCCCGATCAGGGATGGATACAGGGGCGGGAATGGGGTATGCATCCCCAACCCACAAATTAGGAAAAAGATTAGAGTTGTGAAAACCCATACACGTAAGCTTAAAAATACTGCGTTTTTAAAGTAAATTTTGTCTGTTGACTGCTTAGGTCGAATTAATGGTCCGTTACTGTGTCTATATACCTTGTATTTTACTGCGATAAAGTTGAATGAATCTTAGTTAATACCTCCCACCAAAATATTGTGAAACCGCCCCAGATCCCGGTATAACGTGAATTAAATGTGTATAAAAGTTTGACCTTGAGCAACAGCAACTGTGACATGGTTCTGTAAGAGGGGCCAGATTTATTTCAGAGAGAAAATACTTTGTTAATACACAGCAACTATTACCCAAAAAAAATATATATGCGTATTTATATTTATTCAATTTTCCACAGGTTATCGACGGAGAAACATGGCCAATGTTTCTAAAAGACGCAGAGGTCCCAATGTCATATCCATTGCATGTGCCCGAGAACATTCGATTTGCGTTGGGTCATAAAGATTTCGGGTTGTTGCCCGGCTTGTTCGTTTACGCAACAATATGGATGCGGGAACACAATCGAGTCAGTGACATTTTAAAGGGAGAGCACCCAGAATGGGACGATGAGAGGTTGTTTCAGACAGCAAAATTAGTCATTCTTGGTATGAAATGTTATTTTAATTCTCATTTCTTGAGCCCCACGACCGTTCAGTTATACGTTAACGATTTTAGCTAAAAATAGCCAGATGCAGTGCTGCCCCCACGAATGGCAATCTGAGCTTATTTAACATGATGTAAGGTAAATACAGTTGGTATCGTATCCATAAATAATAGTTGTTAATTGTTTTCTTGAACTTAAACTTGAAGTATTTTCTGTATATAAAGAGAGTTTCATTAATAAAATAATTATATCTTAGAATATTCTTAATACTTTTCAAAATCTAATGTTATTTTCAAAGTAAAATAAGATTCTGTATAGAGGCAAACAATTCTCGAAAAAAAATGTGTTTTGAAATTAAGCGAAAGTGATAATAAAAGAATTTTGAAACGTTAAATAATGTTAGACAAAGACGAACTATTTTTAAGCTTTGATAGTATCAAAATGAACTCGTTTGTTATAAGTACAATAGTATTGTGTCGATATTTATAATGTCAACTACCTTATTAATTTCAGATAAAGTTAGATTTCATATTTAATGTTGTCGTTAACAGATTTTTTCCAAATTAGCTGGGTGGTTTTTATCATTGAATTAATAGTTTGCATTTCAGAAATAACAGGAAATTAATTGGATTCGGTTTATAGTTTGAAACAGAATGCATTAACCTTTTTGTATAAATCTTTTAGTTCAACTCTATATTATGAGACAATGTCTATATTTTAGTTGTTTTCATTCCAATCTTTACAGGTGAAACCATCAAAATCGTCATAGAGGACTATGTGCAGCATTTGAGTAATTATAACTTCAAACTTACATTTAAACCAGAACTACTATTTAACGAAGCACATCAGTATTCTAACCGCATCACATCTGAGTTCAACCACATGTATCATTGGCATCCGTTAATGCCGGAAAGTTTTAACATCTCAGGAACTATTTATGGTGTCAAGGACTTTCTTTTCCGGCCGGACCTCGTCCTAAAGCATGGCATGTCACAGTTTGTGAACGGATTAGTACATCAGCAAGCTGGGGCGGTAAGTTGATGGATGTTTGTCAGAATTTTCAACTCCACTTGAAGCAATATGAAAAGGCACAACACATAACAGCTCTTTCATATATCCGTCCTTGAATCATGAATTATTCGTGTTAACGTTGGTTTTAAATAAATGTCAACTGACGACTCGAGACTGACCCTTGGAATGACATCGCCTGCACCTAAGCGAATTATCAAAATGACAAACCACTGCGATATGAACATTGCTGGAGTGGTTTAAACAAGCAGAGGCAATAAGAAACAAAACATACCATGTAAATAAGTTATTATAAAGTCTGCTATAAATACCTTAATATATTTTAATAATTCGGGTTGTGAACATTCTTTTTACTGTGAAATTAAAAAGTCCGTACAAGCAACACAAAGTTAACTTTGGAAACCTGTCAAAAATGAAATGTCAAAATAGTGAGAGAAAAAAACTGTATAATATGCCTAATTAAAGAACCTACATTTTGCGGTACTTTTTTCTTGGCGATGAAAACTATAGTACAATAAAATAAGAGCATAACACAAATCTGGAAGAAAATGCTTTTTTTAAATTTGTACAATTTGGCACACACATTTAATTTTTAAAGAGATTAGCATTTTAAGTCAATAGAGCAAATATTCTATACGTAATTAGAGAAATGTGACACGAATTAATCATTTTTTTACGGAAAAAAAGCTTTTTCGTGTGTTTTCAATGCATGAATATTTCGGTAATTTAAATAATTTTAAGTTAAGTTCCGCTATAATTTCACTTTTATTTATTTTTGAAATTGTTATTCAGTTTACCCGAAACAACCACAACAAGTACACTCTGCCCGTTGCTAAGGAAACTATTCTACACGGACGTACATTACGTTACCAGTCGTTTAACGAGTATCGGAAGCGATTCGGACTTCTACCATATACATCATTCTTGGACTTAACAGGTGCGTGAATTGATAATAAACTCGATCTGTTTATAAAGTTGTTATTAAAAAACACATTTTGTCAGCAAATTGAGTTCTTTGATTCTTATAATGTTAAGAAAGATAAAACAACATTTTAATGTCCGCCTTCTCATTTATTCGTTATTGCATTCCACACCGGTAACATTAGGAATATATCGTCCATTTTTCTGAGAAAGTGTTCCAGTAAAAAACATACCGTTGCAAATGTGATTAGGCTGCTTTTATAAAATGCTTCCGCTATTATGAGCGACACCAAAATGGTGCTGACATTTGGACAAATAGATCCAATGTAGATTGACATCTTCTTGGTATACAGCAACTGGTGGATGCCGTATAAGGTCATTTGTTTACTGCATTTTATCCCACGGAAAGCATACCTATATTTGCTTCAAACTTGAGCCTTTTAGTAAAACTAAAAGACTGATTGTGAAACGATAAAACGAAGAACAACAACATAAAAAGATAATGCCAGCTACCAAATTAAGTTCATTTTTAAAATATTTATATTTTTCAGGTGAGGAAGAAAGTGCCAAAATTCTCGAAGAATTATACGGTGATGTGGACGCGGTGGAATTTTACGTTGGAATCGTTCTAGAGCAGGCTCGACCTAACGCCATTTTCGGGGCTACTGTAATTGAACTCGGTGGTCCCTTCTCCGTTAAGGGGCTAATGTCGGCCCCTATTTGTAGCCCCAGGCATTGGAAACCTTCTACATTTGGGGGTCAAGTTGGATTCGACCTGGTTACCACGGCAACTCTAGAGAAATTATTCTGTCTCAATATGAAGGACTGCGGTACAATATCGTTTATAGTGCCTAAAGTGAACAGTGAAAATATAAAGAGTGAACTTTAGCACAAGTATTAATATTTGTAGAATATTTAAAATCTTAATTGCGATGAAAGTATTACTTGCCCGATAATTGTTCATTGTCTCGTTTGGGATTTTATTGCTTTTGTTTTTGTTTGATCTCTGCAATGGGTACTCATAATCAATAGGAGATTACAATTAAATAATCATCAAGGACAATTCTCCATTTTTATGTTGTAATTGTTCATTGAGGATTCGATTTTAACTTAAATTGAACGTAAGCCAAACGTTGTTAAGATTACCATTGCTTACGCGAACTAATAAGTGTACCACCTGCACATATTCACTTATTCGTACTTTTTTGACTTCTCAATGAGGACTGGCCTGCAAATAAAATGGTCAATGGTTGTTTTAAAATGAAGTCTAAAAATCACCCCAATACGTTCATAAAATGCGCTTCAAGTGAAGTCTTAGCCAGCTTCCTTTATAAATTACACACAAAAATGCATTTTTGCTGTCAACAATAGGCTTAAGTCACCACTAACCGGACATAGAAGTAGATTATATAGATTCTTTAATAGGATATGGTACTTCGCGACCTATACTAGCCTGGCAAGTTCAGTGTTAGTTTTTTTAGGAACATAACTCTAACTTATAAAATGGCAACGAATGACCTCCCTTGTCTGACGTTTTCGATAAATTATGTACGTCTTGTGGAAATACTAAAAATTAAATACGTGTGTGTATATTAATGAAGATGCAGACCATAACCTTATATGTATAATATGTTGATTGAAAGGATAAAAAATCATCTGTTACTATATGAGGGAAAATAAAACAAAAGTCGAAAACTCTCTCTTATATAAACTAAATAAAAATTTCGGTTGAAAAGAGCAATAAATTATACATTTTTAAAAAGAAAATAGGGTACCCGTAATGAGAGACTTGAACGTTTAAAACTATGTGTTCTTTTTCTTTATAATATAAAGGTAGTCATTAATTTTTGTCATTACTATATATATGATTTCAGTTAAAATGTTACAAGGCCGTTGTATTTTATTAAATGTCATTATTTGCATATTTCATGACATCTCTAATCTTACAATTTATATTATGTTAAGATAGCCATTATCAGAACATTACTCAAAGTGAGACTTCATGGACTACTTTATTATGCCTCATGGCAGGTCAGTGTTATTAATTATGTTATTGTAGTAAATTATGTACAACTCTGTTAAGAAGAAACAAAAGGCCAAAACTCATTTTTTCAATTAGTTTTATTTGTTATTGTTATGTCATTACACCAAAAATGTCATTATTCCATATGTTCAAAGCCATTTATTATATTTTGAGTATTATACTTCATCATACATATGTTTTATTTTCTGAAAACATCCTATGACTGAGACATTTAATCTCCATAATGTTGCATCCTAAAGTTGTAATGAAGTTTTTATATTATATTTGATATATTTTATTTTTTATATTTAAAATGTTGCGTTATGTGCTTTAAAAATAAATTTGTATTTTTTTAATTTTTTTAACTTTATTTTTAAAGTAAAAACAAACAAAACATGAAGACTCTTACATTGATATCAAAATCCACATTCAGTGATAAAATAATAAAGAATAAATATCATAATTTATATGGTATGTGGACTATTGTGGTTACAGATACTCAACTGTACGCTAGAGAGCGGCAAGTCGGCGATAGCAAAAGAAAAAAAAAACGACTATAAAGCATTACATTGTTTGTTGCAAATATTGTGGCTCTCCTCTAGAAAACTACAACGTTGACGTTAACAAATTCACCTACATTTACAGATATTAATACCATTTAATTTATACATTTAAGAAAGAGGCAAATAATGTATCTTGCAAAATGTATATTACCCAAGGGTGCTGAAACTGTGCCTACATATTTTAATCAAATTCACATGTTTATCCCTAACAATATGTGGAACAATTTAGATTACGATACGCTGCACTTAAAAACCCACACGATGAAAATCTGCATTTTAAGATGTAGATTATTTTCTGGCCGGAAGTGATGCGGGTTTACCACGAGACGGTGCGACAGCAGGTTTGGACCCCGGAAGTGAGGTGAGGGAGGAGGCAGGTTTCAATGACGTCACACCCTTGTTGGTCGTGCCTAGAAAAGTACTGGATACTTAACGCACATATTAGAACTTTCTGGATCACAGCCATCTTGTGGAGTGATATTGTATTGTTACCCAACAGCTGCTTAGCTGCTACAACGACCCTAGATGTACGATATGAAATACAACGGAAATAATACACAAAACAACACAAATGTGATCTAAAGAATGACCGTTTTTAGGTTCGGCAACTTCGGTGTCGGTTGCCAGCCTCAGAAGGGTGTACTTAACATAGTTTGCTAGTTATTGCTTAAAGTAGCCATATTATTTCTGCAAACCATGCGATCTTAACCCACAACAAACCATTAATACATCAATATCATACCTGGCCACACGTGAGTCATATTTGACACACATTAATATCATACCTGGACACACGTGAGTCATATTTGAAATACATTAATATCATACCTGGTCACATGAAAGTAAAATTTGACATACATCAATATCATACCTGGCCACACGTGAGTCATATTTGACACACATTAATATCATACCTGGACACACGTGAGTCATATTTGACACACATTAATATCATACCTGGACACACGTGAGTCATATTTGACACACATTAATATCATACCTGGCCACACGTGAGTCATATTTGACACACATTAATATCATACCTGGCCACACGTGAGTCATATTTGACACACATTAATATCATACCTGGACACACGTGAGTCATATTTGACACACATTAATATCATACCTGGACACACGTGAGTCATATTTGACACACATTAATATCATACCTAGTCACATGAAAGTAAAATTTGACATACATTAATATCATACCTGGTCACATGAAAGTAATATTTGACACACATTAATATCATACCTGGCCACACGTGAGTCATATTTGACACACATTAATATCATACCTGGACACACGTGAGTCATATTTGACACACATTAATATCATACCTGGACACACGTGAGTCATATTTGACACACATTAATATCATACCTGGACACACGTGAGTCATATTTGACACACATTAATATCATACCTGGCCACACGTGAGTCATATTTGACACACATTAATATCATACCTGGACACACGTGAGTCATATTTGACACACATTAATATCATACCTGGTCACATGAAAGTAATATTTGACATACATTAATATCATACCTGGCCACACGTGAGTCATATCTGACATACATTAATATCATACCTGGTCACATGAAAGTAATATTTGACATACATTAATAGCATACCTGGTCACACGTGAGTCATATCTGACATACATTAATATCATACCTGGTCACACGTGAGTCATATCTGACATACATTAATATCATACCTGGCCACACGTGAGTCATATCTGACATACATTAATATCATACCTGGTCACATGAAAGTAATATTTGACATACATTAATATCATACCTGGCCACACGTGAGTAATATTTTAATTTCAACTGAGACTCTGTCAAGTGTCTTCTCTTCATCAATCAACGATGAACTAGAGCAGAACAATTCCGTTCAATCAGAATTATATTTATTATATAGTTTGCTACATCCTAACACATACAAAATCGGTTCACTCGCAAGAGTCCATTTCTTGTTACATACACTATACAAAAATTATTAGAGAAGAGAAATGCCTGAGTTAATTTATCCCGACTCATGTAACCAATCTCCCATGCAGAGTTGTCGTTCGTTCCTCTCTCAGACACCTCTGCAATGGGCTCACGTCAAGATTTTTGACGGAAATTTTAAAGTGTTATTTTAAGGATATTTTCAAATTAAAATAATACTTCTACATAAAATGAATAAACATCTACTAAAAAGACATATAATGAAGTAAATAATTAAAGATATTTAATTAATTCAAGCGCACTATTTTTGGAAGAATAACATAGTGATATTAATGCGCATTTGTAAATAAACATGGACGTGATCCACGAGGCAGTCACGTGGATCGAAAGTAGTCCCGACATTAAGTGAGCCAATAACAGAGGTGAATGTATGAGCCGATGGTAGAGAGTGTCATGTAACATTTGGTTACTTTTGGCTACAACCGTGGCAGTATGTCAGGACTCTCTGTCCAACCTATCCTAATGATACCGTCTGTAGCGCGGACCACGATAACCCCATGCGCTACATAACTATTTATAAAACTGTCACGTGATGATCTGGCTACATAACTATAAATTGTTTTTGTAAAATGTTTTACACTTAGCGACGATTGATGAATATCGTTAGGGTTACCAATTGTGATCGCAACCTTGTGTGTTGGTGATGACGTCTAGTATTCTTATTGAAGGAGATAAAGTGAAGCCAGTCTAACGAAAGAACGCGAGACTGCCTTTAGCTTGCTATTGATATAGAACCGTTCATACTTTACCTGACGAGGAGACACTGCCGTTTGAGTTGCCAGGAGCCACATTTCTTGGCGTCGTGTCAGTAACAGGTGCCCCGGTTCTTGCCATACGGTACTGGTGGTATTTGATTGAGGAGGCTGTCCGTATTGGCATGTCTGCATTCTTTTCCTGTTCCATGCTTGTCAGTGTGTCGCGGAGTTGCTTATCTGATTTTTCCAGCTGGAAATTGAATATGACACTTCCAAATACAATCATTACACTAAAAGTGTTTGCTGTTAATGTCCATTTCGCTGCTCATAACAACCCACATATGTTAATTTAAGGGGTAAAGTCAGCGATCCAGATAATATTTGGTAGCCATGTGTAAGCACTTGAACGTACAGCAACCCCCTAACAATTCTATTCATCAGAAATGCAATTTACTACAATAAACAACTATTTCTTGATTTCTTTAAGTTTCAAATCACTTTTATGGTTGTTCGTTAACAAGAAGACAATATAGTGCTTATGCAACTCAGATTTGGAGATTTATTTCAAACACACATCGGACCAAGTAAAACTACCCGTAATGCTCATAACAATAAGAGGAAAGAATGCAATTTACACACTGACATCTCGCAAAATCTTAATAGCAAGAGAAAAAGACGTGTTGGTTTTCTATTTTTGAGGTATCTTATAGGTTAATTTCTGATTGCCTCAAAGCGATCTGCAATCAAAACAGCTCAAACTTAAAGACACAAAAAACGGATAGGCCTATAACACCCACCTTGTCTCTCAGTTTCTGTTCAGTCTCCAATAGAACTTCTGTCTGTTTCTTGACCTCTGCCTTCTCTGCGTTAGCCATCCGGAGCTGAGTGACCATTTGTTCCATCTTCTTGTCAAACTCCTCTTTCTCCTCCAGAAGCTCCTCAAATATTGCCTCCACCTCCTGTCGCTTCTCTCGCTCCGCCTGTGCGCTCATTCGAACCACCTCAAAGTCACTCTGGCATGAGTTCATCTTTTCTTGCACTGGAAGAAAAAACTCTTTTAAAGATGTAGAAGGTATTTTTGTAATCTTTCAACAGCTTCGTCTGATTATAAACATGTATGCATGAAGAGTTTATAAAGTACATAAGTGTTTTATAGCCCCCTGGTTTATCTTGTTTAAATACAATACGATATTAAGACAAGGTGCAACATATAACAATTATGAAATATCACAAGATGAATAACCAGCTTGGAATGGTTAGTCGAAGAAAGGACCAACAAAGGCGTTTTTAAAAACCATTAACAAATCTCTGATCTCGCTCTTCCAGAGGTGTTTTCTCTAAAGCAACCAGTAAAAAGTAAAAACATACCAGTACGAAACAAGCTATGATGACTATTTCAACTGCCCATATTACAAAATCTGGCTTTATCCTAAATAAAAACATTTTTTTATGTTGGCAAAAAATTTATAGTGATAATAATGCATATCATGCAAATTGATTGGTACTCTGGTGAGCGTTTTCTTTTTCTAATATTAATATTCCTTCGACCAAAACAAAAGAAGATATGGTCAAAAATAGCCACACATTATTGAACTTTTATGAAATGAGAGTTAAGGACACATCTGCATAAATATACGTAAAATGAATAGAGGTTGATTCGTATGTGTTACTATTACCTGATTTTATTTCGGTATTTAACTCCTTGATACGAGCGTCTCTCTGTTCTATCTGCTTCTGAATCTCAGATCGCTCCGCCCTTGTCTCCTCTAAGGTTCCTTTCAGTGCTTTGATCTCCTTCCTGTTGCCATGTAATGAAATATACATAATTGTATAAGTCTTTCATCCTGATTTTGATGGGGTTTATTTTTTTGTTGCAATAGAAAGAAAGTAGTTTATTAAGTTCCTCTTCAGTATTACTATGATGTTTGAAGTGGTTTATCCTCGTCAATAGCTAGTATTTCGATTTGTACTGCTATTGTTAAAGAACATCTTCAAAAACATGCATATTTTCATAAGAAACTACAATGAATTAAATCATTATCGACTTAAAATTCATAAGCCTGTTGTGTTCAGTGCTCCATCATAGTAGAGGGTGACCATTGAACGTTTGAGTTCCGAGCTTTACTTGATGCTTCTTCTCGCCGTAATATGGATATATACATACATATACATATAACACAGACAATTTAATTATGCACAAAAGTTAGTTTCGATTTTATTTTTAGGCGGTGGTCTTGCTTTCAACAGAATCCAGAGTTATGAAAAACCTAAGTTCAGAAGCACAGAAGATTGACCCTACATAGTTTCTACAATCGGTTGTTATAACTGTGTTGTTGCATTTTGTTCCAACGTATAACCTATATTTAGAATAGGTGGTTCCTTTGCAGCAGATAACATGCTTGCTTTCCAATGCACAATCGATTTCCCACGGAAAAAAATAAAGTGACTATTATTTGCATACATTGAATGTTTTCAATATAAAACGTTCACCATCACTTTTCAGCGCTTTGATAACACTACCTGTCATTGAGGACCGTCTTCTTTATGTTCACATTACTATCTGGATTGTTAGGATCAGTCAGACGTGCCAGCTCTTTGGTATTGGCTTCGATACGTTCCTCAAACCGGGCCTGTAACACATCGGTAACGGTGGTATGGTTAACGATAACATTCTATGTTATTGAATCATAATTAGTCAGTCCAGTATTTTGTTCTCAATTAAGCTTCGTTGTTTTCAAAGCAGAGTTTGTTAAGCTAATAAAACTGCACGAAGACCATATTATTTTTTTAGTAAAGACCACACAGTTAAATATAACACCATGATTTGTAATGAATAAAACACGTGTACTTACTATAATGTAAGATACATAGTAGACAACTTTAAGAGATGTGGAAATATGGCTTAAAGTTCAATTAATACTAAACAAAACTAGGATATTCAGACCATTTGGTATTATTGTCTCTAGTTTGTGTATCCAGAAACTTTCCTTAAATATACGATTCATATCATAAGTGACAAAATCTATTGTTTGAAATGAGAAGTCTTTATGTTAATAATTGTTTTCATTAAAGTAAATTGCAACATTGGTTGCAAATGCAGCATCAGTAAAAATCCCAGTATCACATCTGTGGTTGTATATACCTTTCGAAAGTTTGGTCTGACCAACATAGGTTATTCAAGTTACAAGATTTATACCTGTAGGGCTTGTACAACTAGTATTTAACTTTAAACTATCGGCCATTTTGTGAAATTATTTAAGCATTGGTCAAGCTGTTTTGTAAGAATTGATTTTAAAATAGGTACAAACGTATTCATTTAAATATTACAGTCCCGAATGTACAATCGTTCTTGCCTTGAAGACAGTAATTGCTTTTCAATTTCAAAAAAATGTTTAACGTGTAGTGTAATGTTAAATATTAGTTATACTAGCTTTGCAGTACTAGTATAACACTATGGGAACTTGAAGCTTTATGCAAAAATTTACATATGTATGCAAACTCAATAAGTCGTTTAAGCGGTTCGGTATGGAATCAAAGACCTCATTTGTAAAGCTTTCGATCACCAAGCTTCTGATATCAGTCGAGACAACAAAACAGCCCTAGACACAGTATCCAGTCAGTCGAGACCACCAAAACAGTCATAGGCTCAGTATCCAATCAGCCGAGACCATAAAACAGCCACGGACTCAGTATCCAGTCAGTCAAGACCACAAGACAGCCCTGGACTCAGTATCCAGTCAGTCGATACCACAAAAACAGCCATAGACTCAGTATCCAATAAGCCAAGACCATAAAACAACCACGGACTCAGTATCCAGTCGGTCAAGACCACAAAACGGCCCTGGACTCAGTATCCAGTCAATCGAGACCACAAAACAGCCATGGATTCAGTATCCAGTCAATCGAGACCACACAACAGCCCTGGATTCAGTATCCAGTCAGTGGAGACCACAAAATAGCCCTGGACTCAATATCCAGTCAGTCAAGACCACAAAACAGCCCTGGAGTCAGTATCCAGTCAACCGAGACCACAAAACAGACCTGGATTCAGTATCCAGTCAGTGGAGACCATAAACAGCCATGGACTTAGTATCCAGTCAGTGGAGACCATAAAACAGCCCTAGACTCAGTATCCAGTCAGTCGAGACCATAACACAGCCATGGACTCAGTTTCCAGTCAGTGGAGACCATAAAACATCCCTAGACTCAGTATCCAGTCAGTCGAGACCATAAAACAGCCCTAGACTCAGTATCCAGTCAGTCGAGACCATAAAACAGCCATGGACTCAGTATCCAGTCAGTGGAGACCATAAAACAGCCCTAGACTCAGTATCCAGTCAGTTGAGACCATAAAACAGCCATGGACTCAGTATCCAATCAGTGGAGACCATAAACAGTCATGGACTCAGTATCCAATCAGTGGAGACCATAAAACAGCCCTAGACTCAGTATCCAGTCAGTTGAGACCATTACACAGTCATGGACTCAGTATCCAATCAGTGGAGACCACAAAACAGCCCGGGACTCAGTATCCAGTTAGTAGAGACCATAAAGCAGGCCTAGACTCAGTATCCAGTCAGGGAGACCACAAAACAGCCCGGGTCTCAGTATCTTGTCAGTAGAGACCATAAAGCAGGCCTAGACTCAGTATCCAGTCAGGGAGACCTCAAAATAGCCCGGGACTCAGTATCTAGTCAGTAGAGACCATAAAGCAGGCCTAAACTTAGTATCCAGTCAGTCGATACCATTAAACAGTCATGGACTCAGTATCCAATCAGTGGAGACCATAAAACAGCCCTAGACTCAGTATCCAGTAGATGGGAACCACAAACGGCCCCTAGACTCAGGCTCAATGTTTTATATTCTCGGGCCCTGGTAACAGCTTTAAAAATGAAGGCGAATTATGTAACTGGCCTGCTTAATTTGCGTCTCCTGAAACTTCTTTCTCAGCTGATCACATTCCGTCTTACTCACGTTGTAGTTCGCGTTTGCAACGCCTAAAAGTAAAGAAATGAAAAGAAATGCAAACTCAGCTCTGATTCTTGAAAGTAAATTAAATAAATTAAATAAAAATATAGTTTGACCTACAAGATATTTCGTTATCGTATTAGAAAAACATGATTTTTCAAGTATGTTTTAGACCAATGCATTTGACTGTAGTTTAAGAAACAAGAAGTCAAAAAATCGCAGCAGCAAGTCGTGTTTATGTTTAAAGAACGGCAATGTATACTGCGTGTTTGTTTTTTTTTTTTTGGTGATATTTACTGCTCAGTGAATACGTATATATTGCGGGTTTTTTTTCTTTTGTCAGTATTAAACGTCCACATTTCTAAGCCGCAATTTCTCTACAGACGATTACTGGTTTTTCAAAAATCTAGGCCAAACAAAGTTTTGAATAAACATAGAGAGTATACGATAATGACCTAATTTTACCCTAAGTCCCGCCATTTTTACATTCAAGTCCTTTCGCTCTTCATCTATGTCCTTCAGACGTTGTTCTAGCCTTTTTTCAGTCGTTTTTGCCTCCTTCAGTTCTAGCTTAATGAGCGTCTGAGTTGACCCGGATGTTCCCACAGACACTTGCTGTAAACTCTCCAATGCCTGGTCATACGCTTCATATTCTGGAGAGGGGGGCGAGACGATTCTCCCTGTTGTCAAAAGTAATTTGATTTTTTTCTCAGATAACCCTTAACATATATTATCGGAAAAGCTCGGTTTAAAATACAATTCAAACACATCAAAAACCAAGTACTGACATAGCGAATGCAGACATAGATCCTCTACTTCAACGGAGACATATTGTAAAATAGATAATTCGGCTTAGTAACTGTTTTGTAGCTCCGATTATTTGGTATGGGACAAGTACTGTACTTTTATATTTAAAACCAAAACATCACAGATGATTCCAGCTTCCGGACGGACACCTCTTGGTAGTGCAATGTATCTGGTGAAGGGTTATCGTAACTTATATGTAAAATTATGTACCACTTTATTTTTCATGTTTCGTTAGATCTTCAAAAGTTACCGCATTTAATTGTCAGACAATACATTTATTTAATCATTGTTGTTAGCATGGTGGACAAGTTTAGGCAATGACATTTGTTCAGTCACAGAGATTATTGACATAAATTTGTGACAAAATTGTCATTGCTTTTCCTTTTGCTTTATTCAATATCAATTTATTCCACCTGTATTATTCATTTGTTGCGATTTCAAATAGAAAAGGCAGGAAGTTAATGTTCGATTTCTCCATATCATGAACTTTTGCTTATAGACATTGAGACATTGATAGAATACGTATGTTTAAAACAAGGTATTTATTTCCTGAATAAACAGCGTCGATCAAATTACACATAAAAATCATAACCAGAAAGTTTGCGCCTGTGTCTGAGAAGATTCTCTGTTGAAAATAAAGAAGTATTCCATGATTAAATACAATTCTTTTTTTAATAGTAAAATGTCTGAATCACAGCATTTAACTTGAAATCTAGATATGTCTAAATAAGGAAATAAGGAAACCTCCCCAAAGCCTCCAAGTACGATCTAGAAATACACAATTATCCGTGGGAGTATACCCCACCTCAGGATCTGTTTACACATCATATGGTGTCTAGTATGTCCCTGTTAATATACACAAGCGACTATCACATTAGTTTGACACTACAAACCCAAATCGGAACTCCTCGGATAATTCCGTCCTCGGGACAATCATCCCTCGGATGTATCTGGTGCAATGATATGTGCTCAAATCACGATCGTTTTGTTCGCCGGAAGTCGGAAGAATATCCCTAAAGTGTAGTTCGCACAGAACATAAACAATGCCAGCTGTGTTTTTGCTGCGCCAGGTTAATTAAACTTGGATGATTTAAATTTGAAGCAGCAGAAAGTGAAGTTTCACAGGCATCGTACTATAGTGAGCGGTCATCAGAGCTGCCATCTTTGTTTTGACGTCTGTCACAAAAGAAGTCCTATTTAGGGAAATGGCCGAGGTACCTACATACATCCGAGAGCTGATTCATTAATTATCCGAGGTGTTCCGATTGACTACAAACCGCACCCGTCACCTCCACTCGCAACAAAATTTTAGGGGTTTGGATTGTAGTTGTATGTGGGGTTGTAATTGTGGGTGGGTTGCAATTGTGAGCGGAGTGGTAGTTGTGTGTGTGTGTGGGGGGGGGGGGGGGGGGGGGTTGTAGCTGTGGGTGGGTTGTAGTTGTATGTGATGTAGTTGTGCGTCAGGGCTTGTAGTTGTGGGTGGGATGTGAGTGATGTTGTTGTGTTGTGTGTGTGGGGGGGGGGGGGGTAGTTGTGGGTACGGGTGAGGGTTGTAGTTGTTGGTAGGATGGTAGTTGTGGGTAGATTGTTGATGTGGATGGGGTTGTAGTTGTGGGTGGTGTGTAGATGGGGGTTGGGGGGGGGGGGGGTAGTGTCATTTTAATGTGATGGCTGCCTTTTGTTACGGTACTATTAATTCCTTATTTCCTTACTCCTACATGCCACATACTGTCTCAGGGCAAACATTTCAATTATATGTCTTTAAGCATTTTTTTTTAAATTCACCCTTATTAAGCATTTTTAAACATTATATGTTCAACATATATGTCAATTAGAACAAAATATACAAAATAATATCATGCGAGCATTTTATTGACAAGAAACAAATTGACAGGAACAGATTATAATTGTATACTGTTGACAGCTATATTATAATTAAGAGAAATAAAAACAATATCTAATAATTGAAAAAAGGTGTATAATCAGTATCCGGCATAAAGATTATACCGATAGCTATTTATTTTGTACACATGATGTAAATCAAACGTACATGTATGTAAGAAAAGAAATGAGATAAGCAATGTGGGTGAAAGTTTGTGTTAAACTGTAATTTTACCCAAATCTTCGTGTGACATTCTCGGTGTGGTAGACAAAGACCGTAATTCGTCTTCGACCGTTGATCTTTTAGATCCATAGCTTCGTGCGGACTTCCGTTGAGACGTGTCCTCCGCGTCACGTGTTGTCATCATCCGGGTATCAGTTCTGAGTGAGGTCATATCCTGCTGGTCCGGTGCAAACTTTGTTACTTTTTCGGACATTTTTGTCCTTTTGGAATCAGGACGCGTTTGCGAAAACTTCCTTGTGAACTTGAATCCAATTATAAAATTCTTATAATTTGCAATAAACTGAGAATTTCCATTGCAACAATTGTATTATGAAGAAGCGTGTATGATTCATTTAACTGATTTGCAATTACACCTTCATCTGTTCAGTAATATACACAAGCGTCCAGTTTCGTTTAACCTTTTAAACAGGCACATGAGGCCTGGTGGTGCTTTTCTGTTGCAACAAATGAATTCAACAACGTATACAACTTGAGTTAAGAAATCTCTACAAAAAGAGTCGGGGCATGAAACCACAATCCAGCCTAATCGTTTAATATTTATCCCCTTCAAAATGTATCCAAACTTCCTTTCAAAAATACGCAATTACTTTTCCAACTTGAATGCAAAACCTAAAACTAAAAAACGCGCTTTATCACATTCAATATATTAACATATATTAACAATTTAATAAATGAACAAAATCTTTACACATACGATATGCTTTTTTTGTTTTCAACAAAGACTTTCAAACACAAAATGCTTTCGTCCATTGTTCTTTACCGTATCAAGTATCAGTACTAACAAAAGAGAAGCTTTTCCGTACGATACGGTTCTGTTATTAACATATCGACACGATTTAAACTTACATGCTGTTTATTTTCATGTTTCAATCGGAAATATATTTTGGTGAAATAGAGGAATTGTAACCTTATGCGCGTTGTAAGTATGCGTTCAAGTTATGATTTATATAACCTGTAAATAAAGTTTCAATAATGAAGAATTTTTTAATTAAAAGTTTTCAAACAATATAGAGCATTAAGAGAGTTTGTTTCGGACTTCATTCAGAATAAATTCTATACGACGAGCGATCTTGTTATTGCCTTAAAACCTAGTCGACGGTATCATCATCAGCTGTTTAAATTAAACTTATGATTGCACGCGTCTTATTGATAAATTGCCACCACAGCAAATATGATTCAGAATCAAGCGCTCTTGTCTCAAACATTATTGATCAAGTGTAAACGTAATGCTTCTTTTTTGATTGACCATAAAACGTTGATAGGCAATCTTCTTTTAACGAGTGTACCTATTATCAACACTCGAACAATATAATGATTGTGTGTTTCTCTTATTAAATATGAAACTAATGCATATAGTTTCTGAATATAGCTTGGTATTGAGTTAAACAGGATGCACAATGCATGTTTTGGTATAAACTGATTAGAGTTGGTCTTCTTCACTTTGTAGATACGTGCTGTTGTCGATCCTGCTGCGAAGACTAGCTGAAGTTTTCTTTATTGGGAAAGACCTAAGATGCATTAAAGTGTACTATGTAGAACTAGATGTTAAGTACAGATGATTTAATGTAAAACATCACAATGTCATTAAAATTGATATTTCGGACATAAAAATCTTATCAGTGCCTATGGCAATCGAAAGTTGTGTAGAGTAATAATGGCAACAACCATGACTCGAAAGGAAGTAACTACAAATTCCAAAGGCGGAAGAATTCGTCTGGACAAAGAAGCCAAAGATCAGGTAGACAAAACATTGTCAAGCATCGAAGCCAACATAACAGCAGCTGTACAAGCTCAGTTAGAACCGAAGCAAGAACTGGTAAAAGTCCGCCAACATATAGCTCAGTTAGAGAAGGATATTGAAGAGGCAGATAACGACAGACGGGTTCTGAATAATAAAGTGAACTCATTGAAGGCTAAACTAAGTGTAGCGAATGTGAATCTAAACACATGTAATGAAGAGAAAGAAGCCTTAAGAGTTAATCTGAATGATACTGAAATTCAGGTCGCTAGATTAGAGGAACGGTTAACGGTGTCGACATCAGAGTTGGATAGACTGAGGGACCCAGCCAATCCAGACAGCAATATGAATATGAAGAAACATGCCATTAATGATCGAAAAGAGAAGAAAACGTTAAAGGCGGAGAATGAAAATGAAGCCTCGTTGCTTGACATGGATCAAGAGATTCTACGAGTTAAAGTCAGCGATATAGGGAAACTCGAAAAAGAATTAAAAGACTTCCGAGATATGTTAGCGGTATGTGAGAAAGAAAGAGATGACGAAAAGGCACTCGAAGAGGAGGAGAGGGCAAAGAGGGAAGAGATGATCGCCGCGCTTAAAAAATTAAAAGCAGAGAGCAAGACATTCGAGCAACAGCTGAAAGACAAGCGAGTAAAAGTTGGTATTGCGATGTCAACGCAGAATGTGCATGTCAAACAGGCTGAGGAGATTGGCAAACGAGTCAAAGAGATGCAATCACAATTAAAACAAACAGAGAAAAAAATCAACGAGACTTCAACACAGCTGGAAGCCTTAAAAAACCAGCACAAAATGACTAAGACCGCATTATCGATCAACAACTACACAAAAAGGAACCAGCTTTCTCGTGGCATCAAGAATATCAGTGTCGCACAAAGTGGTCCTGGACCGGTTAAATTTGGTTCAAACAGTTCCACCAAAACCACGGACAAATCAAAAGTGAAAGTACTATCGAAAGCATCGTCCATTCCTGACCGCACGAAACTGACGGCAAATGGTGCCGAGAAAAAACCTCTAAGAGAAGTGAAGTCAGCGCAGACGCGGAGAAGTGAAACTGGGTCAAAAGATTTGAGGCAATCGTTGACATCCAGGCAGCCTATCGCAGGCGGGGCAAAATCAAAAGAGAAAAGAAATTCTGTACAGTTTGTTCCACCGCCTAAAGTAAAAGTCGGACAGAAATCTTAATACCGATTTGGATTATGACGTTACACTGACCAGGTTTTACTGTTTCATGGAGTATCATGTAGCATCCATTTACATTAATGTGTTTTGGTTTAAAATAATGTGAACACATTTTAATGAAAAAATCTCTTTTTTAGTTTTACGTATTTACGCAATATTTTTTTTAATTATTAGCCTTTCACCTAGGCTTTGTTGCTGCTGCAGATTTTTTTCCTGTGTGAGTCTGTTGTTAAAATTAATGATGTACGTGCATTTTACGAACGTAATACTGAACTAAGAAACTCTCTTTGTTGTGTTTTTCTTTTAAACGTTCTTTCGGGTCTTGTATGATGATAGTGATCATGATGAAGATGAAGGCATAATTGATTGGTACCTCTTGTATGTTAAATTATATCGCTTCAGTTTAACCCTCGTCATAAGTTAAAGCGTTTAGCGTCAAGCTCAGTGTCATAGAAAGCGAGGTCCTTGTAATTGTAAACGTTTATTGTTAATTATTGTTCCACGTAGTTAGCGCCTTTTATAAAAAATGTCCCTCTTTTGTTTTGTGAATATCGGTAACATAGTTTAAGTTGACTGGCCGCCCGTAAAGAGATCTATATTAATGTTACATGTTTTTGTTTAGTAAATTCAATACAAGAGTTACATGGATGTATATTGCATGCTTATAGTCGAAAATGTTTCTTCTGTATAACAACAGAAATGTAACACACATAAACATCAAACTACTTGTGTAATAACACAAGTCTTTCTGTGTAGGAACAGTAATATTTAATTTAATTTCTGTGGGAAAAACGCAAAGAATGAGGAAAACCTAACTATTTCAGCGGTGAGTGTAACTTTGTTGTTGTTGATGTTGTTGGCGTTTTATGTATCAATTTCATACAGATTCAACAAATAACTGTCTACCATTTCTGTAAGGCATTGATTAAAAGGTTTTCTCTATGTGTCTTTATGAATTTAAGCTTGGAGTTTTTCTTTTCATATCAAACACTTTGATTCGTTTTGACCACGACCTCAGGTGATGCCATTTGATGGTTTTATATAAAATTGCCATGATATTTTTATAGCTATGACTAGCCCCTACAACAGGTCGAGATCCGGGACCATGGTTTCCCAACGGAAATCCACCGACCACGAACAATCACACAGGTAACGTTTATATTGGGTACTTTTATTCAATAAATACATTTATAAACTATATATAAAATAAACTAATTTATTTGATTATTTTTATCGAGGGAGTGGGGCAAGAGCTCGAATATAAATATTCATAATTAATTATCTTCTTTGTTCTTCTTTTTCTTTCTTTTTTATTCTTCTTCTTTCGTCTTACTTCTTCTTCTTTTTCTGCTTTATTTTTCTGTTTCTTCTTTCTTCCTTTTTCATCTTCTCATTTTGCTTCCTCTTTCATTCTCTCTTTGCATTATCAGTAAAATATACTTTATAGTTTGAAGAATGCTAAATGTTACGCGTTTTAGCAGCCAATTAACTGATGAGTCGCACTAATACTATTGTAATGTTGAGATATCCAGCTATTGACAAAGCAGGTCCGTTTCACTTACATGTCCGAGGGTAGAACCACTGACGCGACGCTTGTTAGCCAGCTTTCACTAAAAGCAGCTTGGTCTCAGTAGGTCAAGTCTATAATTATAAAATCTAGGTTCAAAGAAGTAAAATTTTGTTGACCCACTTTAAATAAGGAATAAAACATTACATTTGATCACAAGAATGAAATGTATATTTAAATATGTAGGCATAACATTGTGTTGTCTTGAGGATGACAGAATCAAAGCCATCCGGACGCTTCTCAGCTACTGTTTAAGCCATTGTAGGTCACCCATCGTCGGAGCTCACATCTACTGAATACGTTTCACTCCATTCATACACCGTTGGATTTTTTATCTACGATATCGCCGTATTGAGAGTTAAATTTTAATAGATATCAGCCAATCAAAACAACGCTTACATTTCCGATACTCGTACGTATGGAGGTAGCTATGTACATCTGGAAACTTCAATTCTCCTTGCATTGATTACGTCATTTTGTAAGGAAAGATGAAACAATGAAAGATCGAGCTTTATTATTGGACTGAAATCTTTTCGGATTATGAAGCGACCAAGGATATATAACCAGAAACGGCGAAAAGTGAACTAAATATCCCACGGGCGATGAATAGTGAGTCACGGAATGGATCGGTCGTGGGTGTCCGATGATGAGGTCCTCAAGCTAGCATACCTATATAATTATAGTTATAGTTATTGCTCTCTATCGAGCTAAACAGCTTATTGTCAATGTTGTTGGAGCGACATTTGGCCTAATATCAGCTTTCTTTCTTGTCAGTTAAATCAGTTAAAACTATTTTAAGATATAAGTATTTATCAAGTCTATTTATGGATACCTTTTCAGGCAGCTATTATAGAGGGTATTCGACCGGTTTTTTTTCCTCTCAAATAATCAGGTTTATTATAGGTCTCGGAAAGATACCACGAACTGCTGTTTATTGATGTTCTAAGTATCTGTAACAGTGAATCCCAATCGCCATTACAACCATGGTATTTCCCATCTGAGTCACACAGCACTGATAGTTATTTTAAACAAAGAAAACCACGTGACCACCTTCTTTTGAGTTCACGTGTTATCACCATCCGGGTAAGTCGCTCTGACGTCAATGTAAATTTTAGCAGAATTTCTAAAAGTCTGGAGTTCCTTCCCCTTTCACTACGTTTTCGGGTCAGCTGAAATTAGCTGAAATTCCCATCGTGCTTATTTATAGATTTGGAAAAATGGGCATTGAAAACGATATAGTTCGCGATATGTAATGTCCAACGGTTGAGGTAATTTTATCAACAAATTTATTTGCGCTTTAGTATAAGTTTATTCAGCAATTAGCACAAATTCCCAACATCAAGGGTAACATAATGTTGTAACATGTATTACATAGGTTAACTGTCGAATACAAATTTTAAATCCTGTAGATACTGGACTACCAAATTCACTGCTTTCTTCCTTCCAGAGACATGGACTATAGACCTAAGAGCATCATGAAGGGTCGGAACAAATCTGCTCGCCGAAGTACCCTGCTGACAGAAGAGGAGAAAGATATACAGATCGTCAAACTAACCTACATGGTAATCATCATCGTCATTCTTAATATCATCGTCATCATTATCATCATCCGCAGCAGCAGCAGCTGCAGTAGTAGCATCAGTTATAACTTTCATTATCATCGTTCCCATCATAACTATCATTACCATCATCATCTTTGTCACCAATTACATCATCGCTTTCACAATCATCATTGACTTCATTGTACAGTGTTTTCTCGTAAAAAGGTTGTGGTTTGTGAGGATAAGGCTTTCTTAGAGCTTTTAGTAATCTATTTTGATAGTGCAAGTGCATTTGTTTTATTTGTGTGTATATCAGATTCATAACGACTACGACATCTTGTGAACATTTTTAACCATCTAACATACATAAACTCGGCTATACCTAGGTACAGAAACTTGAGGAGCGCCTGAAGACAGCTAAGGTTGAAGCGGAAAATGCTAAGAGAGATCTTCAGAACGAGATAGAGGGGAGGAAGGTTGTTGATAAGAAATTAAAAAACTCGGAAGCAGAGATCAAAGATCTGAGACAGAAGATGAGTTCATCCAAGGCCAAACTAGGTATTGTTACGGCAAATGTTAACATTGGAAAACACGAAGCAGACGAACTCCGGAAATCTAACCAGGAGCATCTGATACAGATTGCCAGGTAATGACCAATCGGAACTCCTCTTCGATAACTGTGTCAACCGGCAAAAGACTTGGGAGTTCCGGATGGTTTGCGTAAACCAATCTAGCTTATTTTTTTAGCCGGGTAAAGGTGGGGGTTGTTTCTGACACTTAATGCGACTGTCGAACCAGTAGAATTTCAATGTTTTATCTTTAGATAAAGTCACTTGTTATGATTAGTTTATGCATTCTGACGACATTTAGCGCGGAGTATTTATTTTGTATGCAAAGGAATAGTAACTACTGGCTATCTTCCTGTTAACATCTACAGTGATTTCCCTTCTTTGCGACATTTTATAAAGAAACGTTAAATAAGACTTCCTTTGTAATATTATGAAAGTGCAAATAATAAAAAATAAGTCACGTGGTCAAATAATAATTTAACTAATAAGTTATTAACGTAAATGATAACTTGTTGGCTGAGAAATCATGATGAGCAAATAACTCTTGCAGTTTGACGTGTTCTGTTTAGTTATTCTTATCTCCCTTCCCAGACTTGAAGAGCGATTGAAAGCAGCTAATAAAGAAGTTGAACGAATGCGACATCCGCTCAATCCGGACGGAAGTGAAGAGGTTAATATTTTGATTGTCTCAATTTTATCCTTACTTAAAACGAATCTGTCAGTCTTGGACAAACACTGCGGTACAAGGTCAGCAAAGTCTCGCAGTCATTTAGCATCAAAGAAGTGAGTAGTTACAGCAATAGTAACTCAGAATTAAGTTCTAGTATATAATTGTAGTGAATGCTGAATAAATGGTGTAGCTATGTTTCAATTGCGGAATAAGTAACTTAAAACATCAAAGCATTTTAGCAAAATGGAAGAACACACACTATCCAGTGGCAATACGATTAATCATGGTACATTGATATCAGTTCCTTTACAATCGGAATATTTCAATGCTGAGAAAAGCTTCTGTATTGCTGTGCCTTTTCATTTTCCAATTAGAAATTACAGTTAAACGAACCATCCTTGCTTAATGTTTTATTAATACGTATTTTCTATTTCCACCTTTACCTTTTTTCAGATAAAGCGACGAATAACCAATGATAAAAAGGAGGTGAAACGATTAAAAACTGAGGTTCAAAAACTACAGGTATTTTAACCAAATTTTACCATTAAAGCGTTTTGATCCAAGTTTTGTGTTGGTACAGGTCCCACTTCAAACGGCGACTAATCTGTAATGTATACTCTTTAAAACACGATTTTACGCAAATGTTTTTACCAAGAACTGCTGTGTGTACTAAATATATGCAAATTTATTATCCCGAAAGATAATAGCCAATTTTAAGGTAAAGCAACTGTAATAGAAAATATCTAGAATTTGAACAGCGGATAAATTGTATACTTTAATGTAGACATGTATGCCAAATTTTATAAAAGTTCTCCATCCAGTTTTGATTTTATAGATATTCTTGTCTTCTAAAATTGGTATTAAATGCATCTCCTTTTTAGAAATTAGAAAACTCCAAATATTATGCTATATACTCTTTTAGAGAAGTGCATTGCTATCAAGTAGCATTTGGAAACAAGATATAGCATAAGACAAACCAACCAAATATGTTACTTGATTGGTTTGGCTCAAACTATCTGAAATATGTAATTTATTGTTTACAAACCCAACGCATTTTAGGCTGTTTTCCCGATTTTTCTCCTTATTTCACTTTATGGCAAGAATAACAGAATTATTAAATTATTGCACAAAATGTTCTATAAAGTATTTTGGCTGATGCTGCTAAAAAATAATAATTTCACCACATGGTTTATTTTTTAGACTTTGAATATACCAGGTAACGAATTTAAATTTTAAATTTAATACAAATTATACAATTAAAATTCATTTACAAAAATAAAAATTAAAAACTATACAAGTTTCCTTCTCAATCTGGTAGAGTGATAAAGAAATAATTGGAAAAGTAAAAAAGTTGAAAGAAAGAAAGAGTTGACCCTTCGTGCCCATACCGGGATACGAACCAACAACGCCCAGTTTTGAAGCATTTTGACCCTAATTTTGATACCCTTCAATTGGAGTGTGCAGCATTACATTTGTTCTACCTCAACACGTTTGCAGTTGTACTAATTATACATGAACTGACGTTAAAACGACCAGGTAACAATTAAGCGTATGTACATGACAGAGAAGGGCATCATTATGCAGCATTTTGCAGGACCTTTTCAGGTAACAATGACTGATTTGGTTATTTTAGAAAAGAAAAACTGGTCCAAACTGTCAGATAGGCCCCTACATCCTTAAACAAAAGGTAGCATGGCATATATGCTAAGTAAACTCTCATGCATTTGAATTCCTTGTCAACCCTTGTTTGTCGTGTTTATTACATCCCGTGTTTGTCGTGTCTATTAAAACCATTGTCTGTCGTATCACTTGTCTGTCGTGTCTATAAAAATCCTTGTCTGTCGTATCTATAACAAATCCTTGTCTGTCGTGTCTGTTACAACGTTTGTCTGTCGTGTCTGTTACAACGCTTGTCTGTCGTATCAATTGTCTGTCGTGTCTATAACAAACCCTTGTCTGTCGTATCAATTGTCTGTCGTGTCTATTAAAACCATTGTCTGTCGTATCAATTGTCTGTCGTGTCTGTTACAACGCTTGTCTGACGTGTCTATCACAACCCGTGTCTGTTGTGTCTGTTAAAATCCTTGTCTGTCGTATCTATTAAAATCCTTGTCTGTCGTATCTATAACAGCCCTTCTCTGCCATGTCTATTAAAACCCTTGTCTGTCGTCTCTATTAAAACCCTTGTCTGCCTTGTCTATTACAAGCCCTGTCTGTCGTGTCTATTAAAACTCTATCTGTCGTGTCTATTACTGTAGGAACAGCACGACCAAGACCGCCAGAGACTATTGGAGAAGGACGCGGAGATCAAGGAGTTAGAACAGGAGCTCAACAAAAACTACAGACTCGTGGATAACCTGAAAGCTAGTCTTGAAGAGGAGGTCTTAAACGCCCAGGTGACGTAATACGCGGTTGTGTCTTAATTATAATGATATATTGTTGTGTTATTTTAAACTACACAATTATTGGACCAACAGTTTTACAATTAAAGGCGGTATCAGACAGCTTGGTCCTATCCTTTATTCTTAATGATCCAAATAAGTAATTGTTACCTGAAAAAGTCATGCAAAATACTATTATATGATGCCTTTGATCTGTGTGAACAGTGAACCTGAAACCCCTCATTGTAAATTACAAACGGGTAATTCCTATCTGAGCCACGTGATAGCCATTTAAAATCTAGGAAAACCAAGTTAATACTTACTATTACATGTACGTTATATCGTCTGCCGAATAGCCCGCGCCGACGTCGACTTCCTTTTAAGCAGAGAGAACCATCTTTCATATTTATAGATTTGGAAATAATGAACATTTAGTGTGTGGGTTTTTTTTCGCGAATTGTACTGTATTACAGTATAGGTAGTGTTCAAAATCTTCTTTGCAGAGACTTAAGAATGAATTTGTTTAGAAATATTAAGATATTTGTTAGATAATGTTCCATGTATCTAATAAAGAAAATCTGCCACCTTTGACGGCAGTTTTGAGAGAGAGGTCATACACATTTACATGCATAAAGAAGGCAATTCTCAGTGCATTTAAGTTGTAAATTTACTTACAGCTATGCATATATATATATATATATATATATATATATATATATATATATATATATATATATATATATATATATATATATATATATATATATATATATATATATGTATACCTGTATATTAATGTAGTCAATCTCGGGAATAGTGACTTTAAAAGTTCGACCCAAATGAATTTGATTTTAGGTATTTCGAACTTAAAGGTTTTCTAAAATATTAAATAAAAAAAATCAATATTTCAATGCTAGGATATAATTTAGGTCAATGGCGAGATAGCCCGGATAATTTATGGTCATTTTTTATACCCTATGAATAGTGTCAATGCTTTAATGCCCGCATTTTGTGTACCAGCTTTCAAACAAGGGTAAATATTAAACACACGTACATAAACAGTACATGAACTTTTGACCCTGAAATAATTCCGATGTTAAGAAAGTTTATTTGTTAAAGTCCTGATTTCAGATAATTTTAAACCGTAGAGGGTTTTATCAAATTCATGAATAATATCAGCATGTAATTGCAGGCTGAACGATCAAGTCGAGAGGAATTCCAGCGTCAGAACGAATCACTTATAAAAGAGAAAGAATCATTCGACGAACAGATTCGTAACTTCAAGGTCAAACTTAGTACGACAGTTGCTAGCAAAAACGTTAATGTAAAAGTGGCTGAATCGTTAAAGAAGAAAGATCAGGACTACCAACATCAAATCCGTGCACTTGAAGACCGCTTAAAGGTAGCGAATGCGGAAATTGATAGACTTAATGCTTATACATTACAAACAGGGAAAACCGCTTATTCGATGCAGGAGCATAAATCGAGATTCAAGAAGCACAGAGGCAGTTTTGGTGTTGACCAGTCAACTCCTCGCTCGTTCCATACGCCACTAGGACTAACGCCAGCGGGACTGTCACCGACGGGAAGAGGACCTTCAGGGTGGACTCCGAGCCGAACGCCGCAGCGGTCTCCCGTTGGGAAATCTAGAGTGAGCTTGGGAAGTGTTAACAGTGTGCGGAGTGATATTGAGAACATAGAAAGGAAACAAAAAAGAGTTCTCCCTAATATTCAGAGTGGGAAGACGACATCTTGAGGGAGGATGGTATTTTAAATTGGTTGTTATGTGTTTTAATGTACGCTAAGTCTAAATGCTAGTATATTCCACTACTCACAATAAAATGTGAATGCATGTATTTATTTTACTCTGTTTCCGGCTTTTCTATTGAAACAACATACCCCAAGAATGTTATAGCGACAAAAGATTATAACATGATGATAGCATCGATGTTGAAGAGATAATGATTTTCTAATAATAATAATAATGACAATAAAAAAATGGTGGTAAGAATGGGTTTGATTGTTGAAGTGGATAATAATGTTTGCGGTATGAGTGGTTAAGTTAGTTATGGACGAAATTTATTACAGCGAACAGGTAACAGTTCACAAGCCAAATTAAACCACTCGATCCGCACTTCATATTTACTGCGAACTGGTTACAGTTTACCGTAGGCAGAGCCACATTGAACCACTCGTACCGCACTTCATATTTACTGCGAACTGGTTACAGTTTACCGTAGGCACAAGCCACATTGAACCACTCGATCTGCACTTCATATTTACTGCGAACTGGTTACAGTTTACCGTAGGCACAAGCCACATTGAACCAATCGATCCACACTTCATATTTACTGCGAACTGGTTACAGTTTACCGTAGGCACAAGCCACATTGAACCAATCGATCCGCACTTCATATTTACTGCGAACTGGTTACAGTTTACCGTAGGCACAAGCCACATTGAACCACTCGATCAGCACTTCATATTTACTGCGAACTGGTTACAGTTTACCTTAGGCACAAGCCACATTGAACCACTCGATCAGCACTTCATATTTACTGCGAACTGGTTACAGTTTACCGTAGGCACAAGCCACATTGAACCACTCGATCAGCACTTCATATTTACTGCGAACTGGTTACAGTTTACCGTAGGCACAAGCCACATTGAACCACTCGATCTGCACTTCCTATTTACTGCGAACTGGTTACAGTTTACCGTAGGCAGAGCCTCATTGAACCACTCGATCTGCACTTCATATTTACTGTGAACTGGTTACAGTTTACCGTAGGCAGAGCCTCATTGAACCACTCGATCCGCACTTCATATTTACTGCGAACTGGTTACAGTTTACCGTAGGCACAAGCCACATTGAACCACTCGATCTGCACTTCATATTTACTGCGAACTGGTTACAGTTTACCGTAGGCACAAGCCACATTGAACCACTCGATCTGCACTTCCTATTTACTGCGAACTGGTTACAGTTTACCGTAGGCAGAGCCTCATTGAACCACTCGATCTGCACTTCATATTTACTGTGAACTGGTTACAGTTTACCGTAGGCAGAGCCTCATTGAACCACTCGATCCGCACTTCATATTTACTGCGAACTGGTTACAGTTTACCGTAGGCACAAGCCACATTGAACCACTCGATCTGCACTTCATATTTACTGCGAACTGGTTACAGTTTACCGTAGGCACAAGCCACATTGAACCACTCGATCTGCACTTCATATTCACTGCGAACTGGTTACAGTTTACCGTAGGCACAAGCCACATTAAACCACTCGATCCGCACTTCATATTTACTGCGAACTGGTTACAGTTTACTGTAGGCAGAGCCTCATTGAACCACTCGATCTGCACTTCATATTTACTGCGAACTGGTTACAGTTTACCGTAGGCAGAGCCTCATTGAACCACTCGATCTGCACTTCATATTCACTGCGAACTGGTTACAGTTTACCTTAGGCACAAGCCACATTGAACCACTCGAACCTCACTTCATATTTACTGCGAACTGGTTACAGTTTACCTTAGGCACAAGCCACATTGAACCACTCGATCTGCACTTCATATTCACTGCGAACTGGTTACAGTTTACCGTAGGCACAAGCCACATTAAACCACTCGATCCGCACTTCATATTTACTGCGAACTGGTTACAGTTTACCGTAGGCACAAGCCACATTGAACCACTCGATCTGCACTTCATATTTACTGCGAACTGGTTACAGTTTACCGTAGGCACAAGCCACATTGAACCACTCGATCTGCACTTCATATTTACTGCGAACTGGTTACAGTTTACCGTAGGCACAAGCCATATTGAACCACTCGATCCGCACTTCATATTTACTGCGAACTGGTTACAGTTTACCGTAGGCACAAGCCACATTAAACCACTCGATCAGCACTTCATATTTACTGCGAACTGGTAACCATTCACCGTAGGCAGAGCCACATTGAACCACTCGATCTGCACTTCATATTTACTGCGAACTGGTTACAGTTTACCGTAGGCACAAGCCACATTGAACCACTCGATCTGCACTTCATATTTACTGCGAACTGGTTACAGTTTACCGTAGGCACAAGCCATATTGAACCACTCGATCCGCACTTCATTTTTACTGCGAACTGGTTACAGTTTACCGTAGGCACAAGCCTAATTGAACCACTCGATCAGCACTTCATATTTACTGCGAACTTGTTACAGTTTACCGTAGGCATAAGCCACATTGAACCAATCGATCAGCACTTCATATTTACTGCGAACTGGTTACAGTTTACCGTAGGCACAAGCCACATTGAACCAATCGATCTGCACTTCATATTTACTGCGAACTGGTTACAGTTTACCGTAGGCACAAGCCACATTGAACCACTCGATCAGCACTTCATATTTACTGCGAACTGGTTACAGTTTACCTTAGGCACAAGCCACATTGAACCACTCGATCAGCACTTCATATTTACTGCGAACTGGTTACAGTTTACCGTAGGCACAAGCCACATTGAACCACTCGATCAGCACTTCATATTTACTGCGAACTGGTTACAGTTTACCGTAGGCACAAGCCACATTGAACCACTCGATCTGCACTTCCTATTTACTGCGAACTGGTTACAGTTTACCGTAGGCAAGCCTCATTGAACCACTCGATCTGCACTTCATATTTACTGTGAACTGGTTACAGTTTACCGTAGGCAGAGCCTCATTGAACCACTCGATCCGCACTTCATATTTACTGCGAACTGGTTACAGTTTACCGTAGGCACAAGCCACATTGAACCACTCGATCTGCACTTCATATTTACTGCGAACTGGTTACAGTTTACCGTAGGCACAAGCCACATTGAACCACTCGATCTGCACTTCTATTTACTGCGAACTGGTTACAGTTTACCGTAGGCAGAGCCATTGAACCACTCGATCTGCACTTCATATTTACTGTGAACTGGTTACAGTTTACCGTAGGCAGAGCCTCATTGAACCACTCGATCCGCACTTCATATTTACTGCGAACTGGTTACAGTTTACCGTAGGCACAAGCCACATTGAACCACTCGATCTGCACTTCATATTTACTGCGAACTGGTTACAGTTTACCGTAGGCACAAGCCACATTGAACAACTCGATCTGCACTTCATATTCTGCGAACTGGTTACAGTTTACCGTAGGCACAAGCCACATTAACCACTCGATCCGCACTTCATATTTACTGCGACTGCGAACTGGTTACAGTTTACCGTAGGCAGAGCCACATTGAACCACTCTCGATCTGCACTTCATATTTACTGCGAACTGGTTACAGTTTACCGTAGGCAGAGCCTCATTGAACCACTCGATCCGCACTTCATATTCACTGCGAACTGGTTACAGTTTACCTTAGGCACAAGCCACATTGAACCACTCGATCTGCACTTCATATTCACTGCGAACTGGTTACAGTTTACCGTAGGCACAAGCCACATTGAACCACTCGAACCTCACTTCATATTTACTGCGAACTGGTTACAGTTTACCTTAGGCACAAGCCACATTGAACCACTCGATCTGCACTTCATATTCACTGCGAACTGGTTACAGTTTACCGTAGGCACAAGCCACATTAAACCACTCGATCCGCACTTCATATTTACTGCGAACTGGTTACAGTTTACCGTAGGCACAAGCCACATTGAACCACTCGATCTGCACTTCATATTTACTGCGAACTGGTTACAGTTTACCGTAGGCACAAGCCACATTGAACCACTCGATCTGCACTTCATATTTACTGCGAACTGGTTACAGTTTACCGTAGGCACAGCCATATTGAACCACTCGATCTGCACTTCATATTTACTGCGAACTGGTTACAGTTTACCGTAGGCACAAGCCACATTAAACCACTCGATCAGCACTTCATATTTACTGCGAACTGGTTACAGTTTACCGTAGGCAGAGCCACATTGAACCACTCGATCTGCACTTCATATTTACTGCGAACTGGTTACAGTTTACCGTAGGCACAAGCCACATTGAACCACTCGATCTGCACTTCATATTTACTGCGAACTGGTTACAGTTTACCGTAGGCACAAGCCATTGAACCACTCGATCCGCACTTCATTTTACTGCGAACTGGTTACAGTTTACCGTAGGCACAAGCCTAATTGAACCACTCGATCAGCACTTCATATTTACTGCGAACTTGTTACAGTTTACCGTAGGCATAAGCCACATTGAACCAATCGATCAGCACTTCATATTTACTGCGAACTGGTTACAGTTTACCGTAGGCACAAGCCACATTGAACCAATCGATCAGCACTTCATATTTACTGCGAACTGGTTACAGTTTACCGTAGGCACAAGCCACATTGAACCACTCGATCTGCACTTCATATTTACTGCGAACTGGTTACAGTTTACCGTAGGCACAAGCCACATTGAACCACTCGATCAGCACTTCATATTTACTGCGAACTGGTTACAGTTTACCGTAGGCACAAGCCATATTGAACCACTCGATCCGCACTTCATATTTACTGCGAACTGGTTACAGTTTACCGTAGGCACAAGCCACATTGAACCACTCGATCTGCACTTCATATTTACTGCGAACTGGTTACAGTTTACCGTAGGCAGAGCCTCATTGAACCACACGATCCGCACTTCATATTTACTGCGAACTTGTTACAGTTTACCGTAGGCACAAGCCACATTGAACCAATCGATCAGCACTTCATATTTACTGCGAACTGGTTACAGTTTACCGTAGGCACAAGCCACATTGAACCAATCGATCAGCACTTCATATTTACTGCGAACTGGTTACAGTTTACCGTAGGCACAAGCCACATTGAACCACTCGATCAGCACTTCATATTTACTGCGAACCGGTTACATTTTACCGTGGGCACAAGCCACATTGAACCACTCGATCAGCACTTCATATTTACTGCGAACTGGTTACAGTTTACCGTAGGCACAAGCCACATTGAACCACTCGATCCGCACTTCATATTTACTGCGAACTGGTTACAGTTTACCGTAGGCAGAGCCTCATTGAACCACACGATCCGCACTTCATATTTACTGCGAACTTGTTACAGTTTACCGTAGGCACAAGCCACATTGAACCAATCGATCAGCACTTCATATTTACTGCGAACTGGTTACAGTTTACCGTAGGCACAAGCCACATTGAACCAATCGATCAGCACTTCATATTTACTGCGAACTGGTTACAGTTTACCGTAGGCACAAGCCACATTGAACCACTCGATCTGCACTTCATATTTACTGCGAACTGGTTACAGTTTACCGTAGGCACAAGCCACATTAAACCACTCGATCTGCACTTCATATTTACTGCGAACTGGTTACAGTTTACCGTAGGCACAAGCCATATTGAACCACTCGATCCGCACTTCATATTTACTGCGAACTGGTTACAGTTTACCGTAGGCACAAGCCACATTGAACCACTCGATCTGCACTTCATATTTACTGCGAACTGGTTACAGTTTACCGTAGGCAGAGCCTCATTGAACCACACGATCCGCACTTCATATTTACTGCGAACTTGTTACAGTTTACCGTAGGCACAAGCCACATTGAACCAATCGATCAGCACTTCATATTTACTGCGAACTGGTTACAGTTTACCGTAGGCACAAGCCACATTGAACCACTCGATCAGCACTTCATATTTACTGCGAACTGGTTACATTTTACCGTAGGCACAAGCCACATTGAACCACTCGATCAGCACTTCATATTTACTGCGAACTGGTTACAGTTTACCGTAGGCACAAGCCACATTGAACCACTCGATCCGCACTTCATATTTACTGCGAACTGGTTACAGTTTACCGTAGGCAGAGCCTCATTGAACCAATCGATCTGCACTTCATATTAACTGCGAACTGGTTAAAGTTTACCGTAGGCACAAGCCACATTGAACCACTCGATCTGCACTTCATATTTACTATTACTTTTGTGTCACTTTAGACCAACCACGAGCATTGAACAATGTCATATTAACATAATTAGCGGACTAAAACGCATATGTCAAAGAACTATTTTTTGTTAATATATTTAAAATTGTCCGGCAACACATATCAGCCGCAAAACGAGAAAAGTACGTTGTCTACGTCATTGCAATGGCGGCAGACGAGATGCATGAACAGTTTGTCGTCTCACTAAGGGATGATTCCAGGTCGGATGGAGCAGGATCTACTACAGATAGGGCTAGCTCTGAGACAGAAACAGCCATAAAATTCATACGATTTGTGAAACGATGGCTTGCAATATAAAAATAAAATTACTGTAAAATATGTAAATGAAAAAAGTAAACTGAAATACACATACACACACAATATTTATTTTTAAATGAAACTAGTTTCACACATTAAAATGTTGGTGTAGTCGTACTCGTATATCCCTAACAGATGACGCACTAAGTGCCCAAATAACTTTTGTAAAACTTCTAGAAAACACACAACAAAACTGGATATGCCATTCCATCATACAGGTTACTTACAAAGTGTGTTGCTTTAAAACACGGTAATGCATGAAGAAATCGTCTGTTACGTTTCTGCTGATCTTAACAACAGCGCGGATAGACTAGAACAAAGGTCACAGGTCACAGGTCATTGGTCATGGTTGACCTATATCGAGCCAATCGGCGTGTTGTTTATTATAGAGGTATACTCATAACGTATATTTACACATTAGTACGTCTGATCTATTCTAGGTTGCCGATCTTCACATGGTTGAAAAAGGAATAAATGTATTCAAGAGCATCGTGACGCTTTGGATTCTGACAACGGTTAAACGTAAAGCCTTTAAACATAAAATATAGCATGTTCATATAATCTAGTGATCATAGTTAATATTTTCATCTCTTGATCATTAGTTTTAGGAAAAGAGTAGAATTGAACCAAATGTGACAGTCGCCCCTAAAGTGGTGAGATGTGGGTCTAAAGTGGTGAGATGTGGGGGTTTCAGGCAGTTTTAATGATGAACAAAGTAGTGCGACTCTGATAATTTAAGTCATGATCACAGCAACAAAAGTTATGGTCGTGGTAATCGTTTTGCTAACGTAACAGAAAAACTTCTAAAGATTCCTATCAAGTGGACAGGTCTGCGGCGGTGTTATGCAATGGCACTTCATATGGAGCGTGTTTCTGTTGCGTTTGAAATTGGCCTCATTTATATCAATATGGCATTCAGACACATGTCGTACTATATTTCTCTATATGAAATTTTATTTCACCTACTGTGCGACAAACGCATTTTAATATCACGGATAGCATCAGAGAAAAAAACAGTCACAAAATATGCCAGAAAACAATCACCGTGGGACATTAGTACGTATCTATTTGGCCATCAAAGCCAATTAATAAACATATACAGTATTAAGTTAGATATTAGAACAAATGTTTTTTGTGGTGTAATAGTTATATGCGTCATTGAAGTTGATTAGTGGCTGCATATTGATGAATATCTTAGTAATACTGGGTCATACAGTACACGAGACTTTGTATCGATTCGTGGTATCAAAATGGATCAGTTTTACGCACCAACCTATTTTCTACTTCAAAGACAAATGCTTTGACACAATCTGGCTCGGAACTTTGATAAGTACAATTAAAGGTAGGAAGTTAAAGTAGGGGTTATAAAATATATATAATGAAATGATGTAACTGTTAAATGTTCGAATATGTGTATATTTACACACAATTATTAATGTGTATAGTAAGAAACTGTTTATTTTGTTCTAGTAGCAAATAATAGATCCAATTAAGATGTGTTTAAGTCGACATGTAGCTCCCTAGCGCCACCTCGCTCCGGTCGGAGCAAAGTCTTTCAGGAGGTGAGGTCTACCAGCCGGCTCACAAAGTGTTTCTACCCTGCTTAACCAACAATAGTGGACGTAGCCCATATATCAATAAATGTGTCGATTCGCCGATTACAAACTAAAAACTACCTTCGTTTTATGTATCTACCACAAAAAGATCAATTAGTTCCATTGTATAGACAACTTCAAACGTTGTCTCCATGACTCTACCTTTCGCCCCACACCCCAGTTGCCAGTATATGCAATGAAAAAGCATGTAAAAATAAGTACAAAATCTTACATCAGCGTAAAAAATAAATGACTATTAAAACTAAATCAATCGCTTCTTTAACTATAAAATCTGTCAGTGCATGCTTGAAATGTTATATTTTAATTGCTAGTAGTGCGGCGATTTTTGTATGGGAGAATAATCGATCTTACACGCAGTTGCCTACCTTTAATCTGAGGCATACATTTTATTCCACATGAATAGTTGAAAGACATAAACTATGTCAGGTCATTAAGCTGTTGCAGTATCTATTAATTGGTTAAAATATGAGATACATTAATGAGCTAAAGGAGGTCAAACAATGGGCAACACTGGTGCATATCCAGAGGAAGTATTGTTTACCAAGAGAGGCGAATGTAAGAAGAATGAGGGAACCGACTGAGCGTCTGAAGAAAAATCTGGTTACTGTTAACATACAACCATCCTAGCGTGCCTTCAAAAGCTGCAATGATTACTGGTAGAGAATCTGCATTTAAGAAGAAAATGGTGAAAGCAGTCTTCAATGAAGCAACTTCAACTGTGACTTACGCTAATAAAACGAATCCTAAGACAAGAAACAGCAAAAGTGTAAATGGTACGCCGAGCAAATCTGACAGAGAACATGAAAGAGATGGGATAAAATCTGGTGACGTACCTAACGTTAACAGTGACAAGGATACGGCTGGTAAAGATAATGATGTCGATGGTACATCATGGAAAAGGGTTATTTCTGTCAATGGAAAGATTGCGGTTAGGAAAAACCATGATGACACTACAGCAAATAGTGAGAGAGCGCAGAGCACAGAAAAAACAAGAAACCGTATCAAACAAAATTGATGCCTCGGTGCTCAGTGACAACGCAGAGGCCTTTGACATTAATGCATACCTTGCGCATAATTCAAAAAAGCCTTGGAATAGCGGCACAAGTGTTAAGTACGGTTCTGTAAGCCGGAATACAGTTTTGCGAAATGAAAGGTCTTACAGATCACGAGGTAGTACTAGGGGAACCACGTCGAACTATTCCGACAGCGGCTTGCAAAGTCATTCGGGTTCCTCGACAACAAGCAGCCTGGTCAGCACAAACAGACCCTTAACAAAAAGAATAAGCGACACAAGTTCAACAACAACAAGCAGTTTACCTCCTGTGTCAGAATGCGGAAATACAGAATCAATACCAGGAAGTCGCAGAATCAGAATCGAAACCCGAATCGTCGCACTCAAGTGTAAATATGAAGATAGATTCAGACACAACCTATTGCTGGATAACGGGATCTGTTCTCTTAACAAACAGTTGGCTTCTTGTCTGTGATCATAATAACAAAGCTGTCAAAGAGGTTAATCTGACGAAGTTACAAGTGGACAATGCAATTCAGATGGAGCATAGACCATGGGACATAACGAAGATTCGCACTGGACACATTTTCGTTACACTGCCATATTTACAGGAGATTCAGTGCCTTGTGAACGTAGACGGGGTGCTTTACCATTACCCAAAAGGCAGTTTAAAAGTCCAGGGAACATGTTTTGGCATAGAAAGCCAACAAGACACACTGATTGTCACGTTTGAACACCCAGCAAAAATAGAAATCCTCGACACCAAAGGGGACGTATTGAGAACTTTTACGACGAACAACGTTTGCGCGCCGTTAGTTCACGTGCCAAAATATGTTTGTACAAATCCCCGTGGTGACGTCATTTACGTCACGGATTGGAAAGACGACGCTGTTACATGCATTTCAATTAATGGTACCGTTTTGGCGACGTACAAGCACTTCGATTTGCAGGATCCGAGCGGTGTAACGACTGACCTTTATTCTAACGTGTATGTCTGTAGTCGTCATACAAACTCTATTCATATGATCAGGTCAACAGGGAGGCGTGTCAAAGTAGCGTTCAATGAGACGGATGGCATACATTCGCCATTGTCGATCACATGCGACTATAAAAGGAAAAAGCTATACGTCGGGAATGTTGGTGATTGTATCAGAATTTTAGACATCCCGGCCTAATAATGTTTTGTCGTTAGTTTGTGACCTAGAAATTAAATGGTACCTCATGTATCCACATTTGATACATTTTGTTTCATTTCTAAATGTTACTCTTTATCTTTAATCAAATTTTGTCCTTAAAATAGCGTGATACTGTTGTGGTCTTTGAAAGAGAATGGCAGCCTGCCAGGAGCATTCCAATAGATACACAAGAAATCTGTTGATGCGAAGCATCAAAGGCGTCGCAAACGATTTAAACAAATTAAACTAATATTGTGACATATATTTTTAAACTTAATTAGAGATAATATCCGGCAGTTTCCTTAATTCAAATACATGTTGAAAATAAGTAAATAATAGAACTCCATGAACCGAATTATGGCCCGCATTTTATTTACCATGGCTATGAAAGTCCGCAAAACAGACTTTCCCCCTTATGTGCAAATTTCAGAGTGCATTCCATATTGAGGCGTCGCGCTACAGCGCAACTTTCAGCTTATTTTCTGTTAAGCTGCTGTAATTCTTAAATTGTCTTGTAAATAGAGTATGGTCGCTAAAATAATTCCAAAAATAACAAAAACTGTTCCGCTCATTTTAATTCTAGTACTACTTTTGAATTTTGTGCAACGTTGATGTAAATTTACCAGGCCGAGTTTCCTAATGCACTTCCCATCATATGTTGTTGAACCTAATCAAGGTCGTCAAACCCATAATGAAAAGTATATTATTTAGAATCCTGAACAAGATGTTGTTCTTGAGAGAGATTTCTCAACGGTGATTTCACCAATTTATACGCTATTGAGAGTGTTATTATTGAGAGGTCTATAAGGACAAGGAATATGTTTCTCTACAAAAATGTTGCTCCTTTAGAGTTGTCTCTCGTGGTGTTGGTCAAAGCAGGGTATGCAATTGAGAGGCTTTGCTAATGAGAGTTGTTGGTGGCGAGATGTGTTGCTTTAAAAATGTCTTGATTATAAGAGGTGTTGCTCTAACTATGCTGATCTAGAGAGGCATTTCTTTGGAATTTGATCTGGAGAGGTGTTGCTCTAACTATGCTGATCTAGAGAGGCATTTCTTTGTAATTTGATCTGGAGAGGTGTTGCTCTAACTATGCTGATCTAGAGAGGCTTTTCTTTGGAATTTGTTCTGCAGAGGTGTTGCTCTAACTATGCTGATCTAGAGAGGCATTTCTTTGGAATTTGATCTGGAGAGGTGTTGCTCTAACTATGCTGATCTAGAGAGGCATTTCTTTGGAATTTGATCTGGAGAGGTGTTGCTCTAACTATGCTGATCTAGAGAGGCATTTCTTTGGAATTTGATCTGGGAGGTGTTGCTCTAACTATGCTGATCTAGAGAGGCTTTTCTTTGGAATTTGTTCTGGAGAGGTGTTGCTCTTTATGAATTGTTAATAAAATGTGTTGGGTAGTGTTTCTCAATGAAATCATTGTTTTACAACTTGATAAACATGTAAACAAAGAAGAGCATGTCTAGTTAATAAAAACTGCCCTTAGTATCTGTTTATTTATAAATTGCTGTTAAGCATAAGACTTTCTAGATTAGCATTGCTTTGATGAGGTATGTGTTAGCGCTGAGAATAATAGTTAGATTTTATACCTTGGTGCAAATTTAAATTTTAAAAAAATGTTGTAACTAAATAATTATTGTTGTGAGACTAATGATGTGAGTTTGAGACATTTTAGTTGTAAACAGGAAAATACATTTTAGTTGAAAACCATGTTGTTATTATTACATCCAGCACTTTATTCCATAGAGAATATTATAATAATGTTAATTTTTCAGGTTTTATTTTTTAAGAATAATTTAACGGAAACAGTAGTTAGTTCTTTTATTTAAAAGTAAAAAACCAATTAATGGAACACTTATTGTCATACATTTATTTAGAACTATGTTTATCAAGTTGTACTGAGATTTCCCAGTGCCATTGAACTTGTGTTTATTTTGATGTTGTGATTTTTAATTTGCCTTGTATAAATTTATTTTATTTTCATATTTCATACCGATCTTACTGAATCATATTACCACTTTTAATATAGAAAAGAAAGGTGTTGTAATATACCTTTGAAGTATCCTAAAAACTAATTAAAACACGACTGTTGTTATAACATATATTTTGACATGATAAAATGTAATTGTCACACTAGCCAAAACAGATCATCTATTCACAAGCCTAGTAGTAAACCCTCTACTTGCTGAAAACAACATTTAGCCCCAACATTTGCAAGGACATGCAGCTCTGGGCTGTCAGCTGTCTGGTCACAATCTACCCTATCTGCTGACTCTGGGCTGTCAGCTGTCTGGTCACAATCTACTTTATCTGCTGACAGCTGTCTGGTCACAATCTACACTGTCTGCTGACTCAGGGCTGTCAGCTGTCTGGTCACAATCTATACTATCTGCTGACTCCCAGCTGTCAGCTGTCTGGTCACAATCTATACTATCTGCTGACTCAGGGCTGTCAGCTGTCTGGTCACAATCTACACTATCTGCTGACTCAGGGCTGTCAGCTGTCTGGTCACAATCTATACTATCTGCTGACTCCCAGCTGTCAGCTGTCTGGTCACAATCTATACTATCTGCTGACTCAGGGCTGTCAGCTGTCTGGTCACAATCTACACTATCTGCTGACTCTGGGCTGTCAGGTCACAATCTATACTATCTGCTGACTCCCAGCTGTCTGGTCACAATCTATACTATCTGCTGACACAGGGCTGTCAGCTGTCTGGTCACAATCTATACTATCTGCTGTCTCTGGGCTGTCAGCTGTCTGGTCACAATCTATACTATCTGCTGACTCTGGGCTGTCAGCTGTCTGGTCACAATCTATACTATCTGCTGACTCTGGGCTGTCAGCTGTCTGGTCACAATCTATAGTATCTGCTGACTCTGGGCTGTAAGCTGTCTGGTCACAATCTATAATATCTGCTGAGTCTGGGCTGTCGGCTGTCTGGTCACAATCTACACTATCTACTGACTCAGGGCTGTTAGCTGTCTGGTCACAATCTATACTATCTGCTGACTCTGGGCTGTCAGCTGTCTGGTCACAATCTATACTATCTGCTGACTCTGGGCTGTCAGCTGTCTGGTCACAATCTACACTATCTGCTGACTCTGGGCTGTCAGCTGTCTGGTCACAATCTACACTATCTGCTGACTCCCAGCTGTCTGGTCACAATCTATACTATCTGCTGACTCAGGGCTGTCAGCTGTCTGGTCACATCTACACTATCTGCTGACTCAGGGCTGTCAGCTGTCTGGTCACATCTACACTATCTGCTGACTCAGGGCTGTCAGCTGTCTGGTCACATCTACACTATCTGCTGACTCTGGGCTGTCAGCTGTCTGGTCACAATCTATACTATCTGCTGACTCTGGACTGTCAGCTTTCTGGTCACAATCTATACTATCTGCTGTCTAGTGTACCAAAACTGTTTGATACCTATGTAAGAAATTTATAAGGAGATGAAGTGGAATAAGGCAGTAATGCAATCTGGGTTTACATACCTGGGAGTGGGACTGTTTTAGACAGTGCAAGATAACATCACAGTCTAGGAGAACAAAGACTATAGAGGCGATCGTATAACCTCTTAAAGTAGATGTGAACTGACAAATGGCTCTGATTAAAACATAATGTGTTTAAAAGGTATTTATTACAATTGTTTAATTGCCAATACCTCCTACACTGCACATAGATACAATTGTCACTTAAATATGCAAGCTAATTACTGGTTTTAGCTCTGAAGGTTTACACATAAGTGTAACTGCTGTTTTAACATGTAGATCTCTAAATTCTAAAATAACTACCACTACTTCTACTGCTACCACTACTACTACGACCCCAATTACTACTCCTACCACAATCAGGTCTACTGCTACCACTACTACTACCACCCCAATTACTACTACTACCACAATCATGTCTACTACTACCACTACTACTACCACCCCAATTACTACTACCGGTACAAGCACAATCACATCTACTGCTACTACTACTACTACCATGACAACTACCACCATTTCTACTTACAATACTACTTCTACTACCACTTCTGGGGAGGTGTTTCAGCTGAGATATGTCTGTGGTCTACCAATAATAAGCTAGATGTCAATCTTCAGACAGTTCCATAGGTCTTAATAAGGTGCTTATGTAAACCTTGTGGGGATGAAATGGCAGATATGCCAGTCTTAAAGGAGAGAATGATCTAGTGATCAGAGGTTATATTTTCTTTGATTATTCATTGCCTTTATTTTCAAATCTTAACAAAATGTGACTAATTATGACCTAGTAGCTTAAACAGAATTTTTTGACATAATTCCAGATTATCTTAATTTGAAGCTTATTTTCCAAAACCATTTCCATTTTTTATAATAGCTCTCTTGAAATAAATATTTCTATGTATGTATCTCATTTAAAAAAAAAACAATTTCATAAGTGTAATAAAATTGTTTTAAAACAGTTCTTTCGTTTGTCTTTATTCAAAAAAGACACCACAATTTTATCTTAATCTTTATTTATCATGCATTTTCCACTTACAAAACATAAGTAGCTTCACAAACATACTTTATATACATTCTTTTAACAATTTAAAACAAAACACTTTTATATTGTGTCTTGTGTTAAACATAAAATAAATAAACAGTACACAATCAAGGTTCTGCCTCCTTTCTGGACATTTAGATACTAGAAGCCATAAGATTCAAGACCATGTTTCAGCCTGATACCGTCTTGTTCTATCAAGTTCTGCCAGAAATTTGGTTGCCTGGTCCTCAGTAAGTCCTCCCTGTTGCCTAGCAATGGTAACTATGGCTTCCCTGACTGCATCCGGCATGTTCTTTGCATTTCTGCAAACATGAAAAAAAAATTCATGTTAATCACTGTTTGCTACATTAACCTTTATAAAGAAGAAGCAGACAATAAACTCTGACAACCTCCATTTGAAGCGGCTGAAACTGTTACGAGCCAATTACAGTTCTTCAGACTTCAAATTCTTTAAACAGCCCAAACCTATAATCAAATTCCCATAAACTACATGCAATCTTACATCTGAGACATAAAATAAACATATTAAAGATAAATAACAACTGGATAAGATCGTATTGTAAACATATGTTTCAATTGTATGTCTAAACTTAGCATTATCATGTATTTGTAACACCATTTGTTAAAAACTATAAAAGAAAAACAGTGAAAGGAATGTTGATGTTGTTGTTTTAAATCTATAACATGATGTCCTATCCAACAATCATGTACAACATATTCAAACCAGACAAACTCAGACATTCCTGTAAGAGAATAGACCTATTGTTTAAACTAGAATTTTCATACCAATTCCTTATTTCTACATTCTGAAACTATACCCAGACTATACACATAAGAAGGAGGATAATAAGATACTATGGCCAAACAGAAAGACAGTCTGTGTCAAACTTGGATGATTAAATATTGGAAACTGTGGAAGAATAGTCGTGGTCCACATGGTAGAGAGTGTCAAAGAAATTCTGGGAGTATATCGTCAGAGAAGAGATCTGTGTAAACACTACCATTACTCTTGAATGAGAACGATGGAGGACTGCTATAAGGCTAAGATAAAAATCATCGTAATGGGATAATACTAACGATTACTAACAATATAAGATGTTATGTACAGTAGTACACCAGCGTTTAAGGTTATGCTAGTCAGGTTAAGGGGTTGTTTACCATCACAGTATTAGTGGCGTAGAATTTGCGTAACTGCTAGAAAGAAAAGGATCATGCTAGAAAGTTCATTTGTTTATTTTAACTGGGTTTCGAGAATGTTCTGGGTGTCATGAATGTTCTAAAGACTTCTGAGTTCTTGAAATTCTTTGGGTCTATAAAAGGGCATGTTAGCCGATTTAAAGGAAGTTTTAAATAAAAGTTTGGACATAAAGTTTGGACAGATAGTTTGGAAATACTTGCAGCTTCTATATTAAGCCTTTCTTTGTTGGAACTTACGTGGACTTACTATATTCTACAGTGATATAAATATTAAAGTGTTGGATTTGGAATAATATTTATTGCATTTGTGTATTGTTCTACCTTTGGATTATTTCAACTGTGTGGATCTACGAGGACATTCTACCGAAAACTCTTTAGAATTATTCGACGTTGGATTATTACCAGTAATTGGACTGCTAAAGGGACACCTCCTAAAGGGACAAACTGTAAGCTAACATTTATTTTGCTTTCTCAAATTTTGTCTGATTTATTTGTTATTGTTTTATTATGCCATAGATTTAATTATTTATTAAAATAAAACGTTATTGTACAAGTTTGTTGCTGGCTTGTTCTTTCTGTTACACCATTTCTAGTAAACGTGCCATTTTATTAATTAAACTTATATAGTGACACCGGTCGTAACAAAGATAACAAGAAAAGGTTGATACAGAGCATCAAAGTCACCGGAAAATAATGTTAAAATAAAGTAAACAGAGCGTTCAACAAAAGAAAATGTTTTTCGCAGTGCTGTTGCATATATGTGCTTTAGTATATATGAGCGCTAGGAGGGAAGCCACTACTACCAACTTTAAAGTCTTTGGTTTGACCTAGCCGGGGTTTAAACCCACAACCTCTCAATCCGCAAGCCAATGCTCTACCACCTGAGCTATTGCGGCCGGTTCTGTATTAAGTGCGCAGGTACTTAAATACATAGTAACCATAAAAAGTACAACCAGTTTAAACCCTAAAAATCAGAAATTTTACATTTATCTATTAAAATATTTCTGTAGAAGTCTGTGATAATTAGTGCTATCTGCCCTGACAATGAATTTGTGCAGTCATGTAATATAAAAATAAGAATCCACCATCAATATTAGTAAGATTTTAAATGTGATTTTTGTCACACTTCTTATGTTTATTTCTTTAAGTTTAAGTGATAGGTGTTTAAAAAACAAAGAAACCAAACACCATGAAAGATATATAACAATGTGGTCATTTTACTGCTGAAATAGCATAAAAAAAACGTTATAAACATACAATCGCTTTTTAAAGCTGTGACATCACCCCATAGACATTTTCAAAACCAATTATAATCGTAGGGTCGCCGTTCTCAATATTTCAGAATTATGGGATATACTGCCTCAACAAATCTGAGTCATGATTCTGGTCTGGATGTCAACTGAGAAGCTTACCCTGCAAGACAGAAACAGGTTTTGTCCTTCAGAAGTGCCCAAACGGCTGCACCAGTGTCTCTTATAGCATGCTGGACATAGTACCTGTCAGAATCCTGTTGGGAGAACACAGAAACATCAGCAGAAGCAACAGCAGCAAAAGCAACATTTGACAATTACATCAAAATAAAATACAAATGTATAATTTCATTTATAATTGCAACTAAACATAATTATTTTTGTGTTGTTTTGTTTCACAACTCAGCCATACAATTCTGGTCATTGCAACAAATCATGTCTTGGGAAAACCTTTAGCACACAACAGATCAGCTGGAAAATCTTCCCACGTTAATTCCTTAAACCCGCATACTGCAGATCAGATGGAAGATCTTCCCAAGTTAATTCCTTAAACCCGCATACTGCAGATCAGATGGAAGATCTTCACAAGTCAATCCTTAGACCCACATACCACAAATCAGCTGGAAAATCTTCCCAAAATAATTCCCTAGCCCCACATACTTTTGTTAAGTATAACCATCATTAAAAGCAGCAACAGCTACATCAGCAACAGCATAATAGATTAAAATACTGGCCACATGTATATGTATTTACTGTCACAATTAGCATTCATTATTCTCATTGATCCTCACAGTGCCTGGCAGAAAGCAGTGAACAATATTATCAAAATAATCATCTTCTTAAACAATGAGCTGCACTTATTATCAACAAACTGCACTGTAATATGTAAAGCAAAATAACTCTTAAACTGTTTTACGTTGTATTTACCAAAAACCTTTACCCACTTATGTTTGACATACATACTAACAACACAAAATCATACAAATGTGAACATTCCTTCCCACTACTACAATTAGGAGCTGTCAGTTTGCAACAACAGTATGAGGGTTTGCTAGATCGTTTTTTATAAGCAAGCTGGTTCGATTTGTTATAATGGGATTTATTCATTTGAAAGTTAAATTGAACTTAATTTAAAAATATCATCTGAAGTTTGGCTGACACAAATGGCCAGATAGTGTGCTCAAGGTAACGTTTGCGCTGATTTGTCAACCCTGCCAGGTTGAAACATGGGTGACATTTCTGTTTTCCTGAATTTTTAATGGGGATCCTTGAGAAGCATAAACTCCCTCTGATCATCATCTGGAGTGGTCTGCAAGATGAACTGCATAGATGTCTTTGTCATAATGGCCATATGGTCAGAAAAATAATGCATACACTTATGTGTAAAGGCTTTTCCATTGACTGAAACACCACAGAACTAGGGCTCTACTTACAGGGATTATCCCTGGAGAAAGCTGTATGCAGGGACATTAGACCTCTCTCCACATAACCTGTCCACTCAGAAGAAAAGTAGAAATCTTTCCTCTTGTAGCGGTTTCCAAAATATAACACATTTTCTGAAACAGAAAATGGAAAAAAAAAAAAATACTTATTTTTTGTGTCTGTGTAGGTCGGTGTCACTAAGTTCATATAATTTTATAGAGAAAGTAAGAAGTTGTGCCCCATTTTTGTTTTTGTTTAATACATTAACTAAAAAAATTGTAGTCATAATATAATTATGTACATTTGTCAATGAGTATATTTGATTAGAGAACAAAGAACCAGGACAAAACATTGGGAAAATTACTACTGCTACACTGCAGGTCAGTAGAGAGCTCAGGAGATGACAGTACTTGGATTTCAAGGTGGTCAGCAGGTGGACCTAAGACTTGCCAAACCAACCAGTTGCTGCAGAACTTTTACAGGTCCTGCGCACTTCATCACATTTAAATAAGACATTATATTAGCTTTGTTTTTAAAATACATCACAACCATTTCTTGTTATTAAAGTGATGTCTGGCTATTTTAGTGGTGGAAGACCCAGCCATAAATTGCTGGGTAGAACCAGCACTGCATAGCAGGGCAGCTGGAAGACCTCACATTTAGTACTTTGCCCCAAATAGGACGGAAACGCACAATCTAGGGAGTTACAAGTCAGTGACTCAACTACTATGTCAGGGGCACACTTTAGCAAAATTTTACTGGATATTTATGATCGATGAGGGTAAGAAATGACTTGGTCGGTTGCCAAATATACAGTCACAGATTTGACTGGCTTGAGTGAATGTCAATTCCGGAGTAAAGATTTCCTCAAATTAAGCTTTAGGCCCAATCATGATTCAAATCCATTACCAAGGGTACTAATTTCACTTTGGGTTCTCACAAAAGATGACAAACGTTTTTAATCATATCCTATTGCTATTTGTTAACTGATCACTGCAAGAAATGAAGTCTTTCTTCTTCTTTTCAGCTTTGTCATGTATAATAACTGTTCAAGTAAATAAAACAGATTAACAAATATTCAAATCATTTCATTTTATCCTTTGTCTTGTCTTGTATATTGATAACAATTCTGTTTTCTGTGATGTCTTCATAATTATTTTATTTGTATTTTCTAAACCCCTTCAAACAAATAAAACAGTCCTGATTAACAGATAAGGACAGCTCTTGTGTTCATGTAATGGGCTCAGTGTTTAAGAAAAAAACAAAAAGAAAAGAAAATGCAATATTACTTGAAAAAAGAACATTTGAAAGTGATTAAATTAAATATATCAGACAGAAAAATCTTCCACTTTTTTATCTGACATACCTCCTAGGTTTCTGGCAACTCTGTCTTGTATAAAGCTCCTGAAAGGTGCCACACCAGTACCTGAATATTTAAAAAAGTATACTAAATTGCCTATGAAAATTAATAATAGATGGTCTTGTCAGAGGCTATAATAAACATGGGCAACTAAAGAAAACATGGCATTAAACAGTGGTTAAGAATGTAATCCAGCTTAACCCAAAACAGCAGGACAAAGCTATGGATAGAAACGTGGAAATCCAAATAGGTAAATCCTAGTAAATGTACTATATATATATATATATATTATATGTGGATGATAACGAGGAGGAGGAGGATTTCAAAGCTGTTTGGAAAAAAGGACGAGGTTATTCAAGGTTGCATTTTTTTCAGCATCAAGTATTTGTCATAAATGTTTTCTACCTAAATAACTGACAACTGCAAGGTCATATATTTGAAGAGTATTAACCTTATGAAATGTGTAGTGTCATATGTATATTCAAAATTATTAATATCCAATTCCATTTAAGAAATCTACTTTCAGTGGTTCAAGAAATAAAATAAAAATATGCTCTTGTTGTTAAAAGTCACAAGATCAATAGCAATTATCCGTGAGATGCCAAACCATATTCTTTTTAACTTTACAGCCTTTCATATTGCTAAAAAATTGGAAGATACCATCAAGTAGATACCATCATGTTTTTGTCTCAATTCTTGATAAAAAACACCCCACAAAATTGTTAAACAAGGTGATTTCAAATGACATACTGGTCATGCGATCAAACATCTATTTGCAGCAAATGAATCAAAACATGTCATCATTTATCATAAAGGTTTTCAATTTTTGTGGCATTGTTCCACTATTACCTGTAATGTATTTATCCACTCATATTTGCATTAATTAGCAATTTTTCATATAAAGAGATCCTACAGAGTCCTTGTCCACCATTTAAAATATTAATCTTTTTAAGAAAACCTCATGTATAAACACAATGAGCATTTATTCGTCATGAAAATGTAATTTTAGCACCCAATCAAAATGAATCATGCAATGCATTCCCTTATTGATTGGAGTGTAGCAAAGTTCACAATGTCTGTGACAACTGTCAAATGCACAGTTCCAATGCACTAATTGCATGGTTCCTGTTTGTGCAGTGTTTTACAAAGACACAGCAAAGAACAAGCTACATTTTCTCAGTTATTACATAGCGGCTACTGAAATAATAGTTGTATATATTTCAATAAATATCAATTAAACTATTAATTCAATAAGTGGTAAAAGAACAATAACAACCATGAATGCTATGGAATATTTTTCATGGATGTTTTCAAAACATTCCTTGAACAATATCACTGCATTTCATTGGTGAAAAAGTGGTGGAATGTACCAATCAGATTTCATAAATATAATGCTTATTCATCCCAGCATCAATTCAGAATCAGTACATACCAAAATTACATTATTGTGTACCATACAGAAAGAAGACATAACACAGTACATCCATACCAAGCTGTACCCTTTCAGGGGTTAGAGTCAATGACCTACAACTCCTCAGCCGTCACCATGTGAGCTTGAGTCCCAGTCAGGGCGAGACCTTTCATGTGGATTTAGATTTTCCAGCTAACCTGGGGTCTTCCTCACCAATAAATAGCTCGACGTCGCCAAAATGACCATAAATGTGTCAGTGTGATGTAACAAAAGAAAACAATATAAAAAAACTTCCATATGTATACAAAATAAGCTGTAAGCATTTTTTAGCAAACTTATTATTTCATATTAAAAACTTAACCATTACAGACAGCATGCTAACAATCTGTTCCTAGTTTTAATACACAACATTTGGCAGGTTGCCAATAAATAATGACTTGTTAAATTAAAACATCTTAATCATTCTAATTTATCAATTAATCAGTTGTCTTTGTCTTATATTAATTATTTTAGTACACCTTTAATACAAAGAATAAAGTACATTCAAACTACATTATTAATAATTTATACACAAGCCATTATTAAAACAAAACTACAACTCATATGAACTAAACTCAAGAATTTATTGAAGAAAAATGCAATTAATTAGATTGGTGAAGATATTTATTTATTTACTTGCTTTAAAGCCCTGCCAATAATCTTTCAGAAATGCAGGGCCAGTATCAAGCCAAAGAAGATGGATATTTTCACTGTGATAGCATGATGTGACAACCTGACATACTAAGTAACATTATCTTCACATTGATGTTAAGGAGTTTATTGAAGAAATCACCCCTTCATCTCATACATACCTGGCCCGACCATCACCACAGGTGTCTCATCCTGGGGAAACTTAATGGTCCCTTTCTTGATCCAAAGTGGAACCTTGACCTCTGACCTTGGGTCAAGGCCACTCAACCATGTGGAGCAGACACCCAACCGAGGTGCTTGAATACGAGTCTTATATTTGACAACAGCAACCAGTAATTGGATCTCGTCTGGGCAAGCCTAAAAAAGGTATATAACACTAATAAAAAACAATGATTAAGCATTATGTTCAAAAATTAATAAGTACCATAAAAATATTGTTTAACATTTAATTATGAAACAAATCATTTGACATAGAGAGAAAAAAATATATGTAATACAAATAAATCAGTAATTACAGCCATAAACCATATAACCATATAAAATATAGAGCTTTATGCACACATACCATAGTTTATGTTTCTACTTTAGTTGCTGATGTTGTTTTTTGTAATAATTGTAACAAAGTAATGACACTTTTATGGTCCTATTGGGGATGCCTGCAAACTACTGGCAAAGGAAGACCTCAGACATATGACTGGGTAGAACCACAGCTTCTCTCAAGTCAGCTGTAAGTCCTCCTCCCATAATTCTCCCCCAGATCATGAGTACACCATGTGGGGCTGAAGAGTTACTAGCTGCTGTTACTCTAGCTGCTTGAATGCAGGCTGTCCCTTTTTGTTGTTTAGTTTTTAAGTATTACTGCACATAAATCTATTTAAAAAAGAAAAAAGAATGTTATAAGAGTAAATACATAAGAATAAAACCCCTTCATTTTTAACTTACCCTGAGAGATGAAGCTATGGAAAACGACCTTGGCTGAAGAACAGGTATGATGTCAAATAAGTATTCTAGAGGTATGGATGTGGTGGTCTTGGGAAAATCATGCAGAACCTGCAACATTATAAGTGTGCCCATGTTTGAATGGTTAGGAATATAGGCTTACACATTTAATTTTATCATTAATTATTCATAATCACTAGAAAAAAGGATTGAAATGGGGAGCGAACTGCTATTAGAACTAGTGTCCCACTGACTAAGCATTATCTACTAGGTCGAGATATTTGCAATGTCTGGTGTGGGGCCTCAATGCCTTCTGTGGCTTTGAACAATGTTATGTAATAACATAGGCCATTCGTATCATTTCTACAACTTAATCTAAAGCTACCACATGCCGTCAGAGAGGATTTTTAGATTTAGATCACAGGTGTGTAAGAGGTAGCAAATAATTTCAAACTCCATTTATTTTGGTATTTTGGTATTTATTCAGGTAACAAGTATGAGCATTTATTTTAGACCTAATAAAGTGAAAATCCAAAATCATATAGAAAGTATTGAATGTTTAATAAAATGTATTACATTATCAAATACTTGTGACACTGATGTAACTTCTATCCGAAGGTACATTGTTTAATCTGTATTTTATTGTATGTTATTTGCAGCTAAAGACTGCTTTCCAATTTCCAATGCATTGTACATTTGATTTACTATGATAAAAAATCTGACCAATATTTGCACACCTGTAATTGCTTACAGATTCAAAGTTACACAGCCCAATCAGTGCTTCTGAGCGCTTTGAAATAAGAGAAATGGCACTTCACTAAAACTAAACATTGTTAAGACACGGAACTAAGCATCAATAAAAAATAAACAGCTGAAATTTTCTTCCTACCTCTCGCAGGGTCCTCTTCACTCTATTACAGTAAGTAAACAGCTCTTCCTGCAAGATACAGCATTATGGTTCCTAAATCTTTAATTATCAAGAGTTTGATATACATGTATTTGATCTCTTACGAACACAAGAATTGATACAACACCCTTGCACATCAACAAAAAAGAACACATCCTGGTAGAAACAATTTTAGTCAATTGTAACTGATGTAGGTTCTTGCAGATTTTCATTCTCAGCTCACTTAAAGAAACATGTTGTCCAGTTTACTTTTTCTCATAAGTGTGCTCTTGACATTGTCATAAACGGAGAAAAACACCATATGACCTTAATGAATAATTTTAAAATGAATGATTTAAATGCACCTGTCCTTCTGAAGATGTAAATTCTTCCAGTTTTTCTTTCTCTAATTCATCCTCAGCAAAGTGTAGCAGCATTTCAAAGAAAGAACGCCTTGGAACACAGTTGATATCCAGATAATTGCTGGCAAGGAAACTTAGGGAACAGGGTACTGGTAGCTTGGGTACAGGGGTATCTGCAATAGTTTAGATAAATACAGAGAGATTTCAGACTTAATTAGTTAGGGAATCGGAAATATCTTTCAGATGCAACATTAAAATATTTGATAAAACAGAAGATAACACCTTAAATCATTCCTTTGTAGTCTTAAATAAACAACTTACACAATGAACAATGAGAAATGAACAATGAGAAAATATTCAATCTTTTAGACAAGATGAAGCCCAGAACACTCAAAATGACACATGTAAAATATAAAGATGATGATATATACACATGTTTGAAAGATAAACAGCTACTTCTAGTATTTGTTTCTGGATGCATTGCAGGCTAACTTAGAACCTTATTTACTTATAATTAAACTTTATAGTTAACAAGAAATGCCTGGGCAATTGACTGTTTGTTTGTTTATTGGATTTATTGTCCCAACAGTATTTCAGCCATCTGGAGACGGAGCCCTTCACTTTGTATAGCGTACCATGTACACCTGGCATGATATTACATTCAGTCACTTTACCCTGACACTAGTCATGGAACTTTCATTATATTTCCTTGAGTGTTAGCAAGGGAGCTACACCACTACCATTTTTAATGACTATTGTATGTCACAGCACAAGATCCAACTCGGGGTCTTCCGTACCTGAAGCTGACTGCTATACAGATTACCCTACAAGGTCTGGTCACAATAGAATTGATATACCGGTATGCCTCCCAAATGCAATGACCTTAAATATGACCTTGACCTGCCAGGATTGCATTTTTAAATGGCATGTAAAACTTACATTCAAGGGCACTTTGGTAAGAGTGTAATGTCTGGTTGAAAACATGCAAAAAGCTATCAACAAGACTTGTTATCAACAACCTATATAACAACTTATGTATACATGTAGAATGATTGGCCATTTATACAGAATTACAGTACCTTACATGACATTTAATCTGACCTTGACAATAGTACATGAAGTTGCATTTGAAAATGTTATGCATGAAATTATGACATACGTAAAGAAATGGGACACATAGATCTACAGGACGGACAGGTGCACAAACGGAGAATGTGACTGCTGCATGCAACTCATTTGGGCATGTAAAACAGGTAAACTGATTGTAAAAATCAGTCGACTTCAAGTCACAGTCCAAACCAGTCTAAAAGATTTTAAATCAGTGACAATTTACTTGGCCAGAACCAACTCCCATACAAATTAAATGTATGTTTTTCTGTTTCATATGTAACCATTACCTTCAGACTTCTGGTGCAGGACCACCATCTGCTTGGGATTGAGAGAAAATATGGAAAGGAAATCCTCCACTGTGTCTTTACTGTTCTGTGGACACACCACAGCAACATCACCAGGCTCATATCTGCAGGCAGAAAAAGTTTACTTATGATTAATAAAGCAAAAGATAGTAGAGGTTTTCAATTTCTATACACTTATCGTCTGCGAACATAACAGTACTTCATGGATGAAGAGTCAACATGGTGAGAGAGCTTAACCAATAATTTGGTGAACATATTTTATTTCAATAAAACAATAATATGATATGCAATGTCTATAGTCATCTTCTTGGAAAAAGTGTATTGAACCTTTAATAATCTACTTGAATATATTACCGAAATCGGCATTTAAGTGGTGGACAGACACCATCTGTCTTCTGTCGTCAGGTCAGAAAACAGAATATTTACACTCACCGTATATTTGAACCTGATATATCCAGTCTGATTAGTCTGGTATCCTGAAAATGATCATCTGCGGTTACTCTTGTGTTGGAAATCAGTCTGGATGGAAATGGGCATTCTGGAAACCAGGTGGGCACCTGCTGACTGGTCGCCATAACAACCACATCAGAATCTAATGGTGGCAGAAACTCAACTCTGTATCTAGATTCTGGTCTGAAAATTGTATGGATTACTTTTGTTTGGATACATAAGTCCAACCAGGTCATAATGGAGATATCCAGTTATAACTGTTGGAGGAAGACCTAAGACAAATCTAGGGAGAAACACCAACACAATGCAGGACTGCTGGAAGGATCTTACAGATGCAGTCATGTACAGACAGATATAAAAGGCTGGCAGATGTTTTTAAGGCAGGTAGTCAGACAAACATGCACACACACACACACACACAGACAATCCTTACATGGACATATATGCAGATGTACAAAATGCATAATACTCTCATTCCATCACAGACACACAGAAAGGCACATTGATTACACAGTCAATCAAACAGACAGACAAAAATGTCGACAGACACAACAACAATGACAGTACACAATATATACCATACCTGACATGAGATGGGATGATGCTGAGTCCAGGAGGTAGTGGCTGAAGATCCATCAGCCGGGTCCAGAGATCTTCCATCCAGGGGTACACTACTGCATCGGCCCTGGTGTAACATATTGAAAGTTAATTTTGGAAACAGATTTTAGTTTTGTATGATTATATCAAATGTGAAGACTGTAGGCATGAGTGATTCATTTCATAGCTCCTGAACAAAACACTGTGCATTATAATGCAGTATATCATAGCAAACCAAATCTATTTCCATTTCTTCATGTTTCTATGAATGACTTTTTTTTAATGGGGTATAAGTGTGTCAACTTATTTTATTGAGCTTCATTTGATTTACTTCCCTTGTCTTAATGCTGTCATCAAAGGGTATATGATGACATTTTTTTATTAAAATACCCTAGTAAATTAACTACCAGGCATATTTATTTTTAATGACTAAGAAATGTTAGGTTTTAATGTATAAGCATGAAATAATTCTGACCAAAAGTGGATAAATTTATTACTAAACTGAATTAGGATTCAGCAATTTACTTAAAAATGCAGCAGTTAGTTAGAGGCTATATTATACATAATTAAGAAAATAATGCAAAATACCATCCTTCTTTAATAAAAAAAAATGTAATTTATTGGTTGTGTTAGTTTTTCCTACATCACAAAAAACAAATTTATGTTCATTATGGAAAAAACCCTGTTTTTTTTTGGCAGGGAAACTACCCTGAATGTCTAGAAACAACCACCAGCACTACAGGTCACCTAACAGGTGTCTTCCTTACAAGAAACCTAGTTATTACAGTTCACTCTTTTTCATTGCATGATATACTGGGATGTTTTTACATTTTTTAAAAGATAAAAATAAGTCACCCCAGGTCATGGGAGTCATCGGCCAGTGCAACATTTAGCAGACCAGTGCTTCCTAACTGTTGTAGTCGCTTGTGAAGCTTCTTGGCCACAAAGTTGAACCTGAGGATACAGAAAATAGAATAAAAATCTAAATGTCCAGTAAATGTCACCATTCAAAGGGAATATGTATTTCACTGCTTGGACAAAAAAAGAAATTGCAATTTATCACACGATTTCCCTTGTTTTCCATTTAATATACCCAGTACATATTTTGTTATATTACACTAGTGTAATACAGCTTTTTGGTTGATGATGTCATTGTCGTCATCATAATGCAGATCATCTCATACCACTATTTCACCAAGTATTGTTGTATTGATTATTGTAAAATCATATATTGGTGAATAAAATCATGTGATAAAAAGAATCTGACACTCGTTGTCATATAATAACAATATAATCACAAGCACAGTTTGAATATATACAAGGTTGTTGAGCTATAGATATTAAAAAATTGTTAGAGATATCTTTGGTTCTTACATAGCGAACTATTATTTCAAGTTATAGTGAAAATGAATTATGATTTTCGAGATATGGTGTTTTGGACATTTACAAAACAGGTTAACCAATACTAATGAGAGGGTCATGACAAAAGCTTCTCTTTCTTAGAAAAAAGGAACAAAAAAGAAATGTCTTACTTTTGGTAGGCTGAGTCTCCCAGTCCTAGGACTGCATGTTTCATCTGACTTAGGGAGTCCTTCGGAAGGTTTCTTCGAAGGATGAACCTCCAGAATAACTGAAATGTTGAATGATCAACTTTGAACATTATCATAAAAAAATTATATAACTGAGAAATATAGCATGCTTTTAACTCATAGCTGGTGCAACACAAAATGATAAGGCTTAGACAAATAAAGTAGGTCTAGATCAGCCAGCTTTCTGTGGAGCTGGTTGTTATACCAGCGCAGGGTTCGACGTTAACTTGTTTGAAAGCTGGACCAGTGGTCCAGTAACTTAGAAAACTTACTAGACCTGACCTAAACTGGACTAGACCAAAATGTAAAATGCATAATACACATACAGGACATTCTTAAAACAAATTGTTATATGAGTTCAAGTATTGTCTTGCAATAACATATCAATATAATTAAGTATACGACATTTATGGCTAAAAAAATAGTATGAAACTTAACATTCTATTAATGAAACTTAGGTCTGATTATACTTATTTTTCTAGTCTAATATAGGTATCATACATTGGTAATTATATGACTAGAAAGTTAAGGATGACCATACCTATATGACTAGACGTTTTCACACAACTGAACAGGCTAGGCTCACATGATTGTCAACCTGCTTTATTTCCCCATTATAGGATGCAAAATTAGTGAGCGGTGAGCTGTACTTAAGATCATATTTATATTGGTGAGATATATTGGACTTAGATTCAGAATGCCCCTTTATATTATCGATTCTGAAATCGTCCGTACCGACAACAAATCTGCATGTCTTACAAAACATAAGATTGTTCTTTTTCTTCAAAATTTAGCCAACTAGATCTAAACTCATCTGTTCATTTTGTACAAAACGATCTTATCCGCTTTGTTTTGTCACACAGTTTCATTGAAGCATCCTTGCTCTTTCGTTTCGTACTGTCGTCCGTCTTTTTTTCTTTTTTTTTTTTTTTTTTTTGTCTTTTTTTTTGGTCAGACGAAAAATCAAACTTAAGTACATTGCTCGACATGTTTGTGTCGTCTGCGCATAGTGCATTATAAACAAACCGTATTATAGTCTGTTGTCGTAATACTTGAGATCTCAACATTACAGACAGTATTCGTGCTTTTGTATCCCTCGCATTTTTATTTAAATAGTATAAATAATAATAGGACAGTTCCACAAACATTAGAAAATAAGAAGATAGATGAAGAATTAAGCATTTATATCCGCCTAACAATTAGTTTTACGACATTGGATATTTGACAAGTACGTAGGGGACAAAGCCTCGTTCTGAAAACACCAGTTTATATACTCCTAAATATAGCACACGGGTTTCCCAAAAAACTGTATCGTCAAGAGTCAATAGCGACCGAGTTTAACCATTAAAAATATTTTTTGACTTGATTCATTCATATGTAGATTTTCGGCGAAGTTTGTCCGATTTAAAACACGACCAGTCGGTCCAGCTAGCCTAGGACTTAGCTAGACCGAACCACCGATCTACTAGTGAATGTCGTTCGGTCGGTCCTTAATGTCGAACCCTGAGAGAGCGACGTGTCATAAGCATGCTATCCTCCTCAGCTCCACAGAATCTGCACTGCTTGATGCTGAGTTCCTTAGAATGTGTCCTGTTATCTTTGCATATAGTTGTTAGATAATAACTAAGATGATACATGGGTTATAAATAAACATAGCAAGATGAAGGACAAGAAAAACATACCTTCATATTATCAGGAGGATCCCCTTGTCCTGTAGTGGCACACACAAATATAACTATAGGCTCCCTTATCAGGTCAGCCTGCAATAAAAACAGGGTCCTGAGTTATATGCTTAACTTAAACCTAGTTATTAATAGTTAATTGGGAAACAAGTTCTTTCAAGTTACACTTGTCTCTCTTGTCTTCCACTGCCTGGGTATAATCAGTACTCTGTTTCAATTAGTAATCACCATGAGTAATGTGCAGCAAATCTTGCCGAAGGAGTTACAACACGGGACAGGAACTGGATCCCAATGACCTGGAGTTAAATGTCTTACTAATGGGCACTAAATTGATTTCACTTTAAATAGAATATGATTTTTTTACTTTACAATAATATAAGCTTTTCTAAGAAATTTATTATGAAACAATAGACAAAATGCTGCTCATGAAAATTAATTGAGGAAATTATCAATCATTGATACATGGTTGTTATATTATTATAATCTTCATTCTCGTATATACAATACTGAAAATAAGAAAAGATAGAGGAAGGAGGAAATAGACAATACTATTATACTTTCACTTAGATTTTAAACTATAGAAATGTTATGATAACCTTCAGAATATATTTTTTTTTAAAACTACCACATCGTTTTGGATTATAAATGATCCTGTCTGCAATAAGACACTGTACAACAAAAGATCATGAAAAGTAATTGGCAGATAACCATACCTTTAAAAAATGTGTACTGAAAATAAAAAGAACAAGGTACCTACCACATCATAAGAATCAAGAGACATAACTCTGATATGAAAGTGTCTCCTTTTTGCCTCCCTTGATAATTTCTCAGCCACATCCTGTGCTGTACCAGTCTGACTCCCATACAGAATCAGTAGACGCCTTTCATTCAACATGGTCGTTCCTACCTTTAAAATAAAATCTGATATTTGAGATGCGGTCTGATCTTTTTATTACAGTTTAACTATGTTCAAGTCTCTCTGAATGAAAGTAGGTAGTAGATTTATAGCATGGTCTCTTACCACTCCATAACCACACAAGTGACAATGCATGATTTTGGTCTTTGTAGCCCAAACTGCTCCTTGTCAGACTTCTACAATGATTTCAATTTTTGTATTATGGCATCACCACATTATCCAAGCTGTTCTATTTAAGATTGTTTTTATGGTTCATTTTACTTTTAATAAAGTGTTTTGTTTGTATTTGTGAATTTTCTTAACACTTTACAAATAAATTACAAACTACTAAAGGATATTTATCCAATTAAGAAGTCCAAAATGATAACAAGTGAGCACCTTTTATTTGTAATCTAGCCATGTATAAGTGTTAACAAACATATATAAAATGCATTAAAATAAGTAATATATTATCCTGTCTTATCCTAATAAAACAGCTCTTTAAAGGTATTTTTTATATTATGCTTTATCTTAAATAGTGTATTTATATCTCATTTTCTTATGCACAGTAGACATTTTATCTGGTTCAAGTCCATTAACATAAATTATTTCAAAAAGAATTCTCGGCATATATGAGAAACTGTTTTTATACTAGCCAATCATGCTTTACACATGCTGATCATGAACATTAATGTTTTCCAGGTGTGCCTACAGTTAAGGACCCTTTGTGTGTATAGAACTCTATACATATTATAATGACTTATTTATACTTATACAGCATGAGTTGCATGTAAATATTAACCACACCCCTACAGATTGTAAAAGCTGAGTTAGAACATGGTTTTGTATAAAGAAATCAAATCAGGTAGAAATGTTGATAGATTTATTAGGCATGTGACCGCCATGTGTGGGGATATCAGGTTAATTTATAAAATACCTTGCTGTTTTATTTTTATTGATAACATCCTACAGACTTTCTATCATGTCTGCTAAGATTTTAGTTAAGCCACAAACTTAACAAATTTTGGGACTATATCTTTAATTCATAATCTGATTTCACAATCAACCACAGTCTTCAAAAATGATATTTAAAAAACGCTGGACCTTCAGTTCACCATTCAAACAAAATCCGTGGCCCAGACACTTTCTTTACCGGACCAGAACAGATATCTGGCAGACTCATATCAAGGTCCTAAGCCTTTTGTCAGATTTTGACTGTTTGTAAATTTTCTTGCTGGAGAACTGTTCTTCTCAAATTTTATAGCATAAGGACCAAAGTAACTCAAAGTAGCTTGACTGCTGCCAGGTGCTCTCAGCAGGTGCTTTTAGCAGGTCAGCTTCTAGATTTTTTGCAAGATTAAAAAAGGCCCAATTGATGTTTGTAAGTATCATATTGTCTTTTCAAACATTTGAATGATCAGGGGGTTTCAATAATTAAATTCTCTTTCATTGTTTTTCTACAATGTTTCAGTTAGTTTTGGTATATATTTATTATCGTTTCATAAGATAAATTGTTAATGAACTGTCTTAATTCTAAAAGGGAATGATTATACTGTTTTCTTATAATTTTTTCAACTTAAGAGCTTAAACCTTCTTAGACACTGTAAATGATCTCCAGTTGAACTGTGAATTATGTGTCCTGCTACTAACAATCTCTGTAAACCATAGCAAGCACTAAACTCAAACACAACAACAATTAATAAAAAATGTGGCTTTGCTTTCAACAACATGTCAAATGTCTGGAGAAAAAATGTGGTTTCTCATGAGTCTGTCAGTTTATTTTGTTTAATTTCTACATTTCACCTTTTCAATAAATCTTACACCTAAATGTATACTATTTCAGTCACTCAACAATATGCTTATAAATATCGTAACACTATAACACTTATAAAAGAGACCACAGAGGCACAACAAATAATAGCCTATATGTTATCAGTTATGTAACAATTCTAAGCTGATGGTTTTCAATTTGATTTTTTTTAATTTAGTTGCCTATTTAAACCTACAACAAAATAAAATCAGTTTCTAAAAAAATTAACAAAACATATCTACTGTTCAAGTGTAGTTTTTTTTTAAAAAAAAAAGCATTCACGAAATCATAAGTATTCACGAAAATATGAGAAGTGGGTGTTCTTTCCCTTACTAACTTAGCATACACACATGCAATGTCAAGTGATAAGACGAACGCTCGTTATAAACAAAAGTAGTACTGATTTAACAAATTGTCTCAGAATCGTTTAGTAAAAAAAGGATAAGGTCATATACGAACCATTAATTAATAGTTTAAATAGTTAAAATCCGCAACAAATGCAGTTAGTCCATGCAGTCTAAACGGACCCGGAAGAACATACTTTCGGTTTTAAATTTCGTTTAAACTGCGAATCTATTGGAGCCTATTACGGTTTACAGTAATCGCAATCTGTTTTCATGTTAATATCTGTTATTATGTTATTATATTAGCTTATTATTATTATTATTATTATTATTATTATTATTATTATTATTATTATTATTATTATTATTATTATTATTATATTTTTATTATTATTAAAATGGGTATAGTTTGTCCTACTGACCATTCTCTGTGAGGTAGATACGTTTGAGTACAATTTGATAATTTAGTAAATAATAAGTGGACTTCATGAAGTAACTGTTACTTTAAAAGATCCTGATATTTGCACTTAGTTTATGAAAAAAATTCTACTGGTCTTAATTTTTATAATTATAAAACGTTGTTGCATAATAAGGTAACATCTATCTTTCTTTCTTTTTTCAAAGTTGAAACTGTACGTTTTAATACTTGTGACATTAGATCACAATATGTTCAAATATTAATTGATATATTCAAATCTGACACAATGTTAGCATGTAGTTTACAAAAACCAATAATAGGAAGCTTTTTGTAGCAAAAAAACAAACAAAAAACAAACAAACAAAAAAACTAAAAAACAACAAAAAACACACACAAAATCTTGAAAATCCTTAAAGTGGGAAAAAACATTTGTTCAACATAGACACTTTATTTTATCAAATTAATCATCTTTATCAATTTCAGCTGTAAGCATTAGCCAGATTTGGTTAGGTTTTACAAAAGTTACCACTGACATAATTAAGTTAAGGTCATATTGTCGAAGTTATTATTTGCGGAGGAAGATCCCAGAAAATTGCCTGATAAGCCCGGCCAGTTCAAGGCTAAGATTCACACTTCATTGAAGTGCCCTTTTTAAAATATAAAAAATAATATTTATAATCAGTATGGTCTTCAGAAAAACAAATCTACACCAGATTGTATATTTATTTGCATGCGAATATAATCTGAAGTCATTGACTGGGAAAAATAACGATAAAATCGATAAAGCCTTACTTTGGCAAACAAAAAAGTAGACGAAAATACTACAGTAAAATCTCGTGTTAAATATAATGGGTCACTCTCATCGTCAATCATACCAAAGAACCGAGTAAATCGAGGGGACGCGGTCAGCAGTACATTATTTCTTTTTTTCCTTAATGAAATCAAAAAAGAATAAACGGAATTGTGAACATTTCTATTCTAAACTATATAGAGCCTTATGGTTAAATATGTAAATAAAAACTAAATATCAAATAATGCCAAATAATTCGCAAATCGTTGCAATATTAAGTACGATTTTTATAAATCCAAATTGGGAATTGTTAAATCATTTTAATATTTAAGGGTATGACTATTTAAAAATGGAATCTGGAAACGGACACAAGCTATCATTGCACAGCACGCCCGTAATTTATTAATAACTTATAATCAGCTGGATTAACCGATATCACAAAAAATAAAGATATTTGATATGCCTGTTACGTTAAAACTTCATTATGCCAGCCAATGTATGGGGACATCATAAAGCTCCAGATATTGAAACTGTTCATTCCAAAATGTGTCGAAAATTATTACTTATTAAAAATTCTACAAGAGTACCTTACTATATGTGCATAGAGAATTAAGTTTGTTGAAATATTGGATTAAAGTAAAATCACTGGTCGTGGTGGGGTCGAATTATTAAACCTAAATCCGCTTCGTTCGTGAAGATTTTATTTGTCTTAAACCACTACGGCAAAAAGCTGTGAATAAAAAATAAACACAAAAATACTGCCTTAACACATTATCAATTGGCTGAGCTACTATAATTTAAAATTCAGCAATTCAAATATTCCATATTTCAAAACAGACAGACGAACCAATTCAAACAATACAATCAAAATACGGAAAATACACCCATTTCAATAAAACAAATAACTTACTAGATAAATCTGGCCGTCTTCTAATTAAAATATACTGCTTTATATAAGAAAGCAATACTACGAATGTAGTTGTATTTTTAACTAAAACTACAATTCTCTTGCAAGATTAAATGTTAAAGTAACGTAAGGGAGATGTTGTCTGTACGTGAGTAGCGAGTAAAATGCTTGATGATTTAGGGTGTGGTAAAAAGGACATTTCGAACTCTCGTACAAAATCTCACACTCACGAGAACACTTACATAGACGGATACGACAAAACATGTTTGACGTGCATCCCGAAGACAGCCACGCCGACATGCACAGACCTTATAGAAATGACACACATGCTATAAGTCACTAGCTTATAAACAAAAACATATATTTAATACATTTAAACAAAACATAGGTCACTAGCTGTCCGACGAAAACAAAAAGGAAACATATTAACACATTTAAATAAAACATGAAGCACAAGTGATACCCATCAAAATAGTCATATTATTTTGTTTAAAACATATGAGATGTTGAAAAGAGATGCTAATGTACAACCATCTATAATGGAACTAATTTGGCACCTCACATAAAATGAGCTAGAAACAATAGGTCTCTCATATGTCTCGGAAAATCAACAGAGTATTAATATTGATTATAACTTTATAAATCAAAGGTTCACTGACGGTAGTGTTCAAAATTGGCTAGAGACAGTAAATAACTCAACTCATTAACATACATACAGTTTGCTTAAAATAACCTTTAACTATTAAATTATTTTAATGAAATTATCGACTTCAAATATAGAGTAGCAATGACACAGTTTCATCACTTCAACTTAGAATAGAAATGGGCAGACATAATAATACAAACAGAAATGAAAGATTGTGCAGAAGCTGTAATTTAAATCAAATAGAAACAGACTATCAGTTTTTAGTTATATGGCCTAAATTTTCACAATTACGTTCTCTTTATTTAAAACAGGTTAATTATACTTGGTCTACTAAGCAAAAAGTCGTTTCATTTAATGAGCGTCAACTCAAAAGGGAAAAAAAGAAACATTTCAAGGTAGATGTCGCAGAAATGAAGCAAAAGTTAGCTTTGTTTATTTGGAATAGGGTGTCAGGGTGTGAGTTTCTGTGTGTGTAGTGTGAGTCTGACAGGGATTCGTTGCTGTGAGTGCAGAATAAAAAGTTTATCGAAACAAATTAGTGGGGCGAAGAGGCGTTAGATCTTGGAATGGGAATGTCTGGTTTGTGTCTGGGTCAGAGTATGTCAATGTGCACGTGAGAAGTGCGAGTCATTCGGTTCCTGGTGAGAAATACATCGTTGGCACGGGTGTATGATTCTTTGGGTTGTGGGCCACACTGATGGTCAAAAGATAGAAAAGTGTCCATCGTGACAAAAGAAAGAAAGGCTTAAGGAAAGAGTCACATTGTCACAAAATTATTGGACCTTAAAAAGGAATCCCATAAGTACGGAAGTACATGTATGTGTTTTTCTGTGTGTATGATCAGACATTTGTTATTTCTTTAAAGTAGCATGTAGTTCCTAATGCTTTGCTAAGTATGGACATTTAATGTAAATATGTATTACAGCATAAACATACATGTAGATTATATCCTATTTTGTAAGTGACTTAACATTATAGCAATTTATGTTTCATATAAATAACAAATTCAGTAAACCATAATCGAGTTTGAAATAGAGTATTAATTAATAGATCAGCCTGGGGATAAAAAAGGGGATAAGTAGATCCATAATAGATCCAGCCTTAGAAGAACGAAGGGGATTAGTAGATCCATAGTAGACCCATCCTGGGAAAACAGAGACCAAGACAGAGTCAACCTTACCCAAATTACCTACATATTAATGAGTACAACTTTAAGGCAGAGGTCAGCAAATCTAGACGAATGAAGACAAGTGTATACTGAAGAATTATTGGATTCATCACCTTTTTAAGTGATAGTAATAACAGCCATTTGTATTAATGCGAACATCATGTTTTAAAGAAGCTGTAAGTGTTAAATATATATCCTTATTTCCAACGGCTGGAACAGTGAACTTTGAACTATAAATGTATACGGTCATTTTAAATCCATTTTTGACTACAATTGAAACTAACAGTGTTAGCTTAGTTTAAACTATAATTATCTGTTACAATAACTTTAATCTATGCATTGCGTATTGATGTTTTATTTTTCTTGTATTACTAGATCCAAAACTTACTCTGATTTGACATATTAATAAAAAATACAAAGCTGTATTAGTGCCATATGCGTAACCCTTTTTAAAATTAATTGCCATCGCTCCATTGGAAGCGATAAAAACAGAGTTCTCTGCAATTTGCAGAAAAACGTATACTCTGTGACAGTACATATACATATATTTTGCTAATGCGTGTAATATGAGATCGTGATTATAATTATATTTTACTTGCTCTTCGGATTCCACGTCTTTTGCTTTTTTGATTTAAGGGAAGTAATTCTTTCTACACTCCAGTCTGGGATGGTCTCAAAAGTTGTTTCCCCTACATTTAAATAATATAGAAACGGGACTGCATTGTAGTAAATTTCTAAAAAAAATCTGAAAGAAAATGTCATCTGGAATAAAATAGTTCTTCATTAATAACATTATTTTCTTCCAGTTGGCTTTTTCTTTCAGAATTTTTTTTAGACATTTTCAAATTACTCGGTGTATACACGCCCTTCTAATATTATATTGAAGGACCTAGTAATACAAACATGATTTCGTTTGTTTTGAAAGATTTTGTATTCAATAAAATAAGAGACCTAACACAACTGTCCTATTTGCAGATTGGTTCAGGGTGCTGTACCCACAACTGAGGTCGCTGGTTTAAAATCCATGAACACAGTTTTGTTTTTGATGCTTTAAATATTTTTTATTCAAAGATTTAAGATTTTAGTCATCAAATTTGCTTTTAATCCATTCGATTTATAAGGAATTTCGTGTCAGTTTGTGTGTTGTTGTTGTTTTTATTTAATAACTTATTTTCTGAGGCCATTTTGTTGATTTTCTTAAGATTGTTACTTTAAACTTCGAATTCATATCAGGAAATAGTGTCTACATGAAGTAGCGTTCGCATACGTTCGGAAAAGAATTAGCCGAAACGAATGTTGAGCATTCTACGATATAGATTCACAGAGATTCCTGCGATAGTGCAGTTGGTACGAATGTCGTTGCCACTGTTTGCAACCACTAATAAAACTACGCAGTAACTCCGCATGTAAACAAATCCCGAAGCACACAAATTGGGGCGAAATTTCAGTGTTACAACGGTTCAATTTAAACAATCAATGGATTCTGTTTAAGAAATTCACAAAGTAATAACGGAGTTTGACTCCTCCATAAAAGCGAAACCCTAACAGATCGAGTGTCTGCAGTCTCTGTTGGCAGGCAAAGACGTCGTAGCTAATCTGCCTGTTGGTTACGGCTGATCTGACTATCGTCACGTGATTTTGTATGATGGCAGTGGTTTTAAGCCATCGTAGCGATGTCGTAAATCCTGTGCGGAGTTTGTAACTTCGCATGTAAACAAATCTCGAGGCACATAAATTGGAGTTACTTTGATGCGTATCATATGTTTACTACTCGCCATATGCCTAAAGGTGAAAGGCAAAGGTAGACTTAACCAATCGGCAACGATGTTTACGCCTAATGCAGACATGCAATATACAGTTATATACAAACAACTTCTCAGTACACTCAATGATCATTACTTTACGCACACAAAGGCAAAATTACTTCCTATTTCTGATTCTGTATGATGAAGTCGAACCTTGAAGGCCCGTCTAGCAAATCATCCAGGGATACCTGACCTCGTTTCGCTAGGAAATGATCTGGTAGCGTGTAGAATTATATGCCAGCCTACATTCCACATTGTGAACTGATGCAAATGCTATTTATAGTAACAGAGGCGGATAGTTCAGTATTTGATCAATAAGGAACTCGTGCAACGTGCAGACAAGAGCTTGGCATCTTTAACTGTGCCAGTTCCATATTTAGCAGGTATGTTAAATTTCAGCATAATGTTTGTATCTTTATTATGCATTTGCTTAACATGCATTAATCATACTAGTGACTTTGTGACATATAGATTTCAACATCCATATGCATCAAACTCGCCGACATAATGTTGGCTTTTTGTCTTACAATATGGCATGTATCTAATCTAGATATCTTTTAGTAAATTATAAGCTTATACACGTTGTGCTAGATGATGTATGAGAGATTCCATTAATTGTGCACCAATTCATGCGTGCATAACCATAATTTTAATTTAAATTGACGTTGCATTGTGGTATCCAGATAATTAGTATTTTTCGTGACATGGCAGATATACATATTTTTAAGATTACAGTGAATTAAATGTGCTGTAAATATTTGTAGTTTAGACAATCACTGACTTACAATTGCTCCTTATAAATGAAGTGTGGTAGCTGCTGACAGTAAAGTGTACGACGTTTGATCTAGATCTCCTATATGAAAGGTGAATCGACGAGGATCCCATGCTTAGTTAATCGATGTTAGCAAAATATATACACAACACTAGACGGAGTTGTCTTTATGCTTTGACTGTTGGTATGCTGCACATTGTTATTCATGTTGACAGTTTACGCATGAGGGACATCATAGTACACTGTTAATTACATTTATCATATCACAGCGACTCAACATGGCGTCATATGTTAAACGTTAGTTTCAAATTCATGTGGTTACCACCAAACTTGTAAAATACAACTGGGACTCGGATTAATGACTTTAAATTGTTTAAATGAATAAAGTAAATGTGTAATTTATGTAGTTTTTAAATATACGCACACGTATGTTTTACATTATAATCGATGGAAGTGTTGAGATTCGTGTATTTATAGCCTATGTCTTGCGTAAAACGTAGGAAATAAGTTCATTTTTTGGCCAATTTTTCAAGAAATCTGCAGGTTTCAGACACAAGCAAAATGCATTATATCACAGACATAGTGTACAATAGACACGAATATACATATTAATTAAACCTCTTTAACTTTGTTACGCCAAGAACCTCGCAAGACTGTGCTAACTATATACTATGTGTTAGAAACGAACGATAACCCCGCGTAAGTAGAAAACTAAAGTTTCAATGATATAACTAGAACTAACTTCAGTGGTTGTATTCAACACTTAGCCGTCAATGTGGTATCTGGCAGTTTGCCAATATCAAATACAAATATAACAATATTTTACCACTGTTAGGTGACATATTGACATGATCGCGTCATAAACTCGTACTTTAGTCAAATACTGCTTCAATTGCTGTACGGTGCAAGTCGTGAAAAAATCACTCTTTTAAAAATGTTCTTTCTTATCAAATCTACAAATAAGCACGATTGTGAATTCTGCTAAAATGGACATCGACGATAGAGCAGATTATCCGGATAATGATTGATATAATGTGATTTCAAAAGTAAGTGGTCACATTGCAATCTAAGTTTAAAAATAGCTAACCGTGATCGAAGCGTTGCTCAGATAGGAAATTCGTATTTGTGATTACGATTGGGGTGTAATGCTTCACTTTTAACATAGATGTAGGGCATGAATAAATAGAAATTTCTCGGGACCTTGTTGGGTAACAATAGTTTGTTGTTGTTGTTTTTTTTGGTTGTTTGAGGCAAAAACCAGCTTTGGTCCAAAGTGTCGACTACCATCTTTAAGTAAGCGTTCCTATTTATGTGTATTTCTTGTAGAACTATCTTCAAAGTTTATATTAGGTTGCATATCTGAAATAATGCAAGACAGTTTAACTTTGCGTAGATGAGCTTACCATCACATATGAACTAAACCATTGTCGTTATGAAATAGTAAATAGGATTTCTATTTACGACTTGGTGTCTTGAGTCAGTGGTACACTATTAATAATGTATGTGTTCATAGATGTTTACATATTTATACTTGGCTTTATTTACACACGCACGCACACATACCACGCTCACATACACACACACACATACACACTACACCACACGCACGCACGCACGCACGCACACACGCACGCACGCACGCACACACACACACACACACACACACACACACACACCGGTAACGCATTATAGACATACAACATTATGTGGATTCAAGTATTGCATCACATACACCATGCTTGAATAAATTTGAATGAATGCATCAAATAAACATGACATCATATATTCATATCCGTAATCGACTTCTGACAGGATTTGCGTTCATGCTAAATAACCAACTTTGCGTGGGTTGATACATAAACAGATGACGTTAACTGGTCTTTTTAACAGATCGTTCTTTATAAGTATTAAATAAAACACAATCACTGTGTATTGCGACACACTGTAAATGCATGGTTGTTCGCACCTTTTGCTTTTAGAATTTACCAGCAAACCTCTATAATTCTAAACCTTTTGACGTCATCATCGTCGTCATTTATGACACTTTAAATTACTCCGATACCATAGAGCTATGGCTCATGAAATAATACCAAATGGTAGCTAAAAAAAAACGGATGAAAACTTTCACGTGGGTCGGTCTTTTAGCTTCCAGCCTCGCTTGCTGTACCTAGGGCTGTGAATTTTGTCACCAAAAATGATGTCAAGAATGGTACTTTAGCATTTTTGTGAAAAGATTTTCAAAAAATGGGAATATCAGAAAGTATAAAATCACAAATACGCCCTTCATCACGTTAAACATTCTCCCACGCACGTGTGTACAGTGTTTGTTGATGTAGTGTGTGTTGTTGTTTTTTGCTCCAGAACAAGTTTGCGTTTTATTTCCATATACGCATTGTAAACTTCATACTTTTGGACATCTTTTGGTTCTTATGTTCGTCTGTGTTTTAACAGCAATTCAATTTCGAAGCAGTTCTGTGGAGAACATATTAACGTGTTTTTTTTTTTATTTTAAACAATCAAAGAACACACGTCTGTCGTCTAGAAAGTAAACTGTGTTTTTGTTAATTTGAGCACTTTTCATCCTAATGATTCTTTGGTCAATCTATTAAAAGATCTTATTCTTCAAAATGGCAGTGGATTACAATGGCAACGGAAGAGAAGCAAGGTCTTAACATTCAACAGACTGGCGGAGAGGTGGACAAAATGCGACCGACAAGTGGAAACAGAAACGACGAAGGTAGAATGGTTTCAGTTACTATTCAAATTCTTCCAACAAATCGCAGAAAAGTAATCGGATTTCTTTTACAAGGTCACGATGTTATTTTTATTGCTTAACAAACCATGTCATCCGTCCGTTAAATTATTTGATACATGTAGCTCTTATCCTGATTTGAAACAAAACTGGCATAATGTCTGATCTGCCTTTCTTTAAACTCGCATACCCAAACCACTAACCATTTCTTCCAGAGGTCGATAGATTTGGGTCGTAAAGAACTTAGTGATATCTCCAGAGACACTTGTCAGCACAGCAGTATGTTTGCATATTTATAAATCAACGATTAAAGGCAATACTTTTATCAAATGTTAACAAATTGACCCACTTTCAACGTTATTGGGACTAGGTTTTTTCACTATCGCCATTTGATGGGGCTAGATAAACACTCATGTATCTATATTTCGAGGCATGTTATGTGGGAGGTCTTGTTTTCTGCCACTTCAATGTACAATGAATTGTTTGTTGATTTCAGAACCTACTGGGGAGTCTGGAGGTTGCGAGGTCGTGCTGCTCGTGTTCTCTATGCTATTTGTCGTCCTCTTCTTTCCATTCTCGCTGTTCTGCGCTCTCAGTGTAAGTAAGACCAGTGATTGATTTTTTTAATTAGTTCAGAATTGTTCACGTTGTTTTTCTTTCATTAACCATCATCATGCCATATTTATTTATAACGAAACCCAAAGTTATTTGCTAACAACTATACAACTGCTGCCAAGTAAAAGAGATTGTTGGAGTCTCAACATCAAATATTGCAGACTAATTCGTGCTAAGCAGGTTTAAAGTAAAAACAACAACAACATACAAATGTATACGTGTTAAACGTAAAGAAACGAGCTGCGTAGTACAATCCCAAACAGTACTGATATTAAATCATGCACAATACCACACCAAGACTTATCTGATTCTGTTAGATATCAGAAGGCACATGGTGCACATCAAATGCTGGGGTATTATCGGTGTAATGATTCCAAACAAACCCAAAATAGACTAACTGAATTTAGTGATTCCTCAGCACCACATGGCAGAAAAGAATCAACTATTTCATGACGTCCAATTATACACTCATATTGCAGATATAGTGTAGAACCCAAACCCCTCAGCCCCCACCCACGCAAGGTTGGGTTCGGGTTCTAGGTGGGAACAGGTCTTGTAAGGTTCCCCAGGTATCAGCCCCCACCCACGCAAGGTTGGGTTCGGGTTCTAGGTGGGAACAGGTCATGTTAGGTTCCCCAGGTATCAGCCCCTGCCCAAGCAAGGTTGCGTTCGGGTCCTAGGTGGGAACAGGTCTGGTAAAGTTCCCCAGGTATCAGCCCCCGCCCACGCAAGGTTGGATTTGGGTCCTAGGTAGGAACAGGTCTTGTAAGGTTCCCCAGGTACCCCGCGGTATGTTCGGGGTTTTACTCGCGTATTGTCTACGAGGTTTCACAATCCTTGCCACAAAATTACAATCTCCAATCATGAAACAAGTTAGGTGAGCACTTTTTTTTATTACATGACGTGCATGCCAAAGCATGAAAACTTTATGTTTTCAGATGGTACAAGAGTACGAGCGTGCAGTCATCTTTCGTCTGGGGAGAATTCTACACGGCGGGGCCAAGGGTCCTGGTAGGTATAGGGATGACAACGGTGGTAGAGGTTGATTGATAAAGGGGATATTGGATCTACTTCTGTATATCCCCACCATCACGTGAATGTCGTATTTTAATCGGCTATTTCTACGCATTCCATACATTTCGTCGTGAAGTCTGAATGGATGTGATCACGTTCTATCCTGAGGATAGAAAGCTTCTGCTGCTTGTTATGTTTTGTGTCTACATAAATTGCCGTCAACAGTCACTTTACTCTCACTCTGGCTCGAGACACACAGTCATTAGAGCTGCTTAGCCCTTGTTTCTGCTGCCTGGTTATCCCTTGCCTAAAGTTCGCCTTATGGACGTGCCTGGCGGGAACTTTCCGAAGCATGTAACTAAACTCCCCCCCCCCCCCCCCCCCCCCCCCCACACACACACACCCAAAAGAACAACTTTCGCCTCTTGCGCAGTAATTGTAAAAGCCGTCTTCCTTATTTCACCGTAATTTCAAACGATGCTAAAAGCTTCCAAAGTAAAGCTAACATGGAAACTACTGCAGTCTACAGACTCCAGAAAACATATTGTTCTCAAGCACGTCTTGTTTCAACTGCTCATGCTTTTTTTCTGTAAGTTTTCTTTCAATGCTGTGTAAGTTATTTCTTCATCTGGTACTCTAGCTCTACTGTACAGCTTGTTTGGTACTCAAATACATCAGAACAAGCTCAGGCTTCATATTTGTCTCAGTGGTTATATATAGGAACAGCTTGGTTGTTTTAGGTCGGCCTTCATTCTTTTCAGCCACCTTCCGTTGTTAAAATTCATGAACGCTTGTCCGTTTTGGCCAGTGGTTTTTATCCGTAAACAAAAGCCTGGTTTATTGTCAACATTGGTGAAAAATGAGGAATATTTCTCTTAAACTGACAATAAAAGCCGATCGGTTAAGTCGTCTTTAAGAGTGTTCTGTATCACTGAAACGCTTTTTGCGCGAATGACTAAAGTACGCAATGAGTCATTTGCGAAATTGACGAAATGGTGATTTTCTATTGCAACAATGTAACATTCACAAATTCAGAATTCATAATCAAATTTTCATCTTGCATTTACTGTTTATATTTTCATAGAAAAAAATACTCTCCGATATTACATATGATAATATGATCAAAAGGATATAAATAGATTTTCATTTTGTACATTTCGCTATGAAATTCCATTGCGTACTTACGTATGGAAGTTGAAAACTTTACAGTGATAGGATTCGTCTGCGAAACATCGTAACTGTTGAATTTGAAGTATTTCGACTGATCTCAGACACCAAGAAAGAAAACCTGAGCCCGGCAAACAAAAAGAACCAATCAGAAAATAAAAAGTGTATGAAGGTATGAAGGTAAACGCCAGTTTGTTTAAAACCCAACGGCAGGAAGACCGACCTTGGTTGAGATACGACGAAGGCCCCGGCTTGATATTTTGCAATGATTGCAGATAATTCGGTGTATCAGAGAGAGAGAATCAGTCAGTAAAAGGAACATCATGCATGAGAGTTTAAATTTCGGGCTAGTGAAACCAATTTCGGGCTAGTGATTTTTCCCATTGGCTTGCCCAAAGGGGCAAGTGGTTTGAACAAAGTTAAGGCGAAGTCTGCTTCAGCAGTACATATTCTCTTCATTCTGAACAAAAAAAAAAAACGGCGCTTCTTTTCATATGATTTGTGTAATTGCGATTGACTTATGCAATCAGCAGTACTTGTAGCCTGTGTCGAATTATTGACTAAGCTCCATGAAACGCTGTGTCACCCTTCAATTTGTGAAATGGAAATCGTCTCCCATGTTAGACGAGGTAGTGCAAATAGTAGATAGGTCATTAAAAACTGATAGAAAATATAGGTGTTTGTTGATGATGGTGAACCTGTGTATCACAAGAAAGACAGAAATGTCAACATACACTCCAAAGAGCACAAGCATAAAAACCGAGTAATCCAAATGAAATGACCTTTTTGCATTTAGGGATCATTCAGGGAAGACTATCTACTAATGTCTCATTATATCCAGATGTTATTTTCTGCGGCATCAAGCTTCAAATTTTAATGATAAAACATTCTCGCGCATCAAGTGATTTCCCAAATATTTTGAAACATATTTCTTGTTGTTGTTTTTTTGCTTTACCTAATATCGTCCATGAAAGCCGTTTTAATTGTAATTGTATGGAACCTGGCGCCATCTTAGGTCGCCGATCTAACTTTAAGGTTATTGGTGATAACACTGGTATTATGCATTCGTAGAGGATCCCTATTTCTAGTCTTTGCTGGTTGTTTATCATTGTTGAAAGTAGTGTAGATCTTACCAATGATTCCGTTAGTCGTCATAAAATATGTGATATATTTCCTTCGACATTAAAGATTGTCCCTGATTGGCTACATTTATATCTTTTCTAAGAAACAACAATTTGCTTAGAGCCTTTCCCAGCAAAACACTCTGTTCCTCGAGACAGTTTCATAAGTTGTACCAATATCATTTGATACCTGTTTGTAACCTTGTATGGTACAACAGTTACATCTAGAGATGCTCTCGTTTTGTAAAGTAATCTCAACAATTGCAATTTTGAGCAATCGAACATTTCTTCCAGTCGTTTTGGTTGCAACATACTTTTATCACGCTGGACCCTTTTCTTTGCCTTCTTCTTTAAAGATTTTCAGCTTTTCGTAGACTCAACATTTGTTTCCTTATGCTTGCTCTCAAACGTGCTAACGCCTGGTTTTCCTTTTTATCTGCTTCCTTGTGTTTTGGTTTTTACTGCCTGGGTTCTCCCTTAGTTGGGCAACTTTGTGTATTTCATTCTTTGATGTGAGTTTCCCTTCTACACATGTTCTTGTTATATAAAATATATATTATCGCCAATAAGCTGTGTCAAAATGTAGCGCCGCTTTTGCTTTACCAACCATGGTGAGATTGTCGGTCTGTTTAAATGTGATACATATCTGTTGCACAAGTTGTTAGTCGTTGCCTTTATGTGATGTGTTGTCATGCTGTTATACGCAAGCAGTCAATGATTAAATAAATGGTGACTATTTTAGGACTGTTCTTCGTCTACCCGTGTATGGACAATGTTGTGAAGGTCGACCTCCGAACTGGAGCCCACGATATCAAACCTCAAGAGGTGAGACAGCTAAAAAATGACCCCTTTTGTTTCAAAATGTAAAAAACAAACTTCAATACACGTATAACCTGGTAACGGGAACATTCATGTTTAGATCTTAGTGTATCTTTCTTGGTAGGAATATCACAGCATAGAAAACATTCTTGATTTTGTGTGATTTTAGTAAACGATCTTATCATTATTAATCATGCCCTTTAAAATGATGACTAAGGTTTATACTGAAAGACTACATGTTTTGAGAGACCATCTCAACCCTGTTCCTAAGGCGGCATTTTAATACAGGTTTGTCTATATACACACCTAATTTATTGAATATTGCTAAAACAAAAGTTACAAAAGTGAAACACACACAAGTGCAGATTTACTTGGCGCATAATAAATAGTATACGCTTTTATATAATGATTTGGAAACATAAATTAGGAATTAAACACTACAATACTTTCTTTGATTATACTTTGTTTGGATCAGATTTTGACGAAAGATCACGTGACCGTCAGGGTGGACGCTGTCATGTACTTCCGGGTAGTAGATCCAGTGACGTCAGTAACTCGTGTAACAAACGCCGTTGAGTCGTGTAGGCTACTGGGTGCCACGACGTTACGCAACGTCCTTGGGACGTACCAAATGACTGAGATTCTAAGCGAGAGAGAAAACATAAATGCCAAGATGAAGGTACGTTTTTAAACTTAACATTTTTGTTTCATATGCAAAAAAAATATGTCCTTTTTGTTGCTTCAGTTGTTACCAAATCAACATAACGCAGTTTAGATCATTGATCCTTCGCCTTCTCGTTCAAACACTATACTTTCCGACAGGATAAAGAATCGAATCCTGCTGGGTTGTTGGTCGATGTAAGTCTGCGACTCCAATCGCTCGACATTGGGCGCTATCTGCTGCATTGCGCTTCTCCCTTAATGTTAGACCACGCATGCTCCAAACAATCATAATGACAAATGAGCAAAAGTGTTCCTCATTCAATCTTGCGTTCTTGTTGTTCTCATGCATTTTTGTATGTAAATATTTCTTGGAGCAAGTCAAACTAAAAGCAGACGTAAATATGGCATGTGTGTTTGCTTTCGTGCGTGCATGACCCCGGCATCGCGAGATTTACACTCATTCTAAGAGACTAGTGGTTGGTTAAATTTTTCAAAATTGCAAAACACATAGAAAATGTGCGTTCGTGTGTGCGTATGTGAGAGTGCGAAGTTTGGGCGATAGAGGCATTCATGTATATGTTTAATCAGGCAACTTAACAGTCGTGTGACTGGTAGGCCAATACACTTCTTTTTTTCAACATCTTTTACCCCTAAATAGAGTGTGCCCATGCTATCTCTTGAGTCTTAGCCTTAGCACCGCCTTCACGTTTCAAGATTAGTCACGAATAAGCACGAATAGCTTAGTATGATAACTAATTATCCCGAATACTTACGACCTACAAATATTCAGTGTTAAGGATAGTCACGATAATCTTTAACCCAGCAAGGTAATGTCTCACACCATTGTTTAAATAATACCAGCTATGTATAAAACATTTCTATTACAGAAATTGCCATATACCACACTGAAGTAATGTCAATATATTGATGCACGTACATAGGCATCGTGTATAATGAGGTTGTTGTTATTTATATAATGTTTTTACTTTAGTTTCGACTGTTTACAGGTAATGTTGGATGAGGCCACAGACCCATGGGGCATTGATGTGGAGAGGGTGGAGATGTAAGTACTGCTTATAATAAATTGTACCCTTAGTCCCATTAGACGATTCGACAACCTCAAGGGATTAAAATGTGTCAACACCATGACTTTATCTAACACCACTGTGGAATGTTAATGGGTTGGGGATGGTAATGGGTGTGATTAATTGTTTCAAAACCTTTCCCACTGTACCATCCTTGTATCTTACTGGTTCTTGACCTAGTCCAGTGCGATCTCCCAGCATTATGGGGTTTTGTGAGGCTCAGGCTCGACGAACTACTATTGCGGAAAATTTGATATTACCGTATTGAATTTTGATTAAGAATTAAGGTGAAATATTTGAACGTGTGTGCCATGTAGCCCAGCAGTTACGGTATTTGCGTAGTAGTTTAACTACTGTAGTACGTTTTAGATGTACCGTGTGCGCAAGATACAAGATACATTACGGTGCTTGCAAAATGTTTTCAGTTACAAAGTTAGCACTTCTTTAAAGTTGTGTTGGTCGACATAATAAGCTTACTTTTATACTGGATTGGATTATTTTATTTTCTTTCTACACTTCTAGTACTGACGTCAAGTTGCCAGACATGTTACAAAGAGCGATGGCGGCCGAGGCAGAGGCAACAAGAGAGGCTAAAGCTAAGGTAAGTTTCCAAAAGGGGAGTTATATTGTCTGTTTGAGATTAAAAGGACCTGATCATCAAAGTTTAGCAAAGAAACATGACACGTAGAACCACATGATTCGCGCAACAACTATTCCCTTATGTACGTCATTATTAAGTCCGCCAGTGTACTGTCAATGGTTGACATTTGTATGTGACATATACTCCAGCAAAGTTGTCTGGCATATAAAGAAAGCTAGCTGATTAATGTCGTGACACTTTTGATTCTCATAGCGTAAGAACTATACAGCCTTTTAAAGAACAGCATGTACAAATACAATACAGCGATCAGGTGTAATTATTGAATACCAAATTTATTGCGGTTTGAAAAAGTTTTGTTTCACAAAATATACAATGTTGATCAACAATGTCCACATTCAATATAGCTTCCTGAAGAAGGACTCCTTATTTGTAATAAGGGTTGATCGAGAAGAATAATAGATTTGCCTTGCCTTTTTATAACAAATTCTTTGTGAGATATCTATTTGTTCTATTTTAGTCTATCACGACAGGGGACAGAATTAATTGGGCCTAAACACAACTAATCCACGATTATAAACTCCGATCATTTCATTTTCAATCTCAGAATAACTCGATTTCATGAGAAATTGATATTAGAATTTTCCCAATTTACACACATAAGCTGTCTTTAAGTACCCTGATTGTAGCATCAAAATAAGAAAAAATGCTATGATTTTACATACATTAATTAACAAAAATCATCTAATTTCTTAGATCATCGCAGCTGATGGAGAAGAGAAAGCAGCGCAGTCTCTGCGTAACGCCGCACAGACCATGATGGGCGTGCCTGGGGCTCTTCAGCTGCGCTATCTGCAAACCCTTAACACCATCTCTGCAGAAAATAACTCGACCATTGTGTTTCCACTTCCCATGGAATTTATGAGCGCCTTCGCTAGTACGGGAGCTAGCATGATAGCCAATGCCAATCAACAGTTCGCAAGTGCCCCGCCTTTCTTTCAGGTTCCACCTCATGTTCCGCAGTTGTTCCATGCACACTCTCCTGCAGGCGTGGATTCAGAGCAACCAGCTACCATAGATACCAGCGCTGTTGAGTAATTGGATAAATTTGTCTATATTATTTTATAAATTAATGTATCTTTTTGTACAATTAATGCTCAGTTTTTATCACTATAGATTATTCTTGCTGCATAATGTTGCAAAATATGAAATAATTCGGGACACAACTCGCTTAAATTCCGCCTCTCATTTAAGCCCCGCCTTCTTTAGAACGGCTGTTGAAGGCCCCGCCTCAAGAAGTGTAGATACAGGTCATAACTTAGATGATCTAAGATAAAATTTGATTTGGCAAATTATTTTTGACGATATTAAATGTGGAATCCGACAGTTTGGGCCACAAATATTTTCATTAAACATCTTAATAAACTATTGTAACCTGAACAGATCACACAAAATACTGCTTATTGGTGTCCTACACCTGTCTGAAAAGTGAACCATAACGCCTCAAGCGTCATTACAAACATGTATTTTCTATCTGAGCCACGCTGCACAGTAAGCTATTTCTGAACTAAATTAACCACGTGATCGCTCTTACTTATAGATTTGAAAGGAATGGACATCTAAGTGTTGTTACGAGTTTTAATGTCCTAAAATTGATAATAATGTCTTTATACAATCGTGTGTGTCGTTATTATTTAAATGATGTAACAATATTTATATACATATATGTATTTTGTAGCACGAAATATTCATATTAGAATGTTAGTTTTTGCCATTTATATGCATCTATATACGCTATCGTTATTTTTGTATACCTTATGTAATTAAAATTATACATCAATGTCAATGTTACATTTTTAATCAATGTTTAATCATAACAAACTTTTTTTATAAAACTTATGATAAAACCAAATAAAGAACGTTATTGTCTTTCATGCGCGACGTTTATATGTATTCGTTCCTGGAAATGTCTTATGGATGACGCCATGTTGTTCTATCAACAAGTGAATTGCGGCGCTTTTATGCATTGGAATTCGGTTACGATTCAACTTTGTTAAATATCAGTATAAAAGTAGTTTTTAAAATGTTGCTACATCATTATCTGTCACTTGAATATGTTAATGTTCCATATGTGCATGTATGATTTGTAATTTAACTTGCATTTGTTACGACGTTGTGTTTACTTACAGGTCCAAGGTTCTTGCTCTCGTCTGTTGTTTGTATTCAGACCTTTCTCATGCGTCCGAAAACAATTTGTATATAACCCATTAATACATGAACATTTGACGGCATTGTAAATCTTTTAATAACAACAAGGTTTTGCTGTTACTTGTCGGTTTGTTGTTTGGCAAAAATATTTCAATTTGATCAGAACCTCATTGTCGAACTTGGATGCTTCGCATCAATGAGCGGTACTATATCTTGCAATGACCTGCAAGTGTAGTCATATAGAACGATTTGATCATTTATTAATGAAATCCATACATACAGAAAGACTAATAACTAGGTATAAGTGTGCAAATCCTTGAAATCCCACGTGTACCAGTAGTGCATGGGAATCGCTTTAAACAGCTGTTAAAACATCGTTTCAGCGAAGAAGATACCGGCATGGATGTGTGCGTGCGTGCGTATGTATGTATGTAAATAGTATGCACACAAATTACGTTAAATGTAGTTGCGAATGTTTGTACATGACACTGTCATTAATTCTAATTTGCTGCCTGTTTATAAGGTAAACAAGAGTTGCAAATGGCTGTACGTGACAAATCTGATTTTTTGTTTAGCACGCTTTCATACAGAGAAGTTAACCCACGCGGAAATTTATTTTATACAAATGGTTATTTCGTAAATTATTGTATCCTTAACTGTAACACTGCACTAGTTACAATTATAAAATTCACTTAAACATTCTAAAAATGTTCTCCAAATAACACCAAGAAAGACCACGTATGAGGAACGTTGTACGATTTCTCGTACTTGTCCATCCGAATATATGATATTGCCTCTGTAAACCTGTTCCAGGCTGGCCAGAAGATAAAATACAACACACAAAATGCGTTATGAATTATGACAAGTATGTCCACTTCCAAGTCTGTTGGGCGTATTTAAAGATCCTCTCTTCCAGTTGGTTCATATATATACGCGGAAAAAAAACAATAATTGAGAATTCGATAGAGCAACGATCGAAGGTTTATTGCTCCTACAAAAATTCAAGGGAGACTACTTCAAAAAAGCTAAATGCTAAGACGTATGACTGTATGCCGGTTGTCATGGTATTTGTAAAAATTATTATTAAACAAAAAATTAAATGTGACCTCAAAATATATAGGAATTGACCTCACATATTTAATTTAATTTAACTTAACTTAGAAGGAAATCTTATTATTGATTGTTTATTGGTTGTGTCGTCCCGCTGACAGTATTTCAGTTAGCTATACACTTAAATTGTAGACTTTTTAAAATGTGTAATTTTCTCAATAGGCCTATATGTTTAAAATATTGCATCTCATTTTTTTTAAAAATGATATATTCTTATATCATATACAACAATGTAAGTTAATTTCATGATGTTCAATGCGGTGATTGGTGAATTCTTATGAACATCCTCTTTGACAAAAACCTGTCTGGCTTACGGTGGAGGTCTCGACGGATTGGTGCGTTGTTACGTAGAGCTGGATCTGGATATGGGTGTTTTTGAGTGGGCCGACCATCCATGATTGTTTTTGACTGATACAATTCATACATCCATTAAATTTGTATGACTTTATTTTAATTTCGCATACATGTACATTATTATGAATAAGTAAATGTACAAAACCACGACTGTAAATGCTTTAATTCAATGGCGTGTATAGATCTGTTGATTAATAAATCAGAGGATGGAATCGTTAATTGATAAAGAGATCTGTTGGACAGTGGATCAGTGGCCATTAATTCAGTGAAGAATCAATGGCTGGATTACTTGAATTTTAAATCACACAGATTTTAGTGGTTCAGTGGATGTTTGAATCAGTGGTCAGATGGATTAGTGGATCAGTAAATGAGTGAATGGATGGATACATAAATGGACAGATTATTAGTAGATGGATGGTGGTGTGGAAGGATAACTTTATTTATGGATTAGTGGATTGATGGATCAGTGATTAGATGTATATGTGGATCGTGGTCAGAGAGATCATTGAATGGATTAATCAGTAGGTGGATGGATCAGTTGTCAGATTAGTGGATTGATTGACCAGTCGATGGGTGGATGAAAGGGAGTGGGTTGATGGATGGGTGGATCAATGGATACATAGATAGATTTGGGGATTGGATTGATCAGGGGATGAATTAGTGGATGGGTGAGGCCCACACTGTCAGGCCCACCTACCCACACTATCATTGCAACTTTCACACCCACCCTTATTCTCACACCAACACTCTCACTTGTACTTTCCCGGGTCCGAACCCCGGAACTGATCACGTACGTGATGTTAGTCCTTGAGCAAAACTATTTACTGCACATTGTTCCAGATACTCAGTACCTGAGTATTGGTTCTACGCAGTAAGTAGACAGCAGAGGGAGATTACTATAAGTTGAAATAACTTGTTTCCCAATTTATTATAAATACAAAGGTTTAATCAAAACTTGTACTTTCACATCCTCTCTATTTCTTTCACACCCTAACACATTATCACTCCACCGAAACTGTTACTGCCACCCTTATACCCAGTCTATCACACCCACTCAATCTCACGCCCACTAGCACTCGATATTGCGAAAAGGTACATTATACATGTAGCTTATTGCGAAACGAATGTCCAAGTCAATGCCATGTTTAGTAACAAATTCACCAATCATCATGCTACATCTACTCCTATGTACGCGGAATATTATTTTTCTCTTGATGTAGTAAACATACCGGTAATTTATGTTTACCTTGCAATTTTGCGTAAGTCATTTTGCGTTGTCTAACCACATACGTTTTAGTTACATGTACTTAGTTTCCTCTTGTGTCGACATCTTCCTGCTCCTACTTTGTCTATAAAGCGCACCGCCTCGGTCCATAGTGCATCATTATGATTTCTATGCTGTGGAAAGCAGGTGCCTGTAATTGGTTTTCCGTTTCATCGAATATGTTATTGTTAATATTATGTGCGTTGTAGGGGTGATTGAAGAAGAAAAAACAACATTTATTTTAACAATCAGGATAGGGTGTTTTGTTGTAATCTTCAATGGGTTCTAGGAACGTAGCATAGACAATTCAGAGGAAATTGCCAACAACAAAAAAAGATAACTATCAAGCCTCTTTCGGTCACTCGGAAAGTCAAAGGGCGTGGTTATATATTTTGACTATTTTAAAAGATTTCCTGCATAGTGACATGTCCAAAGACACATTGATATTCAAAATGACAGTAAAAAAACATGGCAACTGAAGATATTCTTGAGCTAAACCTTGATCCGACGGTCACAGAGGAGAACGACATGCAGCAAACCGAAAATAAAGAAGGTATGATGTTCTTTTTTAAAACTTTCATTTTAAAATCAATTTTGAAAGAAACACACCACAAAAATATACTTAACATATTAAACTTGGTATCCGATGGTTTGCCTATATTAAATACGCACACCAATATCTAACTACTGCTTTGGGGATATGGTCATACGGGTTGCATAAATTCATTCTTTAGTCGTTAATAAAAGACGATTTTGAACATAAACTATTGTTACACCACTAATCGCGCAACAATAACTCTTAAATTTGCATTCTTTCCGACTATTAAAAACGCAATAGTAGTATCTGCTAAAAAATAAATAGCGACGTCAGAGCGGCTTACCGGGATGACTATAACAGTAAGTGGTCACGTGTTTTTTTAAGTTTAAAAATAGCTATCTCTGCTGCGTGGCTGAGATTGGAAACACCTGTTTTCAATGACGAGTGGGGATTTATCATTGACTGTTCACACAGATCTTTAGCATCAATGTACAGCTTTTTGGTAGACAAGTACCAATGGCTTTTTGAGAAAATACATTTGGACCAAACTGTCGGATACCACCTTAATCTTACAGTTTGCCTATGTCAATTGCAAAGACACAATCACATAAAAACAATATCTTTCTCTACTGTTTTGGGGACTAAGGTGTATTTCTTAATAAATGTATCCTTTAAGTTAAGAAGAAAAAGATGATTTTGAATACTACCTATAATGTTAGACAGTGCATATTGCTAAAGAAACTCACACTAAATGTTTTACCTTTCCAAATCTATTAATAAAGCACGATGATGATCGCTGCTAAAAATAGACATCGATGTCAGAGCGGACAGTCCGGATGACTATATAAAGTGGTCTCAAAAGTACGTTGCCACGTGGTTTCTTAGATTAAAAATAGCTATTTCTGCCACTTGGCACAGAAAGGAAATACCGCAGTGATGAGTGGAGATTTATGCTTAGCTCTTCACTAAGGTTTAGGCACCAATGAAAAGCATTTTGCAGGACCTTTTCAGGTAACAATGACTTATTTGGTTATTTGAGGAAAAACTTTGGTCAAAACTGTCGGATACCACCTTGCTCGCTTCAGATCAAAGAAAACTATTGCAAAGTAAGATTCTCTTAAAAAATGGTTCCACCTCGGCTATTTTACTTGATGGTAATATGGAAAACAACTAGCTTCAGCAAGATGGCAGCCAAACCCAAGGAGCTTAATACGTCTTCAGTTGACAGCATATGACCATGGTTGATTCAACACGTTGTTAAATGACATATGTTTACCAAGAGAGAAAGAAAGCGACATGTGTGTATTCATATTAAGCTATTTTATTTCTACAGCGAGATCATTGTACAACAATCACAAACTTTATAAAATTTAGAAATAATTTATTCTATAAACAAGTGAAGCGCGACACTTTCATGGATTGCATTTTGGTAAGTAATTATTCAACTTTGGTGCATATCAGAATTAAATTAGATTAAAGTTTAAAATGTTGCTATGTCATTACCTGTCGCTTGAAAGTGTTAATGTTTCGTATATTGTGATTTGTTCAATTTAATTTTAATTTGCAACGACGTACTTTGTTAAAGTCAAATGTTATGCTTTATTCTGTTGTTTGTATTGAATCCTTTCCATGCGCTCAAAGACATGAAAGTTGGCCGGCATTGCATTTTCAGTAACATTGTCTTGCTGTTTGTGGGTCGGTTTGTTGTTAGGTAAAAATGTTCCATTGTTGAATAGGGTCTTTGATGTTTTGCATCAATGTTCTCTAGTATATTCAATTGCGTTATTTCTAATTCAAACCCCAACTTTCAGCAAATATGGAAAAGCTACGATGTAGGAAGAACGAAGTACGTACCAAGAATTCCGATGTATTTATATTATTTCATTCGGAAGTTCTTTTCCAAACACGTAAGAAAAAAAAACCCGAAAAAAAGAAAAAAAGATGATGCGGGTGACAGACGCGGGTAAAACTTGAACGGTTTATTTTGCATCCATCACTAGGACTGCTTCATTCTTGATATTTTCATACAATTTTAAACTATGGCGCAGTTTTGATGTAATTAGATAATATTTATGAGCGGTAAGGCAGTTGGTACATTATTTTGCTTATGTACATGACTGATAGAGCTACACGACCGCCACTTTATTCTTGTATGCCAGCTAGTTCATAAAGTTATGTCAAGAAAACATTAAATCAATCTAATTTCTGCGTAAGGTTAAGTTCAATGTTACGTTTATTGCACTTTTGATCTTTCTTAATATCTATTTTCATGTAATTTTATATCTTTCTCAACATCAATCATTATGCAGTTTTCATGCATACCTTTCTTCACGGTGAAATATACTGCGTTAGTAACACAGAATAGTTGAAAAAGTCATTTCTTGGACAGTTGTTTCAACAAAATAAATGGCCGAGATTTTCTGATAAAAACAAGTTAAAAAGACAATTGGTGTGTTCTAGTGATTACGTGCTCGTTTCACATTCTCGAAGAACCCGGTCCAAATTCTCAATGTTGCCATATTGTACCCATTTTTAACAAAATAGTGACTTTGTTCAATATATTTGATTATACTTCATCTAGTTTACGAACAAAAAGATCTTTTACAGTTTGTTAATTTTGTGAACTGTTGAAAAATGACTATAAACTACCAAAAACAAAGAAGCCATGCTCTGGCAGAGAGAAGCCACATTCCGGAACTGAGAAGCCTACGCTCGGGCAATGAGAAGCCTACCCTCTGGCAGAGAGAAGCCACGCTCCGGCAGTGAGAAGACACATTCCAGCACTGAGAATCCTACGCCCGGCAGTGAGAAGCCTACGCTCTTGCAGTGAAAAGCCCCGCTCCAGGAGTGCGAAGCCACGCCGCCGGCAGTGAGAAGCCACGTTCCGGCAGTGAGAAGCCTACGCTCTGGCAATGAGAAGCCTGCGCTCCGGCAGTGAGAAGCCCTGCTCCAGGAGAGTGAAACCACGTTCGGGCAGTGAGAACCCTGCGCTCCGGCAGTGAGAAGCCCTGCTCCAGGAGAGTGAAACCACGTTCGGGCAGTGAGAACCCTGCGCTCCGGCAGTGAGAAGCCCTGCTCCAGGAGAGCGAAACCACGTTCGGGCAGTGAGAAGCCTGCGCTCCGGCAGTGAGAAGCCTGCGCACCGGCAGTGAGAAGCCCTGCTCCAGGAGAGTGAAACCACGTTCGGGCAGTGAGAACCCTGCGCTCCGGCAGTGAGAAGCCCTGCTCCAGGAGAGTGAAACCACGTTCGGGCAGTGAGAAGCCTACGCTCTGGCAATGAGAAGCCCTGCTCCAGCAGATAGAATCCACGACCCTGCAAAAAGCTTCTCGCCTGCTACGCCCCTCTCGCGTTTGGTTGCGTAATGGCGAAGAGTACGAAGTTATTCCGTCCTCGTATCGATCATCTTTCATATAAAATCTGTGTCTGCGATAGACATAGATTTGTGACTTTATGTAAGCCGAAAGAATAAAACGCTTTTTTAAATTCTTCAACAACAACAAAAAAAATGTAAGTGTAGTTTGTAGGGTTATTTTTTCCCATAATTTTTGTTTATTAACTTTTGTTACATAGACAACTGTTACTACATGTTCGGTAGAGATAACAACAGCATTTATCTTTGTTGTTTTGATGCCTTCATAGGCACCAGCATGTTTTCATTCGCGAGTTTTCTCCGTTATACATCCGAGAGATGATCTGTGAACTGCCCGAGGCATGCCGATTAAAGAAATGACCTGTAACTATTGCAAGAAGTGTTATCATTCCAGATACGGCAGGGACGTCCGAGTGTTGTGAGGTCATACTGCTCGTGTTCTCTATGGTGTGCGTCATCCTCTTCTTCCCATTCTCTCTGATCTGTGCACTCAGCGTAAGTAGAACCAGCGAGTCTTTAAAATGTTTCAGTGCTTATCCATGCTGTCTTTGTTTTAATAACCACGACACACAAGTACAAGTATATGTATTATCAGCTATATTGTTTGTACTTTGATGAACCGACATCACATGGATGTGAATCTCGAGTGAATGAAACCATATCACAATAACCGTTTTCACTGACTGTCTTTCTATATTTCTTTAGCATTGTAAATGCACACAGATTTAAGCTGTAAATGTAACATTATTCAATTTAACCAAACATAAATACTGTCATAAATGTATAAACCAACAATAGTGTAACTGTTGAGATCAATTAAGCTTATTTGAGGATACTGCAGTTACCCAGGTCATATGAAAATTTCAGGGGTGTTGGGAAAACAGCATATGTTCACGTGCCTGAATTAACTAGTCGCGAAGCAGTTGTTTGTTATTGTTGTTTTAAACAGGAGGTCAAATAGATAGGTATTCTCCTACTACTTGCTTTGTATGCTTATTCAAGGCAGGGTTACGTGCGAACGCACGGTCCATGGCCCCGCTATAAAGGAATTGTATAAAAATGTACTGATGGTAAATATTGGTAAATCAAGTAAACATCAGAATGGATACATTCTTTAAGAAAATTATGACAGCAACCTATTAGAATTACATCATATATAAAGTTTAAACTTGTGCCAGACAAAGGTACTGACATGTAAGTTCAATATAAATATAACTTAAAACAAAATGTATTATATAACTATCATACATAGGTATGAACCAATGTAAATGTAACATCGTTTAGCTAATTCTTTGGGAAACATGGCCTTTAATGTCATAGTTATTTAAATTCGAATTGTGTGCTTGAAATAACTAAACAGTCTTCAATAAAAAAAAAATGTTAAAAAAATGATGTGGTTGTCAAAATTTCACATTATTTAAACGAAATTTCTAAATTATCATTTTAGTGAGCACACATTTCGGTTAGGATGATTTTGACATGTAACCTATTATTCTTCCTGTGTGTTTACATGCATTTTGTCAGATTGATTAAAACAAAGGAGATTTGGAAGTAAGTTTGCGACTTCATATGACAATCACTGCTACTTACAAAGACAGTTCAATATATTTCATTGTTATTTTCAGATGGTACAAGAGTACGAGCGAGCAGTCATCTTCCGTTTGGGCAGAATTTTACATGGGGGAGCCAAGGGTCCTGGTACGTATATGGTAGAAAACGTAATGAGTGGTAGATGTAGTAGTAGTTGTCGATGATAGAGATAGTGGGTAATAGGAGTGGTTGGCCCTGGTGTAGCTGGTAGGGATGTTGAGAGGTAAGTGGTTGTCGGTGGTAGAGATAGTGGGTAATAGGAGTGATTGATCTTGATGTAGCTGGTAGGGATGGTGAGTGGTGAGTGGTTGTCGGTGGTAGAGATAGTGGGTAATAGGAGTGGTTGGCCCTGGTGTAGCTGGTAGGGATGGTGAGAGGTGAGTGGTTGTCGGTGGTAGAGATAGTGGGTAATAGGAGTGGTTGGCCCTGGTGTAGCTGGTAGGGATGGTGAGAGGTGAGTGGTTGTCGGTGGTAGAGATAGTGGGTAATAGGAGTGGTTGGCCCTGGTGTAGCTGGTAGGGATGGTGAGAGGTGAGTGGTTGTCGGTGGTAGAGATAGTGGGTAATAGGAGTGGTTGGCCCTGGTGTTGCTGGTAGGGATGGTGAGAGGTGAGTGGTTGTCGGTGGTAGAGATAGTGGGTAATAGGACCGGTTGGCCGTGGTGTAGCTGGTAGGGATGGTGAGAGGTGAGTGGTTGTCGGTGGTAGAGGTAGTGGGTAATAGGAGTGGTTGGCCCTGGTGTAGCTGGGAGGGATGGTGAGAGGTGAGTGGTTGTCGGTGGTAGAGATAGTGGGTAATAGGAGTGGTTGGCCCTGGTGTAGCTAGTAGGGATGATGAGAAGTGAGTGGTTGTCGGTGGTAGAGATAGTGGGTAATAGGACCGGTTGGCCCTGGTGTAGCTGGTAGGGATGGTGAGAGGTGAGTGGTTGTCGATGGAGAGATAGTGGGTAATAGGACCGGTTGGCCCTGGTGTAGCTGGTAGGGATGGTGAGAGGTGAGTGGTTGTCGATGGAGAGATAGTGGGTAATAGGAGTTGTTTGCCGTGGTGTAGCTGGGAGGGATGGTGAGAGGTGAGTGGTTGTCGGTGGTAGAGATAGTGGGTAATAGGAGTGGTTGGCCATGGTGTAGCTGGTAGGGATGGTGAGAGGTGAGTGGTTGTCGGTGGTAGATGGTAGAAATGGTATTGGGTGGTGTAGGGTAGAGATAGGGGTAGGTAAGCTGGTATGGTGGTAGAGGTAGTGTGTAATAGAGATGGTGAGGTAGTAGTAGTGTGAGGTAGTGATAAAAGTAGAAGATGGTAAAGGTGCTGGGTGGTAGAGACATTTGGGTGGTAATGGTCCCATACATGCGACAGACTTTATATCAGTTTACCCGTTTATTTCAAAACCATTCATTATATTGCAACGCCACTTAGCATGATAGTCGATAATGTTTTACTTTTAGTTGTATTTAAAATTTAAATATAGTACATATCCAATTATAATTTTCATTGACATTTACATTCGCATGAGACGATGGGCAAATACCGATAAACAAACAATCAGTCAATCAATTAATCACAAATCAATGATTACTATTTCAGGTTTGTTCTTCGTCTATCCTTGTATGGACAGAGTTGTGAAGGTAGACCTCCGGACTGGGGCCCACGATATTAGACCTCAAGAGGTGAGGAGAGGATGTTTGCTTTTTCTAACACCGAAAATCTTTTATTAAACGACCCTACACACGTTTAAAACAGGTGAAAAACTTCCAGTAAGTGTCTAATCTGGTAACTGAAAACATAGACCATGTACAGGTCTTTGAAGAAAGTGTACATGTGTTTTTAAATTACAAACTTGAGCAACGCCTTAAAGACATATGCAGAGAAAGTATTGTGTTGTTTTATTTACCGATTTACTGTCAATCTGTTCTCAATTAGACCCTTTATGAAATTGTGACAAGGTTTTAAGAGAATATATTGAGTCTGTCCCTTGAGTGGTCTTGTAATTTAAGGCTTGACTGGATGAGAATCCTTTTTTATTTAGAAATGCAATAATACACACATTTATAAAGTACATGTATACCTTATACACTGGCCACAATAGCTAAGGTGGTAGAGCGTCGGCTTGCGGATCGGGAAGTCGCGGGTTGAAACCCCGGCCATGTCAAACTAAAGACTTTAAAGTTTGTAGTAGTGGCTTCCCTTCTAACGCTCGGGGCTAGGTTGACAGCATTACGCCTGACTCGTCTGTGACAGTATAATGGACTAGCCGGGTTCAGTCCCTGGGCACCTCATAAGTGCCCCTGTGCTATAATGACAGAAATGTCGCTGCACAATATCGGCAAAAATGCCGGCAAATCCCATACCTTATACACAACTTCCTTCTAAACAATAAACAACCGCAAGTGCAGTCACATGGTAGGAAATGATTTATAGTCTCCTTTTAATTTTCAAAACGCCAAATTATTGATACATTTCATATACAGATTGTCTTATACGCAAACAACAAAGGCAGGGGGATTCAGGGAGGGGGGGGGGGGGGGGGAATTTACAGAAATTAAGATTGAAAATAAAATACTTTCTAAAAACCTTTCCTTAAACAGATTCTGACCAAAGATCACGTGAGTGTTAGAGTAGATGCCGTAATGTACTTCCGGGTAGTAGATCCAGTGACGTCAGTAACTCGTGTGACAAACGCCGTGGAGTCGTGTAAGCTTCTGGGAGCCACGACGTTACGTAACGTCCTTGGGACGTATCAGATGACGGAGATTCTGACTGAGAGGGAAAACATTAATGTCAAGATGAAGGTACTTGTTAAAAATGTCAGTTATTAGTATACATGTAAGCCCCACCTGTTCTGTTTGTTATTGTGACTGCCAACTACATGTCGTATTAAAATACCTTACATCCCTGACAGTTACATCCCTGACAGTTACATATCTGACAGTTACATTCCTGACAGTTACATCTCTGACAGTTACAACCCTAACAGTTACATCTCTGACAGTTAAATTCCTGACAGTTACATCCCTGACAGTTACATCCCTGACAGTTACATCCCTGACAGTTACATCTCTGACAGTTACATTCCTGACAGTTACATCTCTGACAGTTACATCCTTGACAGATACACCTCTGACAGTTACATCCCTGACAGTTACATTCCTGACAGTTACACCCCTGACAGTTACATTCCTGACAGTTACATCTCTGACAGTTACATCCTTGACAGATACACCTCTGACAGTTACATCCCTGACAGTTACATTCCTGACAGTTACACCCCTGACAGTTACATCTCTGACAGTTGGTTAATTTCGCACAGAGATCCGACTAGGACATCAATTTACCCGGTGAGTAGTTGTAGGTTCACGGGTCGGCGACATTACCCGTTCGGCTTACTGGCACCCTAAGCAATATTGTATTTTCTTTTTATTTATGCTTAAAAATGATGTATTCTACAAAAAAACTGAAATACAATCTTGCTTATATCAAGGCGTACAATCGTGGTGTATGAGTTTGTTGTGCTTCGAAGGCAATATGTTATAATAAGATAAAAAATAAAGATGAATCCTCACCAAGTAGCCTAAAGAATCATAATTGTTTTTAATCATTGCAAACCTAAAAAAGCAGTAGTTCGAACGCTGGCTATCGACGTAAAGATGGCTTCCGTAAATGCCTGGGCTTGTGTGCGCGCGCGCGTGTGTGTGGAGAGTGTTTGTTTAAGGCATCAAAAGGAGTTGTCATTAAAGTTGTTCCCCATCCCCTAAGGTAAGGTCATGTTACTAGATCATAGTTAGAAGGGTAATTATTCAATTGGTGTGTGTACTGTAAACTCGGCTGTCACTGTTGGGAGGGTCATAAACACACACTAAGTGTCCTGTGTCACACTGCCATTGGTCAGCAGGTTAACGCCGCCCGCGTGTATGTTTAATTACAGGTGGGACAAAACAGGTAATAGTCACCAATATATTTACAACACAGCTAAGATTAAGTTAAACTTAAACATGATGATACACTATGAGAACTCTGTATACAAATATTTCCAAAATAGAAAATGTGTCTTCGTCATCATTTACAATGCTATGCAAGTGACATGTGAACGTTAGAAACATTCTCTATACAACACATATAAAGTGAAAAGATGTTGCGCATATCTTAGAAAATTGTACCAGCTATTTCAGTTATGTTCCCACACGTAGATATATACAGTGGGTGCATAAATGGATTGGTCGTGTATGGATGAAGATCATAGTTTTTGTCAATGATGTTAACAATGTGCCACGTTTTCTCCACAAGCGCTGTATATTTGGCAAGCAAGGGAATAACCAGAAAACATTTTATTAATAAATTAGTTTCGACTGTTTACAGGTCATGCTGGATGAGGCCACAGACCCCTGGGGTATTGATGTGGAGAGGGTGGAGATGTGAGTATGCTGTCTTTGGCATTGATTTGGAGATTGTGAGTATGTTGTCTATCACAAAACCATGCACCATAAATATATTTTAACTATCTTGGAACTAAGACTCGACGCATATCAGACAGCTTAGATCATTTGGTGATGTGTTTTGTTACTTTGATCACAAATTAAGATTTTACCGTATTTCTTAGTTTAAGACCTTACTTAAGTTAAAAATTTAAATATGCAAACTTATAGAGAAACTTTTGGATGTATAATAGCATGGTTTCATCTTCGGATTTAAGTGACTCTGATGTAACTTCTATCCCAATGAATAACCAATATTTTAGAAGAGGTGTTTGTTTGCGGTTGATGACTTGCCTGCCTTTCCAATGTCTTGAACATTTGATTCACAACAGAATAAGTTTGATCATTGTTTGCACACCTGTAATCGCGCTTTGATTTTTTTCCAGCACTGACGTCACGTTGCCAGACATGTTACAGAGAGCGATGGCGGCGGAGGCAGAGGCTACAAGGGAGGCTAAAGCTAAGGTGAGTTGTGAAAGGGAAGTTAAATTTTTTGTTCCGGTTAACGTCCAATAACTTCCTGGCGAATGACTTCTTGGCGAAAGATCTTGTTTTAATTGATATCTAATATCCTCGACATATGTGGCAATTTGTCAAATTCAGCAGCCACTTTTAACTTTTTCAGATCATCGCAGCTGATGGAGAAGAGAAGGCAGCACAATCTCTACGTAACGCCGCACAGACCATGATGGGCGTGCCTGGAGCTCTTCAGCTGCGCTATCTGCAAACCCTGAACACCATATCTGCAGAAAATAACTCGACCATTGTGTTTCCACTTCCCATGGAATTTATGAGCGCCTTCGCTAGTACGGGAGCCAACATGATAGCCAATGCCAATCAACAGTTCGCAAGTGCCCCGCCTTTCTTTCAGGTCCCAACAAATGTACAGCAGTTGTTCCAAACACCGCCTCTAGCCGGCGTGGATTCAAAGCAACCAGTCACCATAGATACCAGCGCTGATGAATAATGGGACATATATACATATTTTATGTTATGGATTTTATGCATTGTACATTTATATGCGTTTGTTATTAATATTCAGTTCTTTGTCAGAATTGATTATCCTGTTGAGTAATGTTGAAAAGTAAAATGAGGCGGTGCACAAAGCCCTTATATCCCATCTGTTGTTTCTGCCTTCACTATTGCAGCTGTTCCAGGTTTCGCCACCAACAGGCGCGGATACAGAGCTAACTATTGATGATCTAAGGCTGTTGTTGTTGTGGTTCTTTAAATAATATTAGTATTAGCCACTTTCGCCTGTTCACAACTGTCGACAAGTTTATATGTGAATTAAATCTATCCAAAGACTTCCACTGCAATCGAAGCATTTACTGTTGTTTTTGTGTATAAAACAAAGCTTACAATAACAAACGCATTGCCCACATCATTAGTTAAAGACGGTATCATATATTAAACTGTCAAAATCGTGGGTCTTTTCTAAAGCTCGTTTCGAGAGCCGGACAATAATTAAAAAACAACGACGTCGTCGCACGTCTTTCGCCGCCATTGAAACCAAATGGCGTAAGTGGCAATACGCCACAGTATAAACAATTATTAAAAAAGAAACTAAGGATGGAAAAACGTACGGCAACAGCAGACGTTATACAACGTGATGACGTACAAATATAATTTCACATCCAAGACTAGTATTGACATAAAGATTTGAAGCGGAAAAATGTCACAAAATAACAATACTGACTTTTAATTCGACCCTTCGTCTTAAAATAGTGTTTTATGTATATGTACATGCATGTGTACATTATTAATAATCTGTTTGTAATTTTGATTGTTGGTGTGGCCGGCAAAATGTGTTGTGGTTTTTTTCATTTACGTTTCAACATCACCGATGTTTTGATTTTAAAGGGTTTCAACCGGCACTTATCAGTTCAAATGGACAACAGCGGGATCCAATTAGTGGTCAATCGCTTTTATTTCGGTCGGTCGGTCTTCTGAGTCATATTCTTTCTGTTTCGAATTGCTTTGTACAAATAACATTATTTTCCGCAGACGCTATGGTTTTTACTCTAGTTACATACAAGAAGTAGCTTTGATAAACAAAGTCATTCTAAACGGAAGTATACCATGCCTCGATAGTAACTTGATATATAGTAAATTACATGTATTTCAATGTAGTAACGTGTGTACAATTCAGACAAAGATAAAACACTATACAAAAATTAAAATTAAAAAAAATATTAAAACTAAGGTAAAACAAACACACTGTTAAAGGAAAGATGTCTATACCAATAAGCCCGTATTTTATAATTTAATCATACACTGCATTAAAGTCCCACAATTGGTGAGGTGGTATGCATTTTTATGGGGACGAGAGTGTAGGTCGCAAAAACTGGAAATCAAAGTTGTTCTGTGAGACTTTTTTTCATAGAAGAGAACTGAGTATTTCGTATTTTAACATTTTAGCTTTCAACAATAATGTGTAGCTTGCAAATTATAAAAAAAATTAGCTGGCATTTATAGGAATTTTCAGCTGCTTGGCGAAGTATTGTTTGACAAAAGAAACCGAACATACCGATGTCAGCAATGCAGCTTGTAAATACACATGAAGCAGAGAATAAAGGAAAAAAAACAATAGCAAATATCCTTCAGAGTTATGATTCGTTACTGGCAAATGTTTATGTAATTAATCGACAGTTAAGAGAGTGTTTAGTTCCCAGGATAGTCATCTTCTTGTTTAAAGCGAATGTTTTATATGACGCCTTGGATGTATTACATCCTAGCTCTGTCTTATGTTTGTTTACTTTGTGAACTTTCGGTAAAATTTTCGTTGGTTATAATTTAACTTTTTGTCAAATTTAGATACATGTTATATTTTGTGAACTTTCTTAAAAAGTGACGTTGCTTTTAATAGCAGTTTCGTTACAATTAACGATGGTTATAATATACGAACTTTAGTTTAGATTTACAAAGTTTACAATTTGTTTACTTTCGTTAAAATTTACGAAGAATGTTTTGCTTAAAATCGATAAAGTTAGGTTTTATAATGTTTTAAGGTAAGCAATTATAGTTTAGTTTTGATATTAGAAAATATACCATATCCCAAGTGTTTACTGTGGCCAAATTAAGCAATTAAGCTATAGAAACTATTTTATTTGAAGCAATTCTTACAACAGATGCATTAAACGCAATAAAGAAGAACTTAAACCGATCATGTATAAAAAAAGATAAAAAGTTATATAACCTTTACCATATAGAAAAACATATAACAAAAACTGACACAGGGGGGGGGGGGGGGGGGCTTGCAGTTGTTGAGGGTCGGGAAATAGATAGACCTCGAAACGCAGAGTATGTAGAATGGGATTTTGTAAATTTCTGGCGTACGTCACCAGCGAAATGAGATCGTGGACGCTGACGATTCTGGCAACTCACCATCTTAATCTGTCTGTGTGTGCATTATATCAGATCTTTATATGCACACTCAAATGCTAAATCTAAACATAAACACGACAACGCTTAGTACTATATTCAATTACGGACTATTAGTTTGTCCGCTCAGAAAATCTATTCACACAAGTTTCCGGTTAAAGTAAAACAGTTACGACTGTGGTGAAGATAAAATGATGTGTCGGCATTATAAAACACTAGACCACGAATCGCCATAAATACATGTTAAGCTTCGTGGAATGTTAGTGGGCTGGGTTGGCAAACACTAAGTACTATTTACAATACTATATTATGAATACATGATAATGCCTACAAATTGATTTTGATTCAGTTACGATGCTTGTGAATGTCATAACAACCATTCACGAAACTACAGGAAACTACAATTGTTGAAATCGTTGTCACGACTCAGCTGCTGATCAATACTAGTGCAGCAAGCCCTATACATTAAGTGTGAGACAGTACACAATAATTGGTTTATGACCTTTCCCACTGTGAACTCTTACTAGGGTCTTACTTTGGGCGGAGAGTGGTTGTAGTCGGTCGTGATATGGCGCAATATATATACGAATAACTTTAAGACTTGATATACGATTCTGTTTTGAATAAAAAATATTTTACCATATTCGTGGCGATGCGTCATCTGTGTTGAACAGATTTACAACAAAAATTCGAATGAAGAACTCCCCTGTGTCGTGTTATGGAATTAATTTTGATTTCGCAATGTTAACAAGCAAAAAGCAAAGTAATAACATAATCTAATATACCTATACAAGTAATACGTGTTTAGCTAAATGGAGACGATGTTTGGGGTTTTCATTAACCCAACATCCCTCTGTTTAAAATTTGAAGGTAGATCGCTCAGAAGTAAACGATCCACAAAATAAATTAACTATAAAAAGGAATCGTATATGGAAATGTGCATAATTTGGACACATTGTGTATTTGTGTTGTTAAGATTTTTCACCCCATCAGCAGTCTCTGTGCTTTAAATTTATGGATTTAACTACACGCATCTCTTCAAAAGATATTTACAAAAAGAACTAAAGTTAGTGTTTATATATATATAAAAATAATTTTACCAATGTAGAAATTACCGTAACGAACAGTTTGGCAGTTCGAAGAACAACTGCTGTGTTCTAGTGAATCTTTATGAATTATTAGTACTGGCGAGGAGGAGATGTCATCGTCATTCACATGACACTTATTAAAGTGAAAGTGAAAGTAGACGGAACAGTCACTAAGCTGTGAGCGCCACTTGGAATGCGCGTGTCATCTTTGACTCTCCAACACAGGTGACCGGAAGCAATGGATGGTCAGTCTTCATCAAATAATGCTGGAAATAAAAAGGAGGCAGTATTGACGTTTACTATTGGTAATCATAAAGGTAATACAACAAATAAATCTTTACCGAGATTCGAGTTTATTCGTTGTCCTTTATTAATACTAGTTCAAAATATTCCTAATGAAAAAATCATTTCGATGCTTTTTTCAGTTAGACAACACCATAATACTACTTTTTATCTTGTGTGCATAAATGTGAGCAGCATCGCGAATTTCAGTAAGTAAACTATTATAAGTCAAAGTGTAATTCTTTGAAATATTCCCAAATACAACTTCTGACTACAATATTTGTCATTAACCCATACAAAACGTTTTGTTAATTGCTATCAACTGCATCAATGTAGAACTAAATGTAATCCTTAGGTACCAATCAGCAAACAGTCAAACCCTGAACGAAAATCTTCTGTTTCCTGAGGATGATGGCTGATCTTGAGCTACTCTTTTACCTGTCTGGTCAATTCGTGCATAACATGCTAAGATACCTTAAGATACACGTCTTTGATCAACCACTGGGTTGGTCAATTCGTGTATAGCATGCTAAGATATCTGAAGATACGTGTCTTTGATCAATCACTGGGTTGGTCAATTCGAACATAGCATGCTACGATATCTGAAGATACAAGTCTTTGATCAATCACTGGGTTGGTCAATATGTGTCTAGCATGCTAAGATATCTTAAGATACGTGTCTTTGATCAACCACTGGGTTGGTCAATTCGTGCAAAGCATGCTAAGATATCTTAAGATACAAGTCTTTGATCAATCACTGGGTTGGTCAATATGTGTCTAGCATGCTAAGATATCTTAAGACACAAGTCTTTGATCAACCACTGGGTTGGTCAATTCGTGCAAAGCATGCTAAGATATCTTAAGATACGTGTCTTTGATCAACCACTGTGTTGGTCAATTCGTGCATAGCATGCTAAGATATCTTAAGATACAAGTCTTTGATCAACCACTGGGTTGGTCAATTCGTGTCTAGCATGCTAAGATATCTTAAGATACAAGTCTTTGATCAACCACTGGGTTGGTCAATATGTGTCTAGCATGCTAAGATATCTTAAGATACAAGTCTTTGATCAACCACTGGGTTGGTCAATATGTGTCTAGCATGCTTAGATATCTTAAGATACAAGTCTTTGATCGATCACTTACATGAGCGTAGGACATGGCATTCATACGTTCATTGTGTGTTGTTTTGTCACCAATCCAGACAAATACTTCGTCACTCGTATCCAGAATAAACACATCCTAGCAAGAAACGAAAATTTAATTTAACCATAATGTCAAATGAAATGTTTTTGGTGTTGTCTTCTAAAATTACCTTTGTGTTTGTTTTTTAAGATACTGTCCCAAAGTCTAGTTGGGTCTACGAACAACTTGTCAATTTAAAACGACATGATCACATTTTAAGGTAGTCACATAGAACCACACGATCCACACTCACTGAATAAAAATAGTTTGAAAACAGCCTGATGCCTTTGATTCTTCCAACACAAAGACTGCAGTTCTTTTCAATGAAAACAAGTTAGCATACTGCATAGTGGTCAAAGGTAATTGTTAGTCTATTTTTGATTGTCGTTGAAACAAGGCTTTGCCTTTTTTTTAGGTAAAAAATGACAGTTTGAAATAAAAGTGACCGAATCGCTTTAAACTGTCTCGAACATTGACATGCTGATATATATATACATCTTATAATCTGTGTTATTTCCAAGGTACAAGGAGTCTATAACGACATTATAAACTCTTAACTACGAATATTTGAACATTCAAACATATTTATGAAAAATATGATCATACTTAATATTTTATCATATATTGAATGTGGTTTAACTCATTTCAAATGGTGCAGTTATTGCAGACTTACATCCGAGTCCAGATCCCTCTCTGAGATGCAATTCTCTTTCTCCAATTTGAATGTCAGCTTACCCGATGCGTCGGAAAGTCTTGAAATTAGAGTTAAAACAGATATGAAACACCTTTATTCTGAAACATACCGCTTTTAATTACTTTTTATTGTATAGAAACTTGTTATAAGTAGAAAATATTTGATGTGGGTCTTTTCTACTGGTGTAACATCGATTTTTCTTTTCGCCAAATGTTCAGCAAAATGACATTTTCACGAATTGCGTTTAACTTTTCAATCATCGTGACTCAGCGTTGCACAATACGGCCACAAATACAAGGTACTTATATACTACACCATGTGGTGTCCCTTAAACTGTATGCAGCAACGTATAGCCAGACCTGAACAACTGTTTAGTCACTGGCTTGTGACACTGATTGTCTTGGGAGGTCGTTGTTGTGTCCTCATCGTCACCCGACTCTGCAATCTCCTCCAACTTGTTGTAGAACCGACCCTGTTACATATTATTTTAACATTTTACATAAAACAGTCGATTCAATCATGACATTTATAAAACGGCAAGAAACAAATGCTGTCATTTCATTGATTATTGTTGAAAGTTGGCCGAATATGAATATATTCCCTGCCATTGACTTAAACTAGTACTATGTAAAACACTTTCTTAAAATCCTGTACACACAGGCCAGATGTCACTTTGTATTGAACAAACTATATTATATGTCCATAGTATCTATGGTTGTTTAAACACCTACCATTTGGGAGATGAAACAATTTCCTGGATAGGGCTCAAACCTTAGTGCCTAGGCAGTGGAAAATGACCTGACACTGACAAAAATCACTCACTAATAATATTTTAACATGTGTACAACCTTAAGTAATATGGCCGGATTTAATAAAATTAGATAAGACATTAATCAAGCATGTCGCCCTAGAAATTTATGCGCAGCTTAATTATGTAGGTATTGTGAAAATAATGCGCAATATATTCACGAATTATGGTAATAGCTTCCGGAGCGTTTTTGTTGATTGATTATCGACGTTAGCGTTATAATGGCAAAACCTGCATACTTACACAATGCGGAGAACTCTCGTCAAATGTTTCTGAAGTGCACTTCCCTCTCTCATTCTTTATACCGTTGATATAAGCTGCAGCCTTGGAATGATGAAGTAATATTATTCGTGTAAAATGGTTTTAACGTGTTTCTGTCATATTAAAAAAGTTTTTATTACACCATAACTGTCTATGAGAAAAGCCTATAATTAAAAATGCTTATAAATTAAGCATTTGCTTCATTATTATATAGGGGCGAACGTGGCGTAGTGGTATAGTCGCTGATTTGTATCTCCTCTGACTGCTTAGCCTTCCACCGAGTGGGTTCGATTCCCGTTCTGTGCGAAGGATTTATGTGGTAAAGTCTTCCAGCTGACCTGCGGTGTGCCGGTGATTCTACCCAAACATTTGTCTGGGGTCTTCCTTCACCAACAAAAGCTGGTCGTCGCTATAATGATCATAACTGTTAGCTGCGATGTGTCTCAAAAAGAACCAAAACGAAACATCATTATTATATAGTTATACTTGAAAGTAGCTATCTTTTCTAATATTAGTACTTTTAATAATTTTAAACTACTTTTTATGCACCAACAAATAATGAATGCAGGCCTTAAATATGTCATTAAATATTCAGCTATGGTGGATCATACTTTCTCCGGAAGTCTGGTTGCTTTATTTTATCCTTAACAGTTTACAATACTGTAGGGTTAAAATGAATGATGAAAACTTCCTTCCTACAATTTAGGTGCTGTGAATATGGGAGAAGAAGAAAAGGAAAAAAAGTATAATGACATAAAAAATGCTTGTTTTTGTAGGATTTAACCATGAACCTGCTGTATGGCAAGTAAGTTTTCTACATACTATGCTACTGAATCTAGGTTCACGCTTGTTTATTGTAGTTTTATTATACAATGAGACCTGAGCATAGTTTACAATCAAACTTCATCATAACAAAGTTTATGCATTTGACAGCTTTCAACAGGCGCAAATCAGTTTTTGTTTGGAATTGTTTTGTACAACTTACGCTTTTACGAAGATGTTATGGATTTAAAATCCATTCGCATTCACTTTGTCTTTTTCTGTGAGTGAATATTACATATACCAATTTATAGTCCTTAGTCAATACATAGCGCAAACAATGTTTTGTTGTATAAAGATTAGATTCAAGTTAATGTTGGTGCATAATAAATATAATTGCTTCTTACTTATACCCATAGTGTATACAAATTGTACAAGGAATAAAAGTTAGATATAATGTTATGGGTGTTAATTGAAACAAAAATGGTGAAAATGAATTTCTTTTTCCAGGTATGCACCTTGAACCGTTCATCTTTATTGCTGTCTCGCCCGTTCCATTGAAGCACTTCCAAACCAAGGTCAAGGATAAACACGTCAGATGAGTCCAGCAAATCTCGTCTGCGCGGAATCTGGCGAAAAAGCAATAAAATACGCAATACTAATGATCTTAAAATGGAACTCGGTCAAAGAGCACGACTTGTGTTGTCGCTGTATGTTTGTTCCGTTATTTTTCTGTTTCGTTTTGGTTTGTTTTAAACTTTCCTGAGTTGTTATAGCTAACATTTGGCAGAAATATAGAGCAATACATAAAAGAAACAAGAAAGATCCCAAATGTCCCAGATCCAAGGCGCCGCATGAGCAAGCAGGAGCACGAATGAATAAGATGGAAAGTATATCACCATAGACAATGTATAATGAAGAAACAATCATCATCCTTACCTCTTTGACCTCTATGCGACGCCTCTCCCCATGGAAATGAAGAAGGCGGGGTTTATACTTGGTCGGCTCAACCTTTCTGAAACCGCTCTCCGCTCCACCTCGCATGACTCTGAAAATTACCACCAAATTCTTAATGAAACTTGGCTTAAACAAAAATTACTGGACAATTCGAACTTTATTGCACTGAGAATATAGATTAAGTCTCATATTGTTCCTATTAAAATTATGTTAAACAAAGATGTGAATAATAGGAAATACAAAAAAAATCGCTATAACATGTTACGCAACCAATTCATTTATCAGTTAAGGTGGGTTTGATCATTGTTTCAATGTACTGGTACTCATACGTGATGCTGGTGAAATAGGATTTGAAGAGCTTGGACTCGTGTCCCTGGACTTCCCTGTGTTGGACCGGTCGGTCGTCCAGATATGTGTCTAGCTCCACTGTCTTGTAGGCAGCAGTGCCGTACTCGTCCTGACAAACAGTTCATAGAATTATCACAGGTGTTAGACCACTTGATGTTCATTCTAACAGGCTAGAATACACACCTGACAAGTCGGTCTTGTAGACAGGAGTACTCTCCTCGTCTTAACAAAAACACACACTCACAACAACAATTACAACAAAACATAAACGTTAATATATAAACTTTATAAAGAAACATACATCTGTACTCGTCCTGGCAACATCACAAGGTCAATGCATTAAAGCAATGCATCTACTCGTCGTGACAAAAACACAACCCATATAATACAAGACTGCATATACAAACCAAAAAATATATGCATTTAAGCATTAACAAATGCATTAAAGCAATACATGTACTCGTCGTGACAAAAACACAATCCATATAATACAGGACTGCATATACAAACCACAAAATATATGCATTAAAGCATTAACAAATGCATTAAAGCAATACATGTACTCGTCGTGACAAAAACACAATTCATATAATACAGGACTGCATATACAAACCAAATAATAAATGCATTAAAGCATTAACAAATGCATTAATGCAATACATGTACTCGTCCTGATAAAATCCCAAACATAAGACCTGCACAAAAACTCACATTTCAAGTAGTTGCGTGTACTCGTCCTGAAAAACAGCACTATAAAGCCAGTGTTTTAAAACCTTCCATGATCGCTTACTGACAAATCACAAATTCCAGTTGTTAAAGCAATTCATGTGCTCGGCCTGACAAAACCACACAGTCAATATATTCTATCTGACCAAATACGCGTCTTGTCTGTATTATATGACGTGTTTATATTTAAAGATTACAAATTCATGTAGGCAGTCGATTTGTATGAGTCATTACTAAAACAGTCATGATACTAAAATAGATTTAAAAAGTTGTACATGTATTTAAGAACATATACTTTACATATTGTATGTGCATAAGAATAGCATCTACATAAACTGCACTTATTATGAAAAGAAGTCATTTTTTGTATTGAAAATGATATAGATGTACTCAAGCATGATCTCAACCTTGGTCACGTGCTTTTCAAGATGGCGGCGGTTACTGTAGCACTGCGAAACTTAACCGATGTGAGGAAAAATGGCACCTTTCCTGTAAACGTAATAGAAAATGCTAAAACGATTGGTACTTATATTTAATTTCCTAATGGAGTTATTGCAGGCACTTTAACTTTGACATACATGTATACAGAAAATTCGGTTTGAAAACAAAGTGGCCTTGTTCACGAAATGGCTTTAACAGCAGGATTGTTATTTGAACCCACACACCACCCACCACCACCGCTATTTTAACGATTTTTACTTTAGAACAGCCGCATCGTTATCGTTTAATATCAACAATGTTATCAACAATTGTTGCCCGTCTTTATTGACCGTCATTGTAAGCCATGCACCATCTGGAAAGTACCTGCGTGCTGTGTTTACCAATCCAGAAATGAACATCGTAAAGCAGAATATCTGTGTCTTTCTCTTTGTATGTCTGAAAAAAAGATTAAATACAACATTTTGTTTATCATTAAAAATGACAATTACATTAGCAAAACAATATCCACATAAAATAGTATAGGCGAAAGGCCAAATATTACATGTCATACTCGGTAGATATTCACTTACTGGAAGGTCTAATCACATTTGTTGCTTTCTATTATAACTTTCAATCATTGGCTTTGACTTTTATGCGGCATTTTGCATTTATAACATAGGCGAGTACCCTTTAATAGTATTGAAATACTACACATTATCACTACTTCATGTAGACGCGTGTTGTTCTTTTTCTTTTATTAAATGACTCAACAATAAAGCAATCATACATATGCCTCGAGGCACGGCTCCTTCTAATTGCTTCTGTGAATGATAGCATGACATTACATAACATTACAGTTGCAAGTAAAGCTGGATGCAGTGCAGGAACTACACCACACCTTCCTTCAACCACAAACTTAAACTGTATGCGAGAATTGTCATTTACAGAGACACTTTGCTCGGTTGACATTTTTGCTCAAGCTCAAATCGTGACACTTGACTAAACAAATCCTGGGAAATAGTACAAATTAAAAAGCGAAACATTATGTCGCTGTTTAAGGTTTTCTGGGACTCTAAATTTTCAGCAAGTTGGAAATATATTCCATTCTACGGTCACTTCCATGGTTCGTATTCATGTAGATTTTTAGTTATCGTTTTACTTAAACTAAGAAACTTTCTTAAGTTTTGAAAAAGGTCATTTTTAAATTAATTGGTTTCATGAATGGAACCTATGAAATTGTCTTATATCTAAGGAAATATTTCAAGATTTATTTTTTTCTAGATTTAAGTCAGACAAACAAAGACTATCCATGGACATGAACCAGGTACATGTACTTTCCGTACACGTTTGGGTTCAAATAAAGCTACCAACACATTGCACGCCAGCTTAATGAATGCTTAAGTGTCGCATCAGTTTGCTGGATCACAATATCCCCATAGCAACAAAACACATGGTTTTGGTTTTAAGGAAAACATGTTTTTGTTAACTCAAACTGATTTGTTTGTAGATGTTTTATTTATTTATCTACAATATATCAGTTATCAACATGTCAGCTAGTGAACCGTGTTTCCGTTCCAAATAAAGACAATCTGTTATTAATCTTAAACTAATACGTGTAGTTCATTTCCACCGCAAATTCCTCGCAGATTTTAAATATCTTAAGAAGTAATTACGAAAAATCACAAACCCTTCCAAAACAGCTCCTGGAAGTGCTCGAACCGTTTCATGTTTTGTGCATTTGTAATTAATAAATATAAACAACAAGTTTATCAATAATAAGCCAGCTTACATTCAGTATGATGTAAGTATCGCCGTCAAAGAACTTCCCATAATCCTCTTGTGGCCACGTGGTCACTTTGAATTTCTGAAGCAGTGAAACGAATATACATTTCGTATTTGTACATGAAATACCCATAGTTTATATACACATTACCAAACAAAATGTTATTTTTAAGGGCTATGAATATTTCGCAGTGGCACCTTTGATCATTATAGCGTAGAGATCCAGCTATTTGGGTGGAAAATGTCCCCCCAGACAAATGTTTGTGTAGAACCACTGGCACACCGCCGGTAACACCTTCCTGTCGCTCAAAGTCATCAGAAACAGACCATTTTTTTCATTCTTATCAATTTTTAATGTAAGGTTGTGTGATAATATACATGTAAACATGTATGTAAGTTTCATGAATATCATTTCAGCCAACCCACCAGCTGGGTTGCAGGCGCAGAGGATCTTAAGAATAGAAATTGAATATCAAGACTCATAGTTGTTATTTACAGCGACTTAATTAGCACTCGTCAGATTTGGATAGCTTCTTATTAATTTTATGTTTATAAATAATTGTGTTTAATAAAAAAAAATTTTATTATTATCTGAATGATGTGAACATGATATCTCTCAATCAAAAAGTATTCGGTCTTTAGGTTGTCAGAAGCAAAAAATCATCTCAACGGTTTCAGCTATTTAAGTCTTTCTAAGCGTAACAATTAGGATGTACAACCTATAACATACGTCAGTCCTAAAAAGTGCAGTTGTTCCCTTGAAGTTGACACGGTTATTTAAATAAATGCCCATCGTGTAGTTTATTATGTCATATATCTACTTACTTTGTTTAAACTGCTAAAGGAACGTCAGATTTTATTTAGTAAAGACAATAACTTTTTAGTTATATACAAGAAGAAGGCAATATCAATGTATATGATAATTAACATTATAGCCGCTTTAATTAACCTCCAATTATTGATTTTCTCGTGCGCGGTAATTAAGGAATTCAATGATGAGACCAGATGTACATATGTATTCATACACGGGTAAAACATTCACCGTCTGAATGTAACATATGTCACTGCGGTATGCGTTTTCATGTTGTGGGCGGAAAGTCATTATGAATTTGTCATTATCGTGGTTGTATTGAACATTAATACGGTAAAATCATTTACAATTATTTTATACAGCAACATCTGCTTCAGAAATTGGAGCAGCGAAATTGTTTTAAAAATTTGACACACGTATTCTGTTGGGTGATATAAAAGGAACTATGTGATAAAAAGTACGGGTCACTATGGTTGTTTGTTGGCTAACTTATTTTTACTATTTCATGCAGTTATTGTGCCTTCATTACCCAAATTGACTAAACTCGACGTCACTATTAATGACTCCAAACATACAATAACAATTAAAGAAGAAAATGCTTATGTCAACAAGTTAATAGAATGCAATACCATAGTCACAAATTCATTTACTTAAGACAACATTCCCTTTAGGCTGAAGGATATATACAGTACACTGAATTAAAAAGTAGCACATTGAGAACGATTGTGTGCGGTTTGGGTTTACAGAAAAAAGTGCTAGCAAAGATTTTTATTTTATTTTTCTATATCGACGGACAATTAAACTTGGAGGGACAAAATATACGTATAATGGAAACCATTTCATGACTCTGAGCCCTTTATTCCTTTGTGTAAGAATCACAGTCCTTCCTTCAGTAACTTATCTCCATCATTATCAACCATGAGCCTGGGAACAATGCAATCAGTTGTAAAATATACCTAGCCTTGATTCGCGTTATATACAGGCAACCTTAATTAACTCCCATCATTCGTAACATGTACATTTATAGAACATTATTAGAATGATGCTTACAAAAGCGGCTGCTTTAAAGGTGATGTTTTTGTAAAAATTGACAAGTGTAAAAATTGACATGATTTTGTCTTATTTTAATTCAGGAACAACTTTAAGTACAGGAGCACATAATAAAAGATAAAATGGCGATCCTTCATTTTGTATAGGACCGAATCAGTATTTACATTTGTAAACTTTTAGGCTAAATTATCCACAGGGACGATTTTGCAACGTCTAAATATAAATGTAAACGGCAAAGGACGTCGGAACGTCATTCTATTTGAATGATTTTAAAGAAACATTAACGAATAACAAGATTGTCGAATTTCCTAACTTTATTAAAACAAACCTTCGAAAATGCGGTACTACCCGAAAACATGTATTCAAAAAGCGAAAAAAGCTTACGCGAAAGAGATGTGCAAAACATTTAAAATGACACGCATTTTTGTTACTCTCTCCCCCAGCATCGCCCCCTCCCATCTCTCTCGCTCTCTCTCTTTCTCTCTCTCTCTGTATGTATGTGTGTGCGCGCGCGCGCGTGTGTGTGTGTGTGTGCGTTGTGTGTGTGTGCGTTGTGTGTGTGTGTGTGTGTGTGTGTGTGTGTGTGTGTATGCGTGTGTATGTGCGTATGTACTTTCGGTAGCGAATTTAACCAGCGATTGACTTTTAAACAACCTTGACTACCTGAAAAAAATGTCTCCTGTGCAAAAATCGTTTAAAAGGGCGGAATCTTGGGACGCTGGTCGGACTATATCAGACTTGCAATGCCGACGTAAATGAGGTGTGACACAAACTCCCCAAAGGATATGCATAGGAAAGAGATGAAAGCATCTTTCGATTTCTATCTTGTAGTTAACTGCCGGGAAAATGTCTTTTAATTAAGCGCAAATCCGTTAAAAATGGGTAGACCTATATAACGAAACTTCTACACATGCATTCGATATAGAACCTTACTATATATGTGAGTCTGTTGGGAAAACTCTATAAGCTCGAAATTTGGCAAAATAAAATGTTCAATGATGTAAACTCAAAACTTTGCCTGATCTATAATAGGCTGTCACAAAGAACAGACAGGAAGCCACCTAGTAGGTGCGGTCCTGCCCACGGCCACCTATCATGTGAATCGCGCCAAAAACTAAAAGGTAAAACCGGCCGCAATTGTTCAGGTGGTAGAACGTCGGCTTGCGGATCGGGAGGTCGTGGGTTCGAACCCCGGCCGGGTCATACCAAAGACTTTAAAGTTGGTAGTAGTGGCTTCCCTCATAACGCTCGGGGCTAAAGGGATAGCATTACACCTGATTCGTCGGTGTCAGTATAATGGACCGGCCGGGTTCAGTCCCTGGGCACCTCATAAGTGCCCCTGTGCTAGAAATGTCACTGCGCAGTATCGGCAAAAATGCCGGCTAATCCCAATCCCATCTCTTAAAGGTAAAATCTGACAGTTTGGACAATGTACTGTTTTAGGTCTCGTGCGACCAAATAAATTAACGTCACCTGAAAAGATCCCGCTGTTTTTCGAGTCATACATGTGAAAAGTAAGGCATAAAACCCAACTTTTCATTTATAAATCTTTCCGTAATGCGGATGTATTCGCTGAAAGCATCATTTGGTAAACAATTAACAGTATGTTGACAATAAGAATACTACAAATGAATACAGCAAAGTATGTTTGTCACAGACTTCCTTGCATCTGGCTTTATTATCTGATATATTTACGTAAGTGTACCACGTATATTGTATGCTTTACAAAAAACATATAGGTGTACAGGTAAAGTTAGAACATATTGTATTGTGCAATAAACAAAATACAGTGCACCTGCATAATCAAACGATTTCTCTAAACGTTTGAAAATGTTATTAAAGAAACACCGGACAAGTATGAGCTCGGCACTTTCTGTAACTTGCATAACCATAAGCCAACTTCAGTGTTTCTAATCGGATATATGATAGCATAAAACAGCACATGATAATTGTTGTATTGCATCAATAATATAGAGAAGGAAGAAACAGTAAGGGTAGAAACAGCCTAAAAACTATTGTGAACATAATAAAATATTCTGTTAAATAGAGTTGTAAACGGAAAATATCATCCAAAACACATATCGGCAGCAAATAAATTTAAGTAAACATCAAGAAATATGATACTAGTTTCACTTTTATGATAGTTTGTTATACATGTACTTACGTTCACACTTTTAAACAATTTACTTATTTTTGAATCATGTTCGTAATATTTTCTGCTTTAAATACTTGCATATTATTTTACAAGGTGTTAGAACTGGAAAAAAAAACATACACTCATACCGTACAAGACGTTATTATTCTTGGTCTATTATATAAAAACGGGTTATCGGTTACATTCTAAGTTAACATTGGGTATTGTAATTGATTGCCGCTCGTGTGTGAAATCCACTGCTTGCTGAAAAATGACATTAGCTCGACCTTTAAATGCTAATTAGCTACGCACGATACTATGCTATAAGAGTCGGAACTTACGACAATCCGCCATATTTGTAGTCCTGGCTTCTGGCCCGCATTCTTCCAGGCTGGTTCTGTCTCTGCAGATGCCTCTGAAATGTCATTATACTTTGTAATTATTAATGTTAAACTAATCTATTTTCGGATTTAACATTGTCGGTTTTATTATCCTACTAACGAATATTCTTTGAGAGTAAAACCTCGAAAACTAATGACGTCAGATAATAACTGGTAACGACTGCTGCTTCATTATCATCAGCATCAAAACAACGGAATTTGCAGTTCATGTGCTATAGACCACAGAAAATGGTAAAGATGCCCGTGAAACACCGTAGCTGTCATGTAATCGAATTGTATGTTATCGTGTTTCTATACTGTGCTGTTTGCATACACATAATATGCTGTCTTGTCTAATGAATGAGTGATCTTGTTAAAATGCAATGTTATCATGTGACTGGCATGATCCTTCCCGTTCCGAACACATTCTTAAATGACAAAAGAGCGTGACATTATACCGACTCATATATTAGATATTGTCTTATCAAAACGACATGCTGTCTTGATAAAACGGCATGATATCATGTCAAAATGTCATGCTGTCTTGTCAACACGGCAAGATATGTAGCTAGAAATGAATACTGTTGTGTTAACATGGCATGATATCTAGCCAGAATGGAATACCGTCTTGTCAACACGACATGATATCTAGCCAGAATGTGTTACAGTTGTGTCAACACATATCTAGCCAGAATGGAATACCGTCTTGTCAACACGACATGATATCTAGCCAGAATGGAATACCGTCTTGTCAACACGACATGATATCTAGCCAGAATGGAATACCGTCTTGTCAACACGACATGATATCTAGCCAGAATGTGTTACAGTTGTGTCAACACGACAAGATATCTAGCCAGAATGTGTTACAGTTGTGTCAACACGACAAGATATCTAGCCAGAATGGAATACCGTCTTGTCAACACGACATGATATCTAGCCAGAATGTGTTACAGTTGTGTCAACACATATCTAGCCAGAATGGAATACCGTCTTGTCAACACGACATGATATCTAGCCAGAATGGAATACCGTCTTGTCAACACGACATGATATCTAGCCAGAATGTGTTACAGTTGTGTCAACACATATCTAGCCAGAATGGAATACCGTCTTGTCAACACGACATGATATCTAGCCAGAATGTGTTACAGTTGTGTCAACACGACAAGATATCTAGCCAGAATGGAATACCGTATTGTCAACACGGCATGATATCTAGCCAAAATGTGTTACAGTTGTGTCAACACGACAAGATATCTAGCCAGAATGGAATACCGTCTTGTCAACACGGCATGATATCTAGCCAGAATGGAATACAGTCTTGTCAACACGACATGATATCTAGCCAGAATGGAATACCGTCTTGTCAACACGGCATGATATCTAGCCAGAATGTGTTACAGTTGTGTCAACACATATCTAGCCAGAATGGAACACCGTCTTGTCAACACGACATGATATCTAGCCAGAATGTGTTACAGTTGTGTCAACACATATCTAGCCAGAATGGAATACCGTCTTGTCAACACGACATGATATCTAGCCAGAATGGAATACCGTCTTGTCAACACGACATGATATCTAACCAGAATGTGTCAACACATATCTAGCCAGAATGGAATACCGTTGTTTCAACACTGGATAGGAGTGTCGTAATATGGTGTCCAAATAACTTGTTATTTAGCCGAAATTGCCTACCGTCCTCTCAAAACGGAATGTTGTCTTGTAAACAGATTATGATGTCTTGTCAAAATAGCAAGTTGTTCTCTCAGATCGACATGTTGTTTTGTCAACAGATCACGATAATTTGTTGATGTAACAAGTTCTCATTTCAAAACGGCATGTTGTCTTGTCAACAGATCACGATATTTTGTCGATGTAACAAGTTGTAATTTCAAAACGGCATGTTGTCTTGTCAACACATCACGATATTGTGTCGATGTAACAAGTTCTCATTTCAAAACGGCATGTTGTCTTGTCAACAGATCACGATATTTTGTCGATGTAACAAGTTGTAATTTCAAAACGGCATGTTGTTTTGTCAACAGATCACGATATTTTGTCGATGTAACAAGTTGCAATTTCAAAACGGCATGTTGTTTTGTCAACAGATCACGATATTTTGTCGATGTAACAAGTTCTCATTTCAAAACGGCATGTTGTCTTGTCAACAGATCACGATATTTTGTCGATGTAACAAGTTCTCATTTCAAAACGGCATGTTGTCTTGTCAACAGATCACGATATTTTGTCGATGTAACAAGTTGTAATTTCAAAACGGCATGTTGTTTTGTCAACAGATCACGATATTTTGTCGATGTAACAAGTTGTAATTTCAAAACGGCATGTTGTTTTGTCAACAGATCACGATATTTTGTCGATGTAACAAGTTGTAATTTCAAAACGGCATGTTGTTTTGTCAACAGATCACGATATTTTGTCGATGTAACAAGTTGTAATTTCAAAACGGCATGTTGTTTTGTCAACAGATCACGATATTTTGTCGATGTAACAAGTTGTAATTTCAAAACGGCATGTTGTTTTGTCAACAGATCACGATATGTCCATATGTCGTTTTTTTCAAGTCGGCATGTCGTTTTGACAAGTCGACATGTTGTTTTTACAAGTCGACATGTTGTTTTTACAAGTCGACATGCTGTTTTGACAGGTCAACATGTTTTATCAAGTCAGTATGTCGTTTTGACAAGTCAGCATGTCGTTTTGACAAGTCAGCATGTCATTTTGACAAGTCAGTATGTCGTTTTGACAAGTCAGCATGTCATTTTGACAAGTCAGCATGTCATTTTGACAGGAACACACAATGATTCGACTGGACAGCGAGCTGAATCGGCAGGGCAACATTATGGTTTGAGATGATAACATAATCATTAGACAAGATAGCCTGTGTTGTGCACAAAATTACATAATATATGGAGACATTACGCAATTCGACTACATTATACAGCCACGGCGTACCATACTCATTCGAGTATATTATCTTACTTTTAACATCTTTTTCTGTGTCGCTCCCAAATAGGGCTAAATTGGAATCCTTCCAATCGTAGTCTTTGGCTTTTACCAAGCCTGAAATACAAAAAAGAGCCACAGTTAAATCTGCCTTTCTTGTATTTTTGTTAAAATGCAATTGTTTGTTGAAGCACAATGAATAATGATATCAAATATTACCCCTAATGACTTGAATATAGGTGAAGATGCTATTTCTAAATGCCTGTGGTGTATTTAGGTAGGGAGATTCAAAAGCGTTGCAACGTTTTTTTAACAGTTTAACGTGTTTACCTTAGCAACCTAGTATACCTCCGAACTGCGCATGCGTTAATATACGCAATGTGTATACATTTGGTAATCAACAATACCCGGTACGCTGATTGGCTCGATGGTGACGCAAAAGATTAAATACATATGAAGTACAGATCATGTAGTTGTTTGTGTCAAGTACCAAATCTGAACTGTCGCCAAATCGTTTTATGTCACAGTTGTTTTCTTATGCGATTTTTATCAGCCAGTTGTACAAAAAGGGAATGTTTATTCACAGCTGATAACATACATCTGGTGACATTTGGTCACAGATGAACAAAAAATTCTTATATGGCTGGCTCGTGTAATTAAAACATCCGGGGATTAATCCTTTAAAGACGCTAGGACACTGTATAGCATTAAAATGAATGAACTAACTTTAAAAACTTTGGCCTTCAAAGACTGAATACAACATCATTTTAACAAACATAAATGTTAACCTGTACGCTTTTTATTTGTTTATTAAAATGTCACTGTCACCTTTTTGCTAAATTGTTGTGGCACAGCTCTTAGAAGGCCTACACATCTGACCAACTAGGCGTGCAGAAAAAGACTTAATAAAGTTAACTAACTAAAGAGGGGACGGGTCTGCTGGTCCCTCAGCTCTAGGGAACATTCCCCGTTATAAAGGAAAATTGAAACGATTTATGGGTTTATATAGACTAAACTATTTTCAAAGTCTTAAAATATAAAAAGAGAAAAAACTCAACGAAAGTGCAAAATGACGTTCGCATTAATATAATGTACACCACTGCATTATCTTTAAATAATAAAAAAAGCAAAACGACCACGACATCTAAGCTGTTTTACTTAACCATCGTTTAAGTGTTTTTAGCTGTATTAAAATTGTATAGGAAATTCAGGCTCGTTGTTCTTGTTCCGATTAAAATATTCTATTCAACAAATTGTTAACTATTCATATTTTAAAACGCTTTTACGGCAGTTTAAACAAAACATTTTTTTTCAAATAACTAAATAAGTCGATGTTATTTGAAAAAGTCCTGCAAAAAGCTGTTCATTGATGCCTTAGATCTGTGTTAATCATACATCCGTACTCACCATTGAAAAGGGGATTCTCTATCTGAGCCACGCTGCAATCTGCTCTGACTTCAATGTATTTTTAGTAGAAATCACACTCGTGCTTTTTATAGAATGTGAAAGAACTAACGTTTATGGCGATTTATTTCTTCATTTGTACTGACCAACAATTCAATGAGTGTTCAAAATCTTTCCGTATAGACTAAAGTATGAGTTTCTTTTAGATATCATGCCACAATTTCACCAAACAGGGGTAAAATATTGTTACATGTATTTGATATAAGCAAACTGTCGTATACCACCTTTAATACAACACAATGTTTTGTGTGATCGGAGATAATATTCTATTGTGTTTTTAATTGTGGTTTTATATAGTTTTACTTTTTTGAACCAAAAATTGGAAGAAAAAACAATGCCAGTTTGACCAAGTGTGACCATGCCGCTTTAAAGAATTCATGTCGCGGGCTGTTATGAATGACATATCTCTTTGTTGAATTAACCAGAAATATAATTCAACTAAATCGAATGATTTAAATTTGCTTACGAAAAAGAACAATACTCATTTAAGTTTGTATGGAACAAACTCTTTAAGACCAACATTGCCTTTCCTTCCGTGACCCAATTTCATTATCCAAACCACAAAAATGGAAACATATCTTCCTCAAAGCCGGACATCCGTGTTAGTACATGCATTTGTAACATTCGAATACTGAATACAATTGAGATTTATTAAATTAAAATGTAAACATTGAATACAAATTGCGCCTATAAAAGTGTAAATATGTATGTATGTATAATTATTTGCAAATATTTGCTGTACTGGACGAGTAATTAACTAATACGGAACAACTGTTATTGAGATGTACAATTTTGTAGAACACACTTTGAACGTTTTTGTTTTTAATCGCATTTGTCACTAGATTACTAGATGCATGTGAAGATTCACAGAACGATCTCCATTAATAGAAAGATATACACGCTTGGTTAAGTGTTAAAGCTTAGTTGATTAACTGTTAAAACTAAGCTACAAAGTAGACTGCAGACGTACTTGTAGTTCTAGTCAAGTAATAGGTGCTACTGTATGGGATTGTAGAAGCTTTTTTTTCAAAGTAGAAACGTTACACAACCTGAAATACGGCGACTATTTGTGACTTGTTAATTTCAATTGAATGAGAAACTTAAACCCCTAAATATCGAACGTCGTTTAGGCGATTATAGTAGAAACTTTCCCCAAAATATGAAGTCCATAAAAAGTATGTGCTCATATTCTATCTAAATTCGTCTGGTGCAAACATTAATTTTAAAAGAACAACACATTAAACAAATATTTTGTTAAATACAAAGTTAACTGGACATTTCCTGTAGTCGACAGCAAAAACAACAAGAGCCTCTGGTTATCAAGCTCACGGCAGGAGCTGGCTGACCAAGGATCAGGATCTACACTTTGGCTAGCAATTTCAATTTTGTTTTGCAGGTACATCATTTAAAGTTGTTGGTAAATTGTTAAAATGTTTCACACGACGTTATATAATTACTTTTCAAAACAACGTAGTATCTAACTTACCAGACATTGTCTCGAACTCCGTGTCAATATTCCAGTAATGAGAAACTATAGCCCGTTGTCACAGTTGCCAGCTCGTGTATTGATTCTGTACCAGCTGATGCGGATATGGTCCGTGCTCGTAAAACCGCCTTAAAGGTGGTATCCGACAGTTTGCTGATATCAAACACTCCGGGATTGTAAAACCGCCTTAAAGGTGGTATCCGACAGTTTGCTGATATCAAACACTCCGGGATTGTAAAACCGCCTTAAAGGTGGTATCCGACAGTTTGCTGATATCAAACACTCCGGGATTGTAAAACCGCCTTAAAGGTGGTATCCGACAGTTAAACGGTATCCGACAGTTTGTCGATATCCGACAGTTTGGCGATATCCGACAGTTTGGCGACATCCGACAGTTTGTCGATATCCAACAATTTGGCGATATCCGACAGTTTGGCGATATCCGACAGTTTGCTGATATCAAACACTCCGGGATTGTAAAACCGCCTTAAAGGTGGTATCCGACAGTTAAACGGTATCCGACAGTTTGTCGATATCCGACAGTTTGTCGATATCCGACAGTTTGCTGATATCAAATACTCCGGGATCGTAAAACCGCCTTAAAGGTGGTATCCGACAGTTTGTCGATATCCGACAGTTTGGCGATATCCGACAGTTTGGCGATATCAAATACTCCGGGATCGTAAAACCGCCTTAAAGGTGGTATCCGACAGTTTGTCGATATCAAATACTCCGGGATCGTAAAACCGCCTTAAAGGTGGTATCCGACAGTTTGTCGATATCCGACAGTTTGGCGATATCCGACAGTTTGGTGATATCAAATACTCCGGGATCGTAAAACCACCTTAAAGGTGCTATCCGACAGTTTGTCGATATCCGACAGTTTGCTGATATCAAATACTCCGGGATCGTAAAACCGCCTTAAAGGTGGTATCCGACAGTTTGTCGATATCCGACAGTTTGCTGATATCAAACAGTCCGGGATTGTAAAACCGCCTTAAAGGTGGTATCCGACAGTTTGCTGATATCAAACAGTCCGGGATTGTAAAACCGCCTTAAAGGTGGTATCCGACAGTTAAACGATATCCGACAGTTTGTCGATATCCGACAGTTTGTCGATATCCGACAGTTTGTCGATATCCGACAGTTTGCTGATATCAAACACTCCGAGATTGTAAAACCGCCTTAAAGGTGGTATCCGACAGTTTTTCGATATCCGACAGTTTGTCGATATCCGACAGTTTGTCAATATCCGACAGTTTGCTGATATCAAACACTCCGGGATTGTAAAACCGCCTTAAAGGTGGTATCCGACAGTTAAACGATATCCGACAATTTGGCGACATCCGACAATTTGGCGATATCCGATAATTTGCTGATATCAAATACTCCGGGATCGTAAAACAACCTGAAAGGTGGTATCCGACAGATAAGCGATATCCGAAAGTTTGTCGATATCCGGCAGTTTGGCGATATCCGACAGTTTGGCGATATCAAATACATCGGGATCGTAAAACAACCTGAAAGGTGGTATCCGACAGATAAGCGATATCCGCCAGTTTGTCGATATCCGGCAGTTTGACGATATCCGACAGTTTGGCGATATCAAATACTTCGGGATCGTAAAACCGCCTGAAAGGTGGTTTCCGACAGTTTGTCGATATCCGACAGTTTTCTCGATATCCGACAGTTTGTCGATATCCGACAGTTTGTCGATATCCGACAGTTTGCTGATATCAAATACTCCGGGATCGTAAAACCGCCTTAAAGGTGGTATCCAACAATCTGGCGATATCCGCCAGTTTTCCACTACCTATTTCTACTGCTACTTTTACTTCTACTATTACTACAACTGTGATTACTACTACTACTTCTGCTACTACTATTACTGCTGCTGCTTCTACTACTACTACTAATTTAACGCAGGCAGTCACGGTATAAGAAAAATATGACTACTTTGTTTTAACAATTAGGGTCATCTTATGTATCTTCCTTCACGTGTATTGATTCGGTCCCAGCCGATATATGTAATCATTAACCATATCCTGATAGCAGTCATAATAATAATTATAGTAATAATAATAATAATTATTATTATTATAATAGTAACAATAATAAACATCATTGAATGTAATCGGTTCCACTTCAAGGACTACTTTTATATTCTTAATTATCAGCCCGTGGCAACACCGCACTAATAAAAAGAAGATTTATCAAAGCGTTCATAACATAGCCATGTAACAAAGTGTCGAAGCCGGCTTTGAATAGATGTAGTCACGTTCATCCTTTCACACAAATCCGCCTGTCTGTTGTTGGCGACCATGTATTCCGGGGATTTCAGGAGCTAGATTTACCATTTTATAACTGATTTATTTATTCTTTTTTGAATTTGAAGAAACCTACATTCAAGTGCAGGAATTATTCTCCAACTTCTATTACACAAGCGTACCTGAAGTGCAAGGAAACTGAGGCTCCCATAAGAACTACAGCTCGTCAGTATAAGCTGCGTCGGAATACTCATCCAGAAGCAGTGTGTTCAAGACCACAACCATTGTTTACCCAGAAAGAGGAGGCCTTTCTAGTTGAGCACCTTAAGTTTTCTGTTTCTGTGGACTATGGCTGCAGTAGGTTGGTGTTTTGAAATTATATTATGCAGTTTATAGTGTTTTAATTTGAAACTGTGTTTTAAGTAAAAATCATCATGTCACAAACTATACACTAAAATGATGTTTCATTTCAGGAAGGGAGTTGTGGATAAAGCAACAGATTATGCTGTTGCTCTTGGACACAGACAACCTGGTGAGACGCTTTCTGTTGGCTGGTTTGTTCACCTGAAGTCACGGTGGCCAGAACTGGAGATCCTTGTTCCCAGAGGTTTGGAACTAGAGCAGGCGAAGGCGACATCTAAAGATTGTGTTGACAATTACTTTAAAGCACTTGAACACATACCTACCAAATATAATTTATGTGATCGTTTAGAGAGACTTTACACTGTTGATGAGAAAGGTTTAAGTTCTAGACATAAGCCTTCACCTGTTGTCCCTGGAAACATTAAAGCACAAGTTGTAGAGTCAGCCATTAGGATGAATGTAACTGTTTTAGGTTGTGGTAATGCCCAGAGGCAACAAATTCCCCTATACTTCGTTTTCCTGGGATTCGAATGAATTCGGGATAATAGTACTGTTTTCAGAAAGTGTTTGGAGTAACAGTGAAATCTTATGTATCTCCAACCACATCTTATCAAGTACCTTCCAGAAAGGTCTGAGTCTTGCCCTGTTGTCTTATTTTATGACAGGCATAGATCCCACATCAATTTGTGGCTGGTGCAGTGGGCTAGGCAAGGAATATAGCATTGTTTTGTATTACCTGCACACACATCGCATGTACTACAGCCCATGGATGTTGGATGTTTTGGGTCTTTCTAAAGGATTTTTAATAGGGTTGCACCAAAATATATGAGAGAGTAATGTGGCAGGTCTATAACAAAGTTTGATATTTGCAACTTGGCGTGCACTGCTTATACAAAGGCACTCTCACCCGACAACCTTTAGTCTGCCGTTCGAAGATCTGATATTTTCCACCTGAACCCCCCAGGCTGTTAATCAGTCATGCTTTCTTCCATCCGCTGTTCTAAAGCAGGAAAACTGCCACGCAATGCCATCCAGCTAACTACTTCTTGAACCAACCACTCAGCCAGGATTTGAACCATCCACTCAGCCAGGATTTGAACCATCTACCCAGCCCGATACTGAGCCACACATCTTGACTGATAGTTCACCACCTTTCTAAAACACCCGTCTCCCACTTCCTTTTTTCTCAAACAAAGAAACCCCACTGACTTGTAAAAAACACAAACTAGGAAATAAGATAGATGCGCAAGCCGACGCACTACCACTTGAGCTATAGCGACCGGTAGAACGATGATGACTCTCAGATTGATGATTCTGTGTTTGTAAGAAGTTCACCTCTGACGAGGTAAGAAATAGTGTTTCTTTAATTTTCGCTCAGTGGGTGCAGTATGATAATTGAGGACCCACCTCAAATATTGTACCAATGTTACTGTAGTAAGAAGAGGTGACCAATTTCTTTATAAGCACTGCACTCAAGAGGAGTGAATAATTATGTATGAAATTTATATGAAAAATCATATAATCACAGTTATTTGTTTTGAAAATACTTTTGTTATGTGATTTAATAAGAAATGTTTCGTACATTGAATAAAGCAGCAGTACGTGTTACTGACAATAAAAATCAAGTGCTATTTACGTTTAGGTATCATTAAATCAAGTGCGTCCATTCACTGTACTCTCAGTTCAGCATTATTGGATGACGCCATCTGTCAAATTGTGATATATATTTGGTTTGAAAATGGAATCCAGATAATATGTAAAAATGCTCTCAGATGATGAGTAAATAAGTAACCTTCCCAATAAAAATGTAATTAATTATTTCTCTCCATTTGGTTCCCGTAAGTAAATAAATGTTTGTTAGGTGCGTCGAAAGTGTTTACTCGAGGATACGTTCAACATACAATGACAAGAGGGCCATGATGGCACTTAATCGCTCACCTGATGACACAGGCTTTTAGTGGGCTCAAATCTGGCATCAAGTAATTAAGAGTTATTTACTTCAGAAATCTTTGGTGAAGATTGGACCATTAGTAAGGCCACTGGGTTGCTAACATTTTCTAGAGTTTTACCAAGTAACCTGCTGAATCCACATGGCCCATTTCAAAACATATGTAAGAGTTTATACTGTCAACATTCTGGCCAAGATTGGTGAAGATTGTGCCATGGCATCTTAGTGTGTTCACAAGCTTTTTCTAAGATTTGACCTAGTGATCTATTTCTTAACCCCATGTGACCCAGTTATGAACTCATCCAAGATTTCATGAAGGCTAACTTTCTCATCAAGTTTGGTGAAGATTGGGCCATAAATGGGGCCTCTAGTGTGTTCACAAGCTTTTGCTAAGATTTGACCTAGTGACCTACGTTTTGACCCCACGTGACCGAGTTATGAACTCATCCAAGATTTCATGAAGACAGACATTCTGACCAAGTTTGGTGAAGATTGGTCTATAAATGTGGCCTGTAGTGTGTTCACAGGTTTTTTCTAAGATTTGACCTAGTGACCTACTTAATGATCCCACTTGACCCAGTTATGAACTCATCCAAGATTTCATGCAGGCAAACATTCTGATCAAGTTTTGTGAAGATTGGGCCATAAATGGGGCCTCTAGTGTGTTCACAAAGTTTTTCTAACATTTGACCTAGTGACCTCCTTTATGACTCTACGTGACCCAATAACGAACTCATTCAAGATTTCATGCAGACAAACATTTTGACTAAGTTTGATGAAGATTGGCCTATAAATGTACCCTCTAATGTGTTCACAAGCTTTTTTTCTATTATTTGACCTTGTGGCCTATTTTTTACCCTTCGTGACCCAGATAAGACCTCATCCAAGATATCAGGCAGACAAACACTCTGACCAAGTTTGATGAAAATTGGATAATAAATGTGGCCTCTAGTGTGTTCACAAGCTAAAATGTTGACGACGCGGTATCACAAAAGCTCCCCTTGAGCACGTTGTGCTCAGGTGAGCTAAAAATGAGTCAGAATACCTTTCTATTATCACTGTTTTAGGGCAGCAAGTTGTTTGTGATTGAAATCACTGTTTAAATTTTTATTGTACTTGTCTCCTTTTGCATGTGACTTTAAGCTGACTCTCCCGTAGCCTATTTGAAATGCCAATGATCTTATCACAAACACAACAAATCGCTATATATTTGTCAGATTTATTTAATTTTGATAGGACCTTTTCTTATTCACCTACTGTAAGATTTGTTCTGCTCCCACTCAATATTACACACACTTCCCCTTCGAACTCATGATTTTGTAGAACACAATCATTTTTCATACACTAAAAACAAACATACCGCCACATTTCTTTTTTGATGTCACCAAATGACTAAGGGAGATAACTGTAAGACATTTTGAAAAATATAAAATGCAGAACTTCCGGTACCGTAATTACGGTTGCAAATAAAAATAAATATAATGGTGATAATTTATTTCACCTAAATTTTATATATCAAATAATATTTCACGGAAAATCAATGTGTTTTAAAAAAAATTCAAGAGTATTTTGTGTTTTCCACAAGAATTCCAAGACATTAATTGAAATTTTCATTTTCAAGGCTTTTCCAGATCTGTACGGACCATGTCTAAGTATATGACAGCTTAGGGGCCTGAGATACCCGTTATTATCTCTATTTATTATCCCCCTACAACCACACCAAAATAGTAATCTATTTAGTAGTAACCATAAAACTGTCCTTTCATTTTCTTGTGCATGCAACCCATCCATGGCTCTGTCTGTCAGTTGGTTTATGGCACACACAAAAATGAAAGAAAACCTGGTACCTTTAGGCCAGATGAACTTTAAAACGCTGGTCTAGTTTCTGCATCTTTTGTTTCACAAGGAAAATTACAAAAATAATTTCATAAAAGTATCGAAATTGCAAATACTACATCAGCAGATATAGAAGTAAATGTAAAGCACAATGAGCTGTAAGTATATACTTAGGACTTGAGTGAGGTTAATACCTAGGATAATCATGTTTAAATGTTTTCATGCATACTTCATACTGTTTGTCAGAATTTTGTGACTACAATGTAACATGTCAAAATCTGGGTAAATTATAATAAAAACACAAACAAGATTTATATCTATATGATGTTTATTTCTCAACATAATTAAGGTGGGGACAGTTCGATGTCAGATCAATGTCATTAACCAACATATCGATTCATCATGACAGAAATAGTTCAGACATTAAAATCATTCCAAAATGTCTAAAACTGCTTTTACAAAGATAAAAAGAGTGTATCATAAACTCTTCAAGAAAATGGTAGTTTTTATGATAGTTTACAAAATGTAAAACCGAACAATACATTTATTAGATAGATTCAAAAATCAAGCATATGTTTTGTCTAACTTTCTTGTTTCCTTAGAAAAGTATTGGTTGGAACCAAATGGATATTGAACGAAAACTGTTGAGTTTGTGATATTTGAATATATTTTTAGTCTCTTCTCCATGGTATAGCTGACTTTAAAACATAATAAAATGCATGCAGTTTCCATTAAAAATATTTGATTTAGAAGATAAAAAGGCTTTCGGGGTAGAAAAACTGTTTCCATGTGAAATGTTGGGTCCTAATGGGGACCAGCACTATCATTGTTTTCATAAATCAATGGCTAAAACCTGACACCTTTCTCAAGCATCTGATTGGTAAAATTTGCTTAGAAAATAATTTTGACCAATCACCTGTTAAAAAATATTTTGTTTGATAAATTAACTGACCAATCAGATACATGTGACCAATCACAACAAGCTTCTTCTTTTAACTTAATGCCCAGAGCTAATTTCTGTCACAATGCATTTACAACTAAACAATTGTTAAATTCACTCCAATTTGCTTAGTGAAACTTGTTTAGCCATGTATAGCAAAAATACATATAAAAATTCTATGCTACATTACAAATAGGTATCATAAAAATATAGAATTCCTAATACAACATTTTTTAAGGTTTTATATTACATTTGGCAACTGCAGAAATAAGATACTTACATTTAAGAACAAATACTTTTAACAGCTTGGCATCAAGCAACGAAAGACAGAAACTCTTCCATCAAAACATACATAGTCCAATCATTTACATTAAAACAAACCAATATAAATATAATGATTCCTCTAAGGTTAGGTTTTCTATTTACAATATCACCCTTGTATTTTTGCAGAATCTTTACTGGACACTTGTACACGAAAAAAAGTGTGGGGGGGGGGGTCATTATATAGAACAGAAGAGAACAGAAAGTTTATTTCTTTGAACAAGAGTAAACTACTATCAATGATGATATATTATCTCACTAATTTGTCTATCCTTCCAAGAATTCTCTTTAAGCCATTAAATAGTTTTCACATTAAGATGTAAACAGATTGATTATTGCATACATCTAAAACATCACACATTCTACAGTATTTATTGTTTATGAAAATACTGCTAAAAGAAACACCCAGCTTACAAGCTACTGGTATTTAAGTACTAACAAGTCTGAAGTTATTGGTCAATGTGATTCATTATATTTAAAATATCTAACACTGGAGAAGTTAAGAAGTAGATACAAATGTGCAGCTAACAAGAATATTCTTTGTGATTAATATAAACATTTAAATTAACAACTTTCAGAAAAAGATAATGGCAAATACAATATTTTATTATAGTGATACTTTTTTTCATGAAAAGAATAAACCTTCATTCTTATAGTATATCTAGCACAAGTATATTTTATATATTGCATTTACTTGATCAAATTTAATATGACAGACATATGACGAGTATTAGAGGTTAGTTTGTGACTGAACTCATAAAATGTTAACAATGCATAAGAACTTAATAAACACAAAATTATGATTCCAATAAAAATGCCAATAGAGATGAGGATGTGATTATATTTGACAATCTGACAATGACTCTGCCAAACACACCATCAACTCTGACACACATCTTAATCCCTGTAATCTGATAGCTAATAACTAATCTAAACAACCATTACATTCAGTGGGCGGAGTCTGCTTAAAATTCCTATTATTTTAACATCATTACATCATCTGTTTTGCAGATAGGCACATAACAAATTATAACATTAGATTTAAGCAGAATGTAGAGGTTTTTTTACACCCAAGTTACAAAATAACCAATCAAGCCACTGACTACAGTAGGGGTTAGAGTATGGTCCATCTTACTGCTGAAACTCGTATAAGAACCAATCAAATCCCTGAATTAAGCATAGGTGAGTACACTTTAATTTCCAGTTACATAACAAAAGTGTATACATACAAAATTGGACGTCTATGCAGAGGTTGTATTCTGAACTTTATCCCTGCTACCTGATTGGCTAAAAGTTAAACAATAACATATCAAATCTCTCAATTTAATAAAGACGCTGATTCTCAAGCTGAATTCATGCCATCTGATTGGCTGATATCATCATAACTACCAACATAAATTGAGGACAGTTCTCAAAAAGGGTTTATTGTAACACAACCAAGTTGTAGACAAGATACAATAGACTGAAACTGAAACATGTGACCTAACACACAAACATATGAATAAACATGTATGTTTACAGTATTAATTGCACCATTATGAAAGAAACAAGGGGTTCTTGATGATGTATTATGTAAATCTTTAAGTTAAAACAAACATAAGCTTTGTATACATAGTATCAACTTGTACAAGCTAACTAGTAAGTAAAACTGTCCAATTTAAGAATCCTTTACATGAATGTGTTTAAGACTGGCCTTTGGTCAACTCAAAATCTACAATCCATTTCTTACTTTATCTATCATAGTAGACAGCAACATTTTTAATTTAAAATAAGTTTAGAAATCAATAAACATAAAACAATTATAATAAATATGTTTTAATTGAAATACATCTTGTACCCCTGTTTTCATTTTAGTATGTATAAGAAACTATTCACATGAACATAAAATATGAGTATAACTGTAAAAACAGAACCACATCCCGCAATTTGTCTTTTTTTTTTAGGGAAAAGTCTTTAACAGTTCTCACGTTGTCTCTGTTTTAACATTCCTATGTTGCTCTGATAAATTTTGCACCTTTTCTATGTGAACATCATTCTCATTTGAGTCAAGTCCATCTCCCTCCTTCTTTTCAACAATTTCTCCATTGGTTACAGTATATAAACTCTCACTTGACTGTGTTCCTTCTTTTTCACACTGTGAACTGTCACTTCCTGACTGAACTTTAGAACAAGTGACATCTGACTGGCCCTCAGACAACCAGTCTTCCCCTCCAGATTCATCTATTGCACTATGTTTTGAGGTATCACAATTAACTTTCCCACCATTCTGCTTTAATGAGTCAACAACTTTCAACAATCCCATGCTCTCTAAATTGGAAAACACACTTTTGTTCTGTGTTTTTTGGCCTGAAGATGAATTTTCAGAACCACTAGATTTGATGCTTTCACAATCTGAGTTTTCACGGTTTAAAATCGCAATTAAACTGGTACTACTTCTTTTGCCATCAATGATTTCAGACAGTGTTCGATTCAGAGTCTCTGGATCTTCAATGTCATCGTAGTCTTCCAAATCTTCCTCTTCTTCCATCTTGTTGAAAGTGACTCGTGGACTAGTAGATGATGTTGAAGCAGTGGATGATTTCGGCGATGCTGACAGCTTTAATTGTAGCACCTGGGAAAAGGATAAGCAATGAAATATTGTGCAATCTCTTTTTTTTCAAGTAATAGACAGTATTATAAATATATTTTCCATAAATTGTCTCACATAAGCTTAATTATTTTACCAAATAGTTTATGGTCTTGTCTAAAAACCCTTAATTCAATGGGTGCCAAAACACATTGGTTAATAAGTGAACAATAAACTGTTAGGTTTACTTTTTGATTTAAAACTACATATGGTTATACTGAAAGCTTCTAGCTATTGTTGCTAATGACCCTAGACAAATGTCAACATGAACTCTAGATATTTCTATCTGCCAGGAGCTCTCAAATGAAAATTTTTTCATAATAGACAAATAAACAGTTGCAATGAGGGGTTAATAAAACATATATATGCTAAACTTAACCCATTTTTATTTTAAATAAATTAACAACTAAATGCATTTTTCTATCAACAAGTCAGCATGTATTTATATATATTGAAACCAGGCATTAGTAATGAAGAAACTATTGCAGATAGCGCTTATGTCAGAAGTATTGGGGTCAATTTAATACTTCATAAACTATTAAAAGGACCACCAACTATACATTATTTTCAACACAAGGGAGATAACTAACCTCTTCCTGCAGGTCAAATATTCGATTTTCCAATTCTTGCTTGCCTCCCTTGTTTTGGAGGGCATCCGCAGCCAAAACTTCTTCTTTCTGTAAAATGTGACAAATTAAAAAATAAACAAGTGTTGATCATTATACGAATCTTGTTTTGCTGATAATCTAGCATTAAGAATGCTATGGGTGGAAATCAATGAAGCACACAGAAAATACTTAATATTTTTCACAAAATATTTCATTGCTTCAGATTAATAAGGGAACTACATGTATTACATTTACACGACATATGCTTTATATAAATTACAATATTATATACTTTTGTATTTCACCTCATTACCACACTCTTTATAAGATACTTTTCTATTTCACCTCATTACCACACTCTTTATCTTACAATACTTATATATAGGGGTGGGTGACCCTTATTTCCGTCTATGCAAACTTTATGCATTAGTTTCGAGCCCAATGAACCGTTCCAATGAACGGTCAATCAATCCTGTTTACATAAACCTGCTCATCGAATCAGTGCAAGTGTTAAACACATAGTAAGCCTACATAATATAAGGAACATGTGTTGTTGTTTTTATTGTGATACTGTTTGTACGCAATTGAGGTAGACATGATAAAAACTGTCAAAATAACAATACAGGGTGGAATTAGGTAAGATACACTCCAGCCTCAAGGTATTTGTCATATTGTTCATATTGTTATAGTTGTCTATATTTCATCCAATTTATGTTATTTTTCAGACATTCTCAAATTTGTTATTCTTAACAAGACCATGACATAGGTATGTAACATTATCATAATATATAAAAAAAAGTAGCACACCCGTATTTCCATCTCTGCCAGTTTCTGCCGCAGTTCCCCTATAGCCTGATCATTCTCTGCCTCTCGAATCCTCGCCATCATCATCTCTTCACGACGCTGTAACAACAGAAACAACATTGCTACTTTTTGACCTGTCTTCGGACTAAATCTATCTCAGATGAGCAGATTATAAATAAGTGAGGAGAATTTATTTACATACAAGACAGCTCTGGCTTTAACATGAAGAACATCTGGGAGAAAGATTACACCAGTGATGTTGGAACATTTGGACTCATGAATGAGGCAAAGAGTCAAACATGGCTGAATACTGTTATTGATTTTTGAAAATATTTACCTTTATAAACAATAGTTTATGATCCCTTTATCACCTGTACCAAATACCGTTGGACAGAATATCTGTTCAAAAGGTGATTGTTATGCACATATATTTACAATACATGTAGTTACTATCATTTTGTTTCTCACTATAATTTTTTGTTTGTTTGTTTGTTTATTAAGTTAATCGTCCCACCAACAGTATTTCAGTTATTTGGAGACGGTATAATTTTTTGATAAATGTGGCACCAAAAAAAGGTAAAAAAAGTTAGATTTATCACCTTTGACTCCAGATCATCCATTTTGCGTAGCAATGATTTGACCTGCTTTTGAAGCTCTGCCTCTCTTTTCCCTGCATCCTCTAGATCACCTTTGACCTTTTTGTTCTCTTCATCCATTCGACGAATCTGATTGCTGCAGATTTGGTTCTAGAAAATAATTAATAGAACAAATGATGCGTGATGAAAATTTTACTATGCAATTATATAAAGAAACACTTTGCAGAAAGCATTATCTTAACAGGAACTTGACCCTATTATGCAAGTATAAGTATCACTTTTAAGTAAACGCCCCATGTGAAAATACAATCCCCCCACAAGAGTCTGAAATTTAAAGATTCCCAAATGAACCATTAAATATTAATTTTTTAACAGTTTCTTACTGTTTCTGAAACCCCAACCACATTTATCTAGCTCAAGCTTGCAATTCAGTTAAGAGTAATTGCCTTTGTTTCAACTTAAATGCCTTTCACTTGCACTTACTGAAGTTTCCAGCTCCATCACCTTCTGTTTTGTGTCTTTAAGATGTGACAGAGCAGCTGCTTCACGAATTTTCGATGACATTAGATCCTCCTGAGCTTTCTTTAATTCTGCCTTCAATTCTCCCTTACTGCTTTTGTCTCTAGGTGAACTTTGGAAATCTGACTGGGACAGATGGCGCTAAGGAAAGTTAAAAATATTGTTAAAAAATATAACAAAAAATAAATCATGATGATGAAGATATTTGTTTGTTTGTTTATTGGGTTTATCGTCCTACCAACAGTATTTCAGCTATTTGGAGATAGTGTCCACTTGAAGCAGATATAGTGCTGCCTTCACTGTGTATAGCATACCTTGAACACCTGGCATGATACCACACCCAGTCGCATTATCCTGACACTGGGCCAACCAGTCGTGGAACTATTATATTTAGGAGGGAGCTATACCACTACCATTTTTAAGGACTTTGGTATGTCGCTGCGGCCTGGGATCAAACCCTGGGCCTGCTGTACCTAGAGAAGATGACTATGCTATCAGCTCCGGTAATGATGCAGATGATGAACATGTTAATGACAGTGAAAACAATACCTGTCTCTAGACAGTGCACTACAACTTTCTAAATGCTGGTTTGTATAATGTTAGCTGTTACTTACCTTAACAAAAACCTTAATTCAATGTCAAAAAGAGGGCATAACTGTTGATGAAAAAAAATAAGGATAACCTTTTCTTAAGTTGCTGTTAGAGATTCTTTGCTGTTGCATATGCAGACTCTCATTTTGCCTTTTAAACAGTTAAACTTGTTCAGAAGTTTCTAGTAGCTTTCTAGCTAAATTAGTAAGGTCGTTTGGTCACTTTGCTTTTGTTGTTTCTATCTTGTGCATACCTGCCAGTTGGATTCCAAGTCTGAGATGGTCTGTCGCATTTCCTTAAGTGAAAGGTTTGCCTCTGCCTCCCGTAACTTGACAGCTATCAGTTCCTCTTGCAGACACTGGACATCATTGCTTGGTGCTTGTTGTAGCTGGGTGTTCATCTGGAAGTGGAGTGAACTCTATGTGGATTATGCAGATCAGAAAGAACATTCTAGGTGATCAGGGAAAACACACTTTATGAGCAGAGGATATAAGGGAGAGTACTCTAGGTTAATGATGGTGATATGGAAAATAACTCTTTAAGAGTAAAAAGTATCAAGACATTGTAATTGAGCACCTTTTGCAACTGGATGTTCATCTGCAACCAGGGATATGCCCTTTAGCTGAGCAATGGAGGTGAGGATGCTATCTCTGGACAAGTAATGGAGGTAAGAGAAATCATTTTTAAATAGAAGTGGACACAGAGGACATCATTAGTGGGCACCTACTGTTGTTGGGTGTTTTTGTCTGTAAAGGGTGAGCAATCTATGTCAGAAATAGGGGTAAGGGTGGAAATTCCAGACAGAAAACTGACTTGCCAGATAATCATCTATTTTTTAATACTTTAAAAGCTTAAAAGGTATAAAAATGATTTAATAAAGAATGGTATATATATCTGATATAAAAAACATGCAAAATCATTTTTTTGTACAATTATTATTTTTTTTTTAACTGACTATCAATTATTATGCAAATGATGCCAAAAAGCTGTAAAAATGCAAGACAATATAAATTAAAACTAATCTAAAAAAAATATTAAAGCTACCCCAAAAATATAAATACATGTATATAAATGACTGGTTACAATAAGTTACACTATATAAAATGCAAGACAAAAACAAGAACAGAAGACACAATTACTTAATCCTTTCATTCATAGTCCATCTATAGTTTTGAAAATTCACCTGACTTTGTTATTTTTCTATAAAATAGATAAAATGATTTAAATAAATGTATGTTCAACTTCTAAAAATCGATTTAAGGCTGAACTAGTCAACACATAAACCCTTAGTCATGCAGATTCTGCTAATGATTGTGAATGGTTTTTAAAGGCGTAAAATGGTATAAACATGCAGGAAAGGGTTAAATTTGTGTTTAAGTCTGATGAATACTAATGCTTTTGTTTAAAAAAAAAATATTTTTTTTTTAAAGAAACAACAACAACAAAAAGCCAACAACACAAATACAAAAGCAGAACAATATGTTAGGGGAGGATACAACTGAAAATCAGAAAATGTTTATACAGATCACTGCAATGATGGTTCAACACTACAAAGATAGAAGCTGAATGAAGCCAAGCAATTAGCTGAAAAGCTGTGAAAAGATGACAGTTTCTTGTGGTTTGTGGTTAAGATTTTTATAATGAAGAAAATTCACACAAAAATGGAGAGGATGGATTGCCTCCAAGCAATAAAACATCATCTGTATGAGATTAAGAGAATCAACAATTTGTTTTGGCACTGAGATCATGTGATCCCAACCAATTTTGAATTATTTTAAAGAGAGCTGCCTTGGTTGACATTTTGATCTAGTTCTGTTTGGCAAGTGAGTATAATTGATGTTCTGTGGACAAGTTGCCATGTTGAGCACAGTCAAAGGTGGATATCACAGTTTCTTAAACTAAGCATTGCTGATCAAAGGGCCCCAGGCAGACCCAAGCTGTCCTGAGAGGATCTAGAAAAAAGAGACTCAGGATGGTCTGTACCAATCCACTGGACCACCAGGCATGGAGAGGGACACTTTGTTCTCAAGTAGACAGACAAGCTTTATTCATCCTTGTAAAAGGAATAATACAAAGCTACGATAATCAGAATTTATTGATGATTATGATGATGATAACATAAAGAACAGATACATTGCTGGGAGGTTAAATAGACCTTAACATCTACTAATTAAATGTTATGAATAAAACACACATGCATGGTCACAGTGAGTTGTCATGGTAAACTAACCTTTCTATAAAATGAAAAAAATCCCAAACAAATGAACCTTTGGAACTAAAGTTGCTTAAATGACAATGTTTCCTGTTATCATGCAGTGACAAACAAAGCTACGCAATGAAAGGATGAGATTGAGAGATAGGGTGATTGGATGAATTACAGGTAAACAGAAAGAACACAAATTAATCAAACAACCAGAACTAAAAATAAACAAAGATATGTAGGTAGGGTTAACTGAAAATGAAGCTAAACTTTTCAATGAATATATAAGATGCAAGCAGGATGCATGAAAGATAATGATGTGCTGTGGTAACAAAATCTTAAATAATGCTATAGGAATGATGATGGAGTTTCCAGTAAAGCAATAAATGACTAATGTAAGCCAGACAATGAGAAGATAAGCTGAGAAAGCTGCTGGCAATGGTCTTCTACGACACTGATCACCAAAGAAACAACATGAAGAAGCTGGTTGTCTACAACAATGTAATGACAGATGGCGCACTGGATGAAGCTAGAGTACCTGCTCCAACTCGGAGATCTTTGTGCGGAGATTTTTAACGAGGAGGCAGTTATCAGCCTCACGTAGTCGCACCATGATGAGCTCTTCTTGTAGATTCTGGATCACCTGAGAAGCCTCGGCCTCATCAAGGGTGGACGCTGAGTGGATACTGTCAGTCTGACAGGGGACGGATAATACTGTTAGGTGCAATTAGTGGTAACATGTGCTTAACTATTATCAAAATCATTTGGATTCACTTACACAATTATAATCATTATGGTTGTTTTCATCTATAACTGGTGGAGGAAAATAAATATCGAGAACCAGTGATTTTTTAAGGTAAGTTGAAATATCATTACCAACAGCTCATGAAACTAACCATAAAGCTTCCATACATGACACAATCTCAGCCTATATTGGTCCTTATGTAACAACAGTAAGAAATAAAAAGATCACTATTATTTATCAACTGGTAAAGTGTACACTTCAATCAGAATGTTGCTAATTTTCCTTTACACAAATCAAATCTTTGATTATGTAAAACATAAGCAATTTCATGGCATTTTGATTTTGGTGCACTGCCAGTACAATGTGCACTGAGATTATAACAATACATTGTGCACTAACACTACATTGTGCACTTGACTTAAACTGACTCTACATTGTGCACTGTTAATACACTGTGCACTTGACTTATACTGACAGTACATTGTGCACTGACAGCATACTGTGCACTGACAGTATACTGTGAACTTTACTTAAACTGACAGTACACTGTGCACTGATAGCACATTTTGCACTGACAGTACACTGTGCGCTTTACTTAAACTGACAGTACATAGTGCACTGTGCACTTGACTTATACGTGCATTGTGCACTGACTGCACACTGTGCATCGACAGCACATTGTGCACTGACAGTACACTGTGCGCTTTACTTAAACTGACAGTACATTGTGCACTTACAGTATATTGTGCACTGACAACTGACAGTACATTGTGCACTGACAGTACATTGTGCACTTGACTTAAACTGACAGTATATTGTGCACTTGACTTACACTGAGAGTATATTGTGCACTTAACTTAAACTGACAGTACATTGTGCAGTTGACATAAAGAACTTTGTCACACTTTTGTCTAGGTAAACAATACAGAACCACACAATCCGCACTTCGTAGTTATGTATTTAAAATGTATGTCAAGCCTACCAGCATATTATTTTAGAGTGTTTTATACACAGAGATATATCTGAAAGCATTGTTAAGAAATATACTAATTTGTTCAGTTTAAAACAGCTAAAAATGAGTTGACAATTACCACAACTATTCTGATTCTCCAACCTTATGACAACACAAACCATTCCAGGGACAGCATGTTCACAAATATTCTGTTGGACAAAGGTAATGTTTCATTATTTATTGAAGTCCAACAAAGATTTGCATTTGAAAACAAAAATGTCGAAGTTAGAGTTTGACTTAATGTGACTTAAGTCACTTTCAAGCTTGATATTCCTGACATACTTAACTCAATGTAAATGTTAGCAAGTTTTTAAAATTGCAATTATTGTAGGGAAATTGCCATGATTGAGGTGAGGGTTGGCTGTAGCAGAGAGGGGCATTAAAAAGATGAATAGTTTTCTATTCTGCAAGTAATCAAGACTTTGGGGAGAATGATCAGTACTTACTCGCTCCTTGATGTCCTCGAGCAGAGACTCTGACTCCTGAAGCTGTTTTTGGACCTTGGAGCACTTTTGTCTTGTCAGAGAGAGCTCATTCTTCAGCGCATAGGTCTCTTCAGCCTCTTGAGCCCGTGTCAGCTGGTACTGGATCAACCTGTCAGCCAATGAGGCCGACTCCTACAATAAGTTCAATATCAATTTGAACCAACATTCAACATTATATGAGGGGCACTCCAAAAAATTTCTTGACTTATTGAATTGAATATTACAAACTGTTAGGGCCTAGCATCATTTGAATGTGTCTCATATGTAAGACAACCATCCCGAGTTGAGTTTTAGTGGGAACATAAACACAGAAATAAAAACAAAACATAAACAACAAAACATGAGTTCTGATTATAAGAGTTACAAGAAGTAAAAACATACTATTTATTCTAGTTTGTGTATCTTAAAAACCTCTGGACTCATACAATCAGTATTTAAGCCTACCAGTATTCACCTTTTTTTTAAAAAAAAAAACAAAAAAATATTTTCACATAAAAGTTTTCACCAAAATTGGAAGTTGAACTCATTTGGTAAAAGGCTTAGGCTTGATAAGATTATTCTAAAGCTTGCCATTCAAGTGTATTAACAATATATCACAAAAGTCTAAAACTTGAAACTTGCTACTAATCTATACACAAGAGATTACAAATCAAAAGCATAACATTGACACTGCTGTGATAAAAATACACATTGACCTTGACACTTGACCTACCTTTTCAAGGTTATCAATCCTCTGTCTTAGTAGACGATTCTCCGTTCTCAGCCTCTGTAAGTGATAAACAACATCATCAGAATCAACATCATCATCAGTAGTAACAACTTCCACTTTGTCACATGTATGATTGGGATTTTTCTCACTCATTTTTTTTTTTGTAGATAGTTTCTTTGTCTTTTCACTTTTAATATGTCTTTAATTTATGATTGTCTCTACTATATATCAACTGTGTACCTGGTTAAACATGCAGGCGTTGTTTAGATAACAGAAGGAGTCTATGGTGTGGTGGTTGTATCACTAGAAATGTTGGACCTGTCAGTAGAACAAGTTCCTATGTAAAAGTGGTCCAGCTGTCACAGTGTTATATCCAAACACTAATAATTGGTGTCTGTCAAAAATTCACCTTTGAATCATTTATAAGGAGATGTTCATGTACTATTTATAGTTTCAATCAGTCAATATAATCAATAGTCTAAAATAAACAGCCATATAAATCCACATTCATGATAGGTTTTCAGGGTAGGTCTGTGAACAGAACCTTAAAATATTTCTGCACAAAATTCAATCTTGCAAAATTCAATATCACAAAATTCACTCTACCGTATCACACAAGATTCACTCTACCATGTCACACAAAATTCACCATGGTTAGACAAATTTAGCGTGAATTAAACTCAGTTTGACTGCCTGTAAAGTAAAATAAATTTTCTCAAAGATTTTCAATCCATTACGACCAGAATTGGACAAACACAAACCTTATAAACATTCAACACAAGTTTGACTGTACAGGAAGTTCTTAAGAATGTCTTTCTAAAACATGATAAACTGCCCCTTACAACTCTTATCTTTGTACTGTTTCATTAGGTTTGCATTTTCTTCATACAAGTTCTTCACTAAACAGCTAAAAGTGTCACTCACATGCTCCTATTCACTGGTGACCCCTGCAGGTTATCAATACAAATAATTTCACAGGCATTTTCTCTATAACAACAATTGATTTAAGTGACATGGAAAAGTATATAGATTTTATGTGCAAGAAACAAAAGATTTCAAGAAATGTTTTGTTAAAGTTATCTCTAAGTCACACAAGAATTAAGTTAAATAAAACCTCAATAATGAAGTGAGTCATGTGGTGCTGCTTTTATTAATAAACAATTACTGATTTTTTCTCTTCAGCTTTATAATGTTTTGTCAGAATATGTGTCACTTTGCTGTTATGAAAACAGGTTCTCTTATAAACATCCCACCATTTCATTAAATAAGCTAACTTCAATCACATACTATATAACAGTTGGCTGCACATACACCTTTAAATCTATTTGATCTTCGTTTTCTTTACTTTTCAATGCAGTGTATTCTTTTTCTAATTCCAATTAACTAAAACAGATTCTCTAATTAAATCAACTCCAACATATAAAACTTGTACATCACAAAACTGAGTCAAATCCACATGCATAACAGTACATAAGCATTCAACATAAATACAACCAATTAAAGAAAACATATTCTCCAATTAAACCCATATCAAATTACACATTCGAATTAACAGCTAGAGTGTGAATATTCAACATGTAATCCACAATCAAACACAGTTTCTCTCCTTTGGTGCCACTTTTCTAAGTCAGATAATCAATTTCAGGGCTGTTGCACAGTTTTGCACCAGTTTCCTAGCTGGTGTGTAAACAGTATGCCCATAAAAGGATCAATTACCGAGGCAGAGTGACCCCATAGATGGGATGAGATGGTGGCTGAGGTGGGTGTTATTAAAGGTAAATTATGTTCCCTAGGACAGAGGTGGATGGAGGTCTTATTGATTTGGGCTACACATAGTGCGAACAGCATAGTGATAGAAAGGTTAAAGGAAGTAACTCTCTCTCCCTCTCTCTCATTTTCTCTCTCCCCTCTATGTGTATGTATGTATAGGAGGGGTTGATGTGATTTAAAAGTCCTTTACTTCTTTGAAAACTCTGCTCACAGCAGATTAAATGCAACCTTCACTGTGATAGCATGTAATAAACACTTGAAAAATGTTTTTGTTGTTAATTCGATTTTTCATTCATCCATTTTTCTGCAATTCAAAAACACCTCGCTTAAACTAAAATGCCCCTGAATATGAAAATTTAGAATTGCTTTTTGTCATTATGCATTAAACATGTGCTTTGACTAAACAGGTGGATAAGGTTACTCATAAATAATTCACATGAATGCACAACTGACTGTTGAATTGGGGATAGTGAATATTCAACTAAACATCATTTCATAAAAAACAAAATTTTTTGTTTAAAAGAATTGTGTCTAACACATTTGAAAACAAGAGGGCCATGACAGCCCTTAATCACTCACCTGATGACACAGGCTTTTAGTAGGCTCAAATCTGGCATCAAGTAATTAAGAGTTATTTACTTTAGAAAACTTTTAAGATTGAACCATTAGTGCAGCCAATGGGTTGATAACATTTTCTAGAATTTTACCAACTAACCTACTGAATCCACATGACCCACTTTAAAACATATGTAAGATTTCATACTGGCAAATATTCTGGCCAAGTTTGGTGAAGATTGGGCCATAAATGGGACCTCTAAGTGTTTTCACATGGTTTTTCTAAAATCAGACCTAGTGACCTACTTTTTGACCCCACATGACCCAATAATATACTCATCCAAGATTTCATGCAGACAAACAATCTGATCAAGTTTGATGAAGATTGGGCTATGAATGTGACCTCAAGTGTGTTCACATGCTTTTTCTAAGTTTTGACCTAGTGACCACTTTTTTGACCCCATGTGACCCAGTTATGAACTCATCTAAGATTTCATAAAGGCGAATATTCTGATCAAGTTTGGTGAAGATTGGGCCACAAATGGGGCCACTAGTGTGTTCACAAGCTTTTTCTAAAATTTGACCTAGTGACCTACTTTTTGACCCCACTTGACCCAATAATGAACTCATCCAAGATTTTATGAAGACAAACATTCTGACCAAGTTTGGTGAAAATTGGGCTATAAATGTGGTCTCTAGTGTGTTCACAAGCTTTTTCTAATATTTGATCTAGTGACCTTTTTTTTTGATCCCACGTGACCGAGTTATGAACTCATCCAAGATTAAATGCAGACAAACATTCTGTTCAAGTTTGGTTTGGGCTACAAATGTGATCTCTAGTATGTTTGCAAGTTTTTTTTTGCTAAAATTTGACCTACTGACCTACTTTTTGACCCCAGGTGAGCCAGTAATGAACTCATCCAAGATTTCATGCAGACAAACATTCTGACCAAATTTGATAAAGATTGGATAATAAATGAGGTCTCTAGTGTGTTCACAATCTAAAATGTTGACGCCAGATGCCGGACGAAGCTACTGTGAGTATCACAAAAGCCTAAGTGTCATCCTCATCAATCATGATCATCATGATAAGATCATTATCATCATCATCATTCATAATCAGCAACTTATCAATACTTACCCTTAACTCGATTTGATCCTCGTTTTCTTTACTTTTCAGCGCAGTGTATTCTTTCTCTAATCTGTAAATAGAAATGATTTATTTTAATATTTAGGTAATTTAACTGTTTGAACATAAAAATTTAATAATAATAATAATAATAATAATAATAATGAAACTACTATTACTACTTCTGCCACTACTTCTAATCATACTACTACTAGTAATACTACTACTCAAATTTCCTCTAACAAAATTTATATATTTATATATATAAACTACTTCTATATACCTCATATTGCATTGTATTACTTCTATTACAATAACTACTATTTCTAATAACTACTACTGCAACTACTACTAGTACTACTACTACAACAACAACTACTACTACTTCCACAGATCAGCTAGAATACCCCACACAAGAACGATCGCGCCCTAACTGGGAATTAAACCCCATGAGAGGAAGAGGAGTTAAAAGTCTGAGACTGTAACCTTTCAGTTACAGGCACCTTGTCAGAGACTGTAACCTCTCACTTACAGGCACCTTGTCTGTGATGTAATCTTTCAGTTATGAGCACCTCCTCTGAGACTAACCTCTCAGTTATGGGCACCTCGTCTAAGACTCTAACCTCTCAGTTATGGGCATCTCATCTGAGACTCTAACCTCTCAGTTATAGGTACCTCATCTAAGACCCTAACCTCTCAGTTATGGGCACCTTGTCTAAGACTGTAACCTCTCAGTTATGGGCATCTCATCTGAGACTCTAACCTCTCAGTTATGGGCACCTTATCTCCGACTCTTACCTCTCAGTTATGGGCACCTTGTCTAAGACTGTAACCTCTCAGTTATGGGCACCTCGTCTAAGACTCTAACCTCTCAGTTATGGGCACCTCGTCTAAGACTCTAACATCTCAGTTATGGGCACCTCATCTAAGACTCTAACCTCTCAGTTATGGGCACCTCATCTAAGACTCTAACCTCTCAGTTATGGGCACCTTATCTCCGACTCTAACCTCTCAGTTATGGGCACCTCATCTAAGACTCTAACCTCTCAGTTATGGGCACCTTATCTCCGACTCTAACCTCTCAGTTATGGGCATCTCATCTGAGACTCTAACCTCTCAGTTATGGGCACCTCGTCTAAGACTCTAACCTCTCAGTTATGGGCACCTTATCTCCGACTCTAACCTCTCAGTTATGGGCATCTCATCTGAGACTCTAACCTCTCAGTTATGGGCACCTTATCTCCGACTCTAACCTCTCAGTTATGGGCACCTCATCTAAGGCTCTAACCTCTCAGTTATGGGCACCTCATCTAAGGCTCTAACCTCTCAGTTATGGGCACCTTATCTCCGACTCTAACCTCTCAGTTATGAGAACCTTATCTGAGACTGTAACCTCTCAGTTATGACCACCTCTGCTTCTTTATTTTCTCTTAACAGTTTTTTAATTTATTGACCTGGTAATACAACAGTACAGAAATAGGTCAAGAATTTACATATTTATGATGTTGAATTATTCATTCACCCACCATAAATTTTATTCATATATGTTTCACAGTGAGCTGTCTGAAGTTACAGTACACTTACCATCTTGTAATGATCGACGAAAACTTGACATACAAAACTCAAGTGAAGTCTACTCAATCTTAACTAAACATACCTAAATTTGTGTGGATTAACCATCTCACCAACAATCTGTTACATAAACAAAGTATTCACTTAAATGATATGCAATGCAGTGTTTATTGTGTTAGTTTGAAATAAACACCTAACATAACACCACACTCAGTCGCTGTATCTGGGCCCAAGGTTATAAAACTTTAAGCTCCAGTCTGAGACCAACCTCAGGCATCTCACTGGTCAGATTTTAATTTTAAAACAAAATCTGACCAATCAGAAGCTTGAGACAAATCTATGACTCAAGCTCAAAGTTTTATAACCTCAATCCATGGTTAATTTGGGGTCAGCTACTCCAAGAACTATATTCACTGTAAGAAGGTGACAACAAGGGAGGTATATTACTACCAATTTTTATTACAAAGTATGACAAGGACTTTTGTCCTTCAGTCCTCCATTTAATATTACACTGGATCAAACAAAATTACCGTCACTAACTGTTACATAGAATATGACATGGTTACCTTCTTGTGGTATAAAAATTGCTTCTTAAAAGAGAAAAGAAAAATGTATTTGCTCTTCCATCTTTGTTCTTGTATGAAAAACAACAGCCCCAAAACATCACAGAACATGTTTAAAAGCTAAGATGCTTTTGCTATGTTATTTGATAATGAATGTAACAAAACAGAAATGCACCTTGGCATGACAGCATGTAGTAACAGTAAGCACAACAAAACATAGAGAATTAAAAAAAAACAGAGTTGAAATTATATGATTAGTATTAGTATAAAAAGTACAATAAGTACATAATGTCTTTTATGTACATTTGAAGTTTTAAATCAATTCAAAGCAGTAACATGATGAGCAGTATATTATATTGGAGTACAATGTATAGGTATATTGGATATCAATCATCAGATATCTAGATGATATCATGCAGCATAATTAAGATAGATAATACAATATACAAGCAAGGTTGAAATAGAGATCCTATCAGAGATGGTGCAACAATCACTTTAAGATCAATTAAGACCTCATTAAAGTTGCATTATCAGCAATTAAAGCTGTATGTACATGCAGGTCAGTTGGCTGGCTGGTTGTGTATTGTACTTTGGAGTTAAAGACATCACCAGAACTTTTAAGGTCACTTTTATGTAAGCAATGTGGTTCATTAGTAATTTTATAAAACTGTATTCACAAAATAACTGTTGAAAAAGGTGAACCAAATATAAAAAGTTCATCACAGAAAAACAAGCAAGAGAGGTTTAGAAGAAACCATAAAAAGGGAAGCAAGATGGAAAAAAGACACAAGAGAAAACAGAAAGAAAGAAAAAATGTAGAAAATACAGATGGAACGTTAATAACACAGAAAGAAAGAAGTAATAATATGAAAATAATATTGAAGTTGAAAGAAACTACTGAAAAAATGTCCCCAAATTCATTTATACGAAAATGACCAGACAATGTGTCCTACATGTGTGATAAGAAATGAAAACCTTCATATTCTACATCAGAAAATAGTCATTTTTATAGAAATTGCTTAACTAACCATCATTACAATTTCATGCACACAAAAAGTTCATTGTCCTACAAAGTTTGACTGTAATCATACATATTTGGTCTCCTGTTAAAACCAGCCCAAACCCCCAAACCCACAATTACCATCATGACCAGACAATGGGTTCCCTGCGACTCTGACAAAAAAGTGAAAGAAGTTGTAATCTACTTAAAAGCAATCCACTTAAGAACAATATCAAGTCAACAGATAAAAGTAAAGTGAAATAATCCTAATAGATAAATAAAAATGCACAAGGTAAAAAAAAGGGGGTGATAAAAGGTTATGTATTTGAATGTTTTTCTTTGCTTCTTTTAAATCCATTAATTTTTATTACAACTTTTCATCAATTATAAGTTTTATGGTTTTGTCAATTAATTATTTATTAAAAATCTGTCTAATGTTTCAGAACTTGACAAAAAAGAAGTTAAAAGTATTATACCCTTTTACCATTCATTTCATTTCCATTTTATATTAAAAAAAAAACTGTCCAGTGAAGACCTATGTTGGGTGATCACTGTCTGTTATGTTTAAATTTTGGTAACAGAGGCAGAGAAGGTTTAAGTTGATTATTATCACATGACTAAAAGATAAAATGGAAGAGCATTGTTAGAGAGTCAAATGTGACCCATAACAGTGCCAAGAGATTTTACAATATAAAAGTGAAGTTTTGAAGTATAACTCGATTACTTATAAATTAAACTAATTAAAAAGAAGTTCTAACATCTTAACTATTCTTTATATAAAGAAGATTGAAGTGTCAAATTAATAAAAATAATGTGCATATATGAGAATTAATACAGACTTTAAAAAAATTGTGCAGTTCCTGATGTTGAGATGAGAAAGCAAGCTATCTGGCTCTACATCAATTGCTTACTGGCCTGAGCCTAGCAAGTAATGGGCTAAGATTCAATAATTTACATTTCTCTTAATGTTCCATCCCCAAAGAGACAAGCTTATTGCAATCTTTTCCTCATACAATACTAAATTGTTCTATACTTACATGTGAAAGCAAAGGTTTGATTTTTCATGCAACATGACAAGACAATTTCAAAATGTTGGAGGCAAAATATATATTACTTTTTAATGATACAATTTTCATATGCTAAAGAAACTAAAAATATCTTTTTAAATAATTTTATAAATAATGTACCAGATATAAATGGTGTCTTGATTGTTGGTCAGAAAAAGATTATGTCTCAGAAAGAAGTAAGAGATATATATTAAAACAAAATTAAGATTTCCCTAAAGAGAATTACTTTTAGTAAATTTGCAAAGAGCGAATAAGCATAACATACTTCTTTAACAATAGTAGTTTTAGTATTTTTTACTGTATTTTTTCAATTTTAGTAAGGCCAATCACTAAACAAGTATTATTGCTGTAGTTTGTTACTAACCAACAAACAAAAATTAAGGGGTGTAAAATTATACTAAAACTTTTAAGTCTACCATAGTGATGAGTGATTTGTAATAAGTGCTAGATGTGTTTGTTTTTTTGCAATCTATGGGTTTTTTTCATAATATTATCTTCACAGACTTCCCACTTGGGAAAGTTTTTCTGCATTTGTACCCCTTGATTCTTGTGTCAATTCTTAATGTTGTATCATTTTGTTTATTTCCATATCAAAAAGGACACTTTTCTGGCCTTTAAACCAATTTTAAGGTTTGAGGACAAGATAAAATATACTTACTGATCACGAGTCAGGCCATTACAGTAGAAGACATCATCATCATCTTCCCCACAATCGACAAAATCCATTGGTCAATGCTGGTACATGGGCACACAAATGGTTGCTATGAAATCTAAACACTGTCACTAAGCACACTTTGGTAACCATGACAACAACCTTGCCAGCCATTTGGGTCAGCAGTTGCTATGGTAACTACACACTGTCACTAAGCACACATTGATAACTATGACAACGATCTCATTAGCCATTGGATCAGCGGTTTCTATGATAAACACATACTGCCACTAAAATTGGCACACTTTAGTTACCATAGCAGTGACCTTGCCAGCCATGGGTCAGCAACTGTAATTGCATCAGTCTCATTTAATTAAGTATTTCCAATTTCCCATGTTCAAATTCATATTGGGGAAAATAAGTTTCAGATTTGTTTTTTTTATGTCAGTGTCAAAATACTAGTGGTCTTTTTTCCAGATTAGTCCAAGCGTTCTTCATCAGTGGTGAACACAAGTGGGGCCCACAACAAAAACTTAAGCTTAAAATGATTTCAGTTTGTTGTGAGCTACCAACTCATCTTGTTTTAACTACAAAAGACTACCCTGTTATGCTCCACCAGTTTTGGGACACATTCAAATTTTGAAATGTATTCAGTTTTATCTGCTTGACAGACATTCAAGTGCACATTCTAAAGAGAAGGTAGAAACAAATACTATGAAATCAATGAACAACTGACATTACTAAAGCAATTAAATAATATGTCAGCCTTATTAGTTTTAAACATGAACTCAATAATTTCCAGAATCTATACACTCTTCCATATGGCAAGATATTTGTTGACTCACCACAACAATAAAATACACGTAGTTCATACACATGTCTTACAATTAAACAATATTCAATCAACCTCCAAAAGAGAAAATTACACAAGTAAGACAAAGTATGGCAATTCATTCAATCAACTTATGTCAAGACGATGTTTGCCACAAACTGCAGAAAACATGCAAAACTCCAGAATGACAAGATAATTATGTTACTCAACCTTCTAAGCACACATTTCCGGCCTATGCTAAAAGACAAAGAAGCTGTTGGATCATTATCTGCATTATTTTCTTCAGTGCTACATGCAATATGGTCTAATGCTCCACATGAGAATCACACACATTTACACAATAAACCATCATCAGGTCATTACAACATGCACCAAGACAACAAGAAAATAATATTTGCACCAAAATAACTGAAAACACATCAATAAAAAGAACTTTTACTAACTAATAGATGTAACACTGTTACAGAACAGACACTATAATCCCTGTAGTAAACCTTATCATGGCACATTTGTTAATAACCAATACATTTTAATGCTAGCAGCTACAAGCAAATGTTATTAGACTTGCTAGAGACCCATCAGCAATTAGTGTTGATCCTGAGTTTGACCTGACAGATTCCACTGACCTGGATCTATACTGATATTGTGTGTCTAGCAAGCTGAAACCTTTGTAGACAGTTGTTAACAACAATAATTGTGCTAGATTTTTCATAAAAATGACACAGATGGGTAGGTAAACATGTTGGCTAACAACTCAGCAGTAAATAGGGCAGATCCTGAGACATCATAATCTAACTAGATAGATATAGGAATGATCGGGATCTACATGCACTGTTTAACCAGGAATTGTCAATTCCTGCTAAGCATGTTAAGAACTGATATATGTAACCATAGATATCCCACATAAAACAATATCTTGTTATCAAAGTTGGCTAGAGTAAGACACCAATTAGAGTGAGGTAAGAATATAACACCAATTAGGCCAAATGGACATGACTTTTGTGGGAAATACAATAATTATCCAACAAGGTAGATTTACAAGTGAAGATAGTACATGCCCCTGGAAGTATTTTTGGTTTGATATTTGTTATTGCCCAATAAACTTACAGTTATGTTTATGTTGGTTTTGAAATAGTTTGCAGGGACACAATTATGATCCGCAGACAGCAAGCAGACTTGGTGAAGTAAGATCCCAAATAAATGTCTGGACAGAACGACCGCTGCACTGCAGATCAGCTGGAAGACTATACCATTTTAATCAAAATCACCTGGGACTCGAGCCTATACGATGAGAGGCTAAGCATTAACAGAAGTTTCACATTCGCACTACTACTAGGCCACTGGTCCCACTACCTACAGTTATAAGACAGTGCTATCTGCAATGACAAATCCCTTTCGAGATGAACATTTTCACAAGGTAAAGACTTAAAGCTGACCTGTGGTGATCCACTGGATCTACCCAGATTATACCGATTGTTCCTATTACGAAAGTTATTAAATAATTATTAAATTCAGTCAAAATTTAGCATATGATCATACAGTAAACAAAGTTTGCAGGGTGTCAACTGTTTATGAAAGGTGTAGGTGTGCATACACTACTGCTGCTGCATAACTTTGTTTTGGATACCTGAACAGAATAATGATGGCAATGTTAAACAATCATTATTTTTATATAGGAGAAAGGTTCCCATGAGTAATTTGTTTTTGTAAAAAGTCATATAATATGCAAGATTTATTTTGTTATTTATTTCGGGTATCTACATCCTATCAGCAAGCTTATAGTCTTATGAATAGGGAATAGTGTATCAATTTTACCATTAAGCTTTTTCGTGTTTTATCTATCAATCATATTGTTAATAATTATGTTCACAATAGAACAGATGAGAGACAATATTAACCTTTCTTTAACTTAGGACAAAACATGTTCAGACATCACAGTGAGGGCAGCACTATATTTGTTTCAAGTGAACATCATCTCCCCATGATGAAAATAAACTGTGGTATGGCACACATAAACAAAATATCCCATTTTTGCCAAATGTGCAGCCACATTTCTATCATTAAAGCACAAGGGCAATATGAGGTGCCCAGGGACTGAACCCGGACGATTCATTATACTAACACTGACAAGTAAGGCATAATGCTGTCCCCTTAGCCCTGAGTGTAAGGAGGGAAGCCACTATCAAATTTAAAGTTTTTTGGTTTAACCCGGCAGGGGTTTAAACCCACGACCTCCCGATCCGCAAGCCGATGCTCTACAACTTGAGCTATTGTGGCCGGTCCAAATATGAACAATCAGCAGCATAAATATAAATAAATAACCAATACACATCCTTCCATATCTATGCCTACCTTTATGTAAACATGGAATTACTTTCATACAACAGGACATAAACATTCTGTGACAAAGAAAAATAAACAAACCTGAAGAAAACATCCAGTGCAACATAAAATCTTAAAGATAGTGACACACTTCAACACTCCAATCCAAATGTCTAAACTATAAGCACTTCTAACTAAACTTTTTTATGATTTCCAGTTTCAAAATGCAAGATTCTGCACCACAAAATAGCCAATATCAATCATCTATTTGTGGATCACAATTAAATTTCTCGGAAAGTACATCAACCAATATCACACCTCTTCCCAGCAGTAAGTTTCACTCACAACTATGACTTTATCAGAAAACTGGGACTTTTACCCATTACAAAAATGCTTTTACTCCAACTGTTTCCATTAACCTGCTATAAAGCCCAAATTTAAAAGGCCTATGTAATTGGTGCAAACCCAGATTAACCAATTCCTGCAACAACTTTACCTATTGGTGCTGAGTCTTGGTGTAGACCCAGATTAACCAATTCCTGCAACATCTTTACTTATTGGTGTTTAGGCTTGGTGTAGACCCAGATTAACCAATTCATGCAACATCTTTACTTATTGGTGTTTAGGCTTGGTGTAGACCCAGATTAACCAATTCATGCAACATCTTTACTTATTGGTGTTTAGGCTTGGTGTAGACCCAGATTAACCAATTCATGCAACATCTTTACTTATTGGTGTTTAGGCTTGGTGTAGACCCAGATTAACCAATTCCTGCAACATCTTTACTTATTGGTGCTGAGTCTTGGTGTAGACCCAGATTCACCAATTCCTGCAACATCTTAACTTATTTGTGTTGAGTCTTGGTGTAGACCCAGATTAACCAATTCATGCAACATCTTTACTTATTGGTGTTTAGGCTTGGTGTAGACCCAGATTAACCAATTCCTGCAACATCTTTACTTATTGGTGTTTAGGCTTGGTGTAGACCAAGATTAACCAATTCCTGCAACATCTTTACTTATTGGTGCTGAGTCTTGGTGTAGACCAAGATTAACCAATTCCTGCAACATCTTTACTTATTGGTGCTGAGTCTTGGTGTAGACCAAGATTAACTAATTCCTGCAACATCTTTACTTATTGGTGCTGAGTCTTGGTGTAGACCAAGATTAACCAATTCCTGCAACATCTTTACTTATTGGTGTTTAGGCTTGGTGTAGACCCAGATTAACCAATTCATGCAACATCTTTACTTATTGGTGTTTAGGCTTGGTGTAGACCCAGATTAACCAATTCATGCAACATCTTTACTTATTGGTGTTTAGTCTTGGTGTAGACCCAGATTAACCAATTCCTGCAACATCTTTACTTATTGGTGCTGAGTGTTGGTGTAGACCCAGATTAACCAATTCCTGCAACATCTTTACTTATTGGTGCTGAGTCTTGGTGTAGACCCAGATTAACCAATTCCTGCAACATCTTTACTTATTGGTGTTTACTCCCTAGCAAAACACCAGTTTACTAGCAAGTATCCAAGATTTTTTCCTGCTCAGTTATACAATAAAGCAAGATAAGAGTTAATATAACCCAAGGCAAAGCACCTGTTAGGAGTAATTAAAATATTACACTACCATACACAGTATATCTCAGTACATTAACATAAATACCTACATGTATTAGATAATTGAAAACATAGCATTTAGTTTAAAATAAAATGAGAACTACAAGAGTTACAAGGCCTTTCAGTGACTTCACTATGGCTTTCTGGATATGTACAGAAGATGATTGTATACATGTAATTCTAAAATAAACATTAAATAACTTTTTAGTCATTCAAGTTCCCTTTATTAAACCTCTATCCGGCAACTTTTACTTAAAGGAAAAAACAACATTTTACCATGTAAGATATCTATTCTCATTTACATGCAAATGTAAAATGACATGCTAGAAACCCAGTAGCAGATCCAGATCAGACTGCTCCCCTAACCATCTAATTTTATAGTCACTATTTGAAAAAAACTTTTTGCCCAATTCCCAAGTGGAACAAAATGACAGTGTTAATCTTCATCCAACAACAAGATTTGGATAACAAATTCTTATCAAATTGTTAAACTATTTTTCATTATTTAATACAGAAATCTATACTAAAATGTAATTCAGTAAAGCTTAATTTTTCTTAAAATCTCCTATACTTCATGTCTTAAATACAGTTTTTCAAGTTCCCTTCGAAAAGCAGATGTATTCATGACCACAAATGTATATTTGATTATGCTAATATGCCGATATAAGAAAGGGCCTTTTATAGCCAAAATGTGTGAACCTGACTCCAAAAATCATAAAACATAGCTAGAACATATTTGCCAACAATAAAAACATTATAAAACTAAGGTTAAACTTGCTTGTAATAACCTCTCATATAACATATGCACTGTGAAGGTGACAGCCACATTCTTTGTTACTTAAGTGGGCTGAATGAAACAATCTCTCAGCAAAACAAAGATAGTACTCATATAAAAAAAGGTAAAAAAGAGTGCTGCCCTTGCTGTTAAACCCATTAAGTCTGTACTGACATCCAAGTGAACACGGTCTTGAACAATCTGGGGTGACCATGCCAGATTTGGTAGAGTGGCCATATTGCAGACTTCTGACTCTATAGACCCTCACTGTAATGATGTGAGTCCATGTAATGTTGAAACCTTTCATGTAGCCATGTTTTACAGCTAACCTTCAGTTCACCAGTGGTTCTACCCCAACATTTGTCTGGGGTGTAAATCCACAAGCAATATCTGGATGTCATTATAATGACCATAGTTGTGTCACTGGCGTATTCTTAAAACAAAACAAACTAGAACAACCAATACAAGCGAAGCAATTGCATGGGACGTTTAACCAGTACTTTGTAAAAAGACCTAGGTCTTCCTACTCTGTACACAGGTATAAAGGGTTGAAAGTCTTCTTACTCTGTGCACAGGTATAGGGGTTGACAGTCTTCCTACTCTGTACACAGGTATAGGGGTTGACAGTATTCCTACTCTGTACACAGGTATAGGGGTTGACAGTCTTCCTACTCTGTACACAGGTATGGTTGCATCTTCCTATCTGTACACAGGTATAGGGTGCAGTCTTCCTACTCTGTACACAGGTATAGGGGTTGACAGTCTTCCTACTCTGTACACAGGTATAGGGGGTTGACAGTTTCACTACTGTTAAGTGACAGAGTACCGTAGGGTTGACAGTCTTCCTACTCTGTACACAGGTATAGGGTTGACAGCTTGTCTCTTACACGTATCCTTCCACTCTGTACACAGGTATAAAGGGTTGACAGAGTCCTATCTACTCTGTACACCGTAATACGGGGTTGCAGTCCTTCGTACTCTGTACACAGGTTAAAGGGTTGACAGGTCTTCCTACTCTGTACAGAGGTATGAAAGGGTTGACAGTCTTCCTACTCTGTACACAGGTATAGGGGTTGACAGTCTTCCTACTCTGTACACAGGTATAAAGGGTTGACAGTCTTCCTACTCTGTACAGAGGTATAAAGGGTTGACAGTCTTCCTACTCTGTACACAGGTATAGGGGTTGACAGTCTTCCTACTCTGTACACAGGTATAGGGGTTGACAGTCTTCCTACTCTGTACACAGGTATAGGGGTTGACAGTCTTCCTACTCTGTACACAGGTATAAAGGGTTGACAGTCTTCCTACTCTGTACAGAGGTATAAAGGGTTGACAGTCTTCCTACTCTGTACACAGGTATAGGGGTTGACAGTCTTCCTACTCTGTACACAGGTATAAAGGGTTGACAGTCTTCCTACTCTGTACACAGGTATAAGGGTTGACAGTCTTCCTACTCTGTACACAGGTATAGGGGTTGACAGTCTTCCTACTCTGTACACAGGTATAAAGGGTTGACAGTCTTCCTACTCTGTACAGAGGTATAAAGGGTTGACAGTCTTCCTACTCTGTACACAGGTATAAGGGTTGACAGTCTTCCTACTCTGTACACAGGTATAGGGGTTGAAAGTCCTTCTACTCTGTACACAGGTATAAAGGGTTGACAGTCTTCCTACTCTGTACACAGGTATAGGGGTTGAAAGTCTTCCTACTCTGTACACAGGTATAGGGGTTGACAGTCTTCCTACTGTGTACAGAGGTATAGGGGTTGACAGTATTCCTACTCATGTACACAGGTATAAAGGGTTGACAGTCTTCCTACTCTGTACACAGGTATAGTGGTTGACAGTATTCCTACTCTGTACACAGGTATAGTGGTTGACAGTATTCCTACTCATGTACACAGGTATAGGGGTTGACAGTCTTCCTACTCTGTACACAGGTATAGGGGTTGACAGTCTTCCTACTGTGTACAGAGGTATAGGGGTTGACAGTCTTCCTACTCTGTACACAGGTATAGGGGTTGACAGTCTTCCTACTGTGTACAGAGGTATAGGGGTTGACAGTATTCCTACTGTGTACAGAGGTATAGGGGTTGACAGTCTTCCTACTGTGTACACAGGTATAGGGGTTGACAGTCTTCCTACTGTGTACAGAGGTATAGGGGTTGACAGTATTCCTACTGTGTACAGAGGTATAGGGGTTGACAGTATTCCTACTGTGTACAGAGGTATAGGGGTTGACAGTATTCCTACTGTGTACAGAGGTATAGGGGTTGACAGTCTTCCTACTGTGTACAGAGGTATAGGGGTTGACAGTATTCCTACTGTGTACAGAGGTATAGGGGTTGACAGTCTTCCTACTGTGTACAGAGGTATAGGGGTTGACAGTATTCCTACTGTGTACAGAGGTATAGGGGTTGACAGTCTTCCTACTGTGTACACAGGTATAGGGGTTGACAGTCTTCCTACTGTGTACACAGGTATAGGGGTTGACAGTCTTCCTACTCTGTACACAGGTATAGGGGTTGACAGTCTTCCTACTCTGTACACAGGTATAGGGGTTGACAGTCTTCCTACTGTGTACACAGGTATAGGGGTTGACAGTCTTCCTACTGTGTACAGAGGTATAGGGGTTGACAGTCTTCCTACTGTGTACAGAGGTATAGGGGTTGACAGTCTTCCTACTCTGTACACAGGTATAGGGGTTGACAGTCTTCCTACTCTGTACACAGGTATAGTGGTTGACAGTCTTCCTACTGTGTACAGAGGTATAGGGGTTGACAGTATTCCTACTCTGTACACAGGTATAGGGGTTGACAGTATTCCTACTCATGTACACAGGTATAGGGGTTGACAGTCTTCCTACTGTGTACAGAGGTATAGGGGTTGACAGTCTTCCTACTGTGTACAGAGGTATAGGGGTTGACAGTATTCCTACTCATGTACACAGGTATAGGGGTTGACAGTCTTCCTACTCTGTACACAGGTATAGGGGTTGACAGTCTTCCTACTGTGTACAGAGGTATAGGGGTTGACAGTATTCCTACTCTGTACACAGGTATAAAGGGTTGACAGTCTTCCTACTCTGTACACAGGTATAGGGGTTGAAAGTCTTCCTACTCTGTACACAGGTATAGGGGTTGACAGTCTTCCTACTGTGTACAGAGGTATAGGGTTTGACAGTATTCCTACTCATGTACACAGGTATAAAGGGTTGACAGTCTTCCTACTCTGTACACAGGTATAGTGGTTGACAGTATTCCTACTCTGTACACAGGTATAGTGGTTGACAGTATTCCTACTCATGTACACAGGTATAGGGGTTGACAGTCTTCCTACTCTGTACACAGGTATAGTGGTTGACAGTATTCCTACTCTGTACACAGGTATAAAGGGTTGACAGTCCTTCTACTCTGTACACAGGTATAAAGGGTTGACAGTCCTTCTACTCTGTACACAGGTATAAAGGGTTGACAGTCTTCCTACTCTGTACACAGGTATAGGGGTTGACAGTATTCCTACTCTGTACACAGGTATAGTGGTTGACAGTCCTTCTACTCTGTACACAGGTATAAAGGGTTGACAGTCTTCCTACTCTGTACACAGGTATAGGGGTTGAAAGTCTTCCTACTCTGTACACAGGTATAGGGGTTGGCAGTCTTCCTACTCTGTACACAGGTATAGGGGTTGACAGTCCTCCTACTCTGTACAGAGGTATAAAGGGTTGACAGTCTTCCTACTCTGTACACAGGTATAGGGGTTGACAGTATTCCTACTCATGTACACAGGTATAAAGGGTTGACAGTCCTTCTACTCTGTACACAGGTATATAGGGGTTGACAGTCCTTCTACTCTGTACACAGGTATAGGGGTTGACAGTCTTCCTACTCTGTAAACAGGTATAAAGGGTTGACAGTCTTCTTACTCTGTACACAGGTATAGGGGTTGACAGTCCTTCTACTCTGTACACAGGTATAGGGGTTGAAAGTCTTCCTACTCTGTAAACAGGTATAAAGGGTTGACAGTCTTCTTACTCTGTACACAGGTATAGGGGTTGACAGTCCTTCTACTCTGTACACAGGTATAGGGGTTGACAGTCCTTCTACTCTGTACACAGGTATAAAGGGTTGACAGTCCTTCTAGTCTGTACATAGGTATAGGGGTTGACAGTCTTCCTACTCTGTACACAGGTATAAAGGGTTGACAGTCCTTCTACTCTGTACACAGGTATAAAGGGTTGACAGTCCTTCTACTCTGTACACAGGTATAAAGGGTTGACAGTCCTTCTACTCTGTACAGAGGTATAAAGGGTTGACAGTCTTCCTACTCTGTACACAGGTATAGGGGTTGACAGTCTTCCTACTCTGTACACAGGTATAGGGGTTGAAAGTCTTCCTACCCTGTACACAGGTATAGGGGTTGACAGTCTTCCTACTCTGTACACAGGTATAAAGGGTTGACAGTCCTTCTACTCTGTACACAGGTATAGGGGTTGACAGTCCTTCTACTCTGTACACAGGTATAGGGGTTGACAGTCTTCCTACTCTGTACACAAGTATAAAGGGTTGACAGTCCTTCTACTCTGTACACAGGTATAAAGGGTTGACAGTCTTCCTACTCTGTACACAGGTATAGGGGTTGACAGTCTTCCTACTCTGTAAATAGGTATAAAGGGTTGACAGTCTTCCTACTCTGTACACAGGTATAGGGGTTGAAAGTCTTCCTACTCTGTACACAGGTATAGGGGTTGACAGTCTTCCTACTCTGTACACAGGTATAGGGGTTGAAAGTCTTCCTACTCTGTACACAGGTATAGGGGTTGACAGTCTTCCTACTCTGTACACAGGTATAGGGGTTGACAGTCTTCCTACTCTGTACACAGGTATAGGGATTGAAAGTCTTCCTACTCTGTACACAGGTATAGGGGTTGAAAGTCTTCCTACTCTGTACACAGGTATAGGGGTTGACAGTCTTCCTACTCTGTACACAGGTATAGGGGCTGACAGTCTTCCTACTCTGTACACAGGTATAGGGGTTGACAGTCTTCCTACTCTGTACACAGGTATAAAGGGTTGACAGTCTTCCTACTCTGTACACAGGTATAAAGTGTTGACAGTCCTTCTACTCTGTACACAGGTATAGGGGTTGACAGTCTTCCTACTCTGTACACAGGTATAGGGGTTGAAAGTCTTCCTACTCTGTACACAGGTATAGGGGTTGGCTATCTTCCTACTGTGTACACAGGTATAGGGGTTGACAGTCTTCCTACTCTGTACACAGGTATAGGGGTTGAAAGTCTTCCTTCTTTGTACACAGGTACAGGGGTTGAAAGTCTTCCTACTCTGTACACAGGTATAGGGGTTGAAAGTCTTCCTACTCTGTACACAGGTACAGGGGTTGAAAGTCTTCCTACTCTGTACACAGGTATAGGGGTTGAAAGTCTTCCTACTCTGTACACAGGTATAGGGGTTGAAAGTCTTCCTACTCTGTACACAGGTATAGGGGTTGAAAGTCTTCTGTACACAGGTATAGGGGTTGAAAGTCTTCCTACTCTGTACACAGGTATAGGGGTTGACAGTCTTCCTACTCTGTACACAGGTATAGGGGTTGACAGTCTTCCTACTCTGTACACAGGTATAGGGGTTGAAAGTCTTCCTACTCTGTACACAGGTATAGGGGTTGAAAGTCTTCCTACTCTGTACACAGGTATAGGGGTTGAAAGTCTTCCTACTCTGTACACAGGTATAGGGGTTGAAAGTCTTCCTACTCTGTACACAGGTATAGGGGTTGACAGTCTTCCTACTCTGTACACAGGTATAGGGGTTGGCTATCTTCCTACTGTGTACACAGGTATAGGGGTTGACAGTCTTCCTACTCTGTACACAGGTATAGGGGTTGAAAGTCTTCCTACTGTGTACACAGGTATAGGGGTTGACAGTCTTCCTACTGTGTACACAGGTATAGGGGTTGACAGTCTTCCTACTGTGTACACAGGTATAGGGGTTGACAGTCTTCCTACTGTGTACACAGGTATAGGGGTTGACAGTCTTCCTACTGTGTACACAGGTATAGGGGTTGACAGTCTTCCTACTGTGTACACAGGTATAGGGGTTGACAGTCTTCCTACTGTGTACACAGGTATAGGGGTTGACAGTCTTCCTACTGTGTACACAGGTATAGGGGTTGACAGTCTTCCTACTGTGTACACAGGTATAGGGGTTGACAGTCTTCCTACTCTGTACACAGGTATAGGGGTTGGCTATCTTCCTACTGTGTACACAGGTATAGGGGTTGACAGTCTTCCTACTGTGTACACAGGTATAGGGGTTGACAGTCTTCCTACTCTGTACACAGGTATAGGGGTTGAAAGTCTTCCTACTCTGTACACAGGTATAGGGGTTGACAGTCTTCCTACTCTGTACACAGGTATAGGGGTTGGCTATCTTCCTACTGTGTACACAGGTATAGGGGTTGAAAGTCTTCCTACTCTGTACACAGGTATAGGGTTGACAGTCTTCCTACTCTGTACACAGGTATAGGGGTTGACAGTCTTCCTACTCTGTACACAGGTATAGGGGTTGACAGTCTTCCTACTCTTATTCTACTTAAATCTACTCCAATAAGGTAATAGTAAAATAATACTTTCTTTGAAATGAGTAATTATATTTTACTGTATATGGATAAGGATGATATAAAGCATGCCTTTTTTGTAATAATTTATGTTCTTGAGCTGTATTTTGTCTATATACATACATAGTTATGTTTGATATACTGTTGTTGTGTCCACTCAATCACTGTGTACTGTATTAAATAAAGCATATCATACATAATGATGGTGCACTGTAAAATCAATCATGACACCTTAAAATCTAAGATTAAAAAACATCACTTTAATTGTGGAAGTAAAATATTATCTAAACTTTTTAAACAAGGTTCCACTGTCTATGTAGAACCAGTACTGTTACTTAACTTCCGTACTAATTTTAAGCTAAATTCTTTACAAAATTTTAAAACCTCTAGTCTGATTTCAGGAAGAAAGTATACAAATTTGCATGCCATATATTGATATTATAAGTAACTGGGGGTTTCACCCTTAAAACCATGAAATTATCCTATTTGTATGTACACACACAATGTATGGAAGAATAAATGTTCACAACCATGTCCTCATACTTTGTTTTAACAGTAAGCTGTATCTTATATGAGATGTTATCCAGAAAAGGTAAACAGTTGAATGTCCCAACAACCTGTTACAGGAATGTGGCACACGCCTTTCATAACGCTATATCACCCTCTAGGAATGTCTCTAACTCTTAGCCTGCTAAGCATATTCTGATCAGACTTTGGCATAAAATATTGATCCAGATCAGTAAGGTCTTGCTTAGAGCTGTCTCATCTGGACCCACACTATCTGTATATACTAGGTATATGTCTGGATATCTACTTATGAAGTAGTTAGGAAATATCTTAGCATAAAGTAAAGGTTGTTATCACAACCACCCACCTCCTAGACCACCACTCCACCTATGTACAATATTTTACTAGTATTCAGATTGTTTACAAGATCCTTCAAACCATACCTACTCTTGTGAAACAATGTAACCAGTAAACAAAATAAATAAAACAAGAACTATAAACCACAGAAGACTGACTAAAACAAAAGTGACTCATCCCGTCATTAAGCTTGACATAACAAAGGCTGGATTGCAAGTTGCTTGTAAACATTGTTCTAGTCGCATTGTATAATAAATTTTATGAAACATGTATGTAATAAGTACCTGTTGCACAGCATCTTGTCATACAAGAGGTCCTGGGTTCAATTCCAACCGCAGAGTACAAATAGTGCAGATCATAAACAGACAGTTTCATTTCAGATCATGTCAGTTCTGCATCACACTATTTGCATAAACCTGATAAATTCTTACTACAGCAGGTAAAGACTTAATTTTTCATATTTTGACCCATACTATGGTGATTAAAAGGCAATATTGCAATATGGTCCAATGCAAACATTACAACTTTGATAATACATTGTCTTAATAAGGTTTTATCTTTGTAAATAATATGCAAGCCTCTGGGTAGGGTGATTTAATTGTAGAGGTAATTAATTATTCATGGTACTCCAATGATTAGGTCACTCAGATCAGATGACACTGCCTGAGTAATACATGATATGACTTCAACTTGCAACCTGCTAAGAATGAATTGACCAGTTATGGGCAAAAAATGCAGATCCAGATCTGCCAGGTCGTGCTGTAGGCTGTTGGATAAAGATATGCTGTTAACCTACTATGCATAAATTATTTAGTACTTGGCAAATAGTGTAGATCTAGTTCAGCAAGCCAGCTTTTGCTAAGACCTGCCTGATTGGGATCTCTACTGTCAACCTTCTCAGGTAACATGTTCAGTTACCTGTGCCAGTTATTTGTAGCAAATAGCTATGACTTATTGGCATACAATATACTATCAGTACGAATCAGAAGAACCTTGTAAGCTATGTTTCTATTCTATACGTATCCTGAATGTTAAATGTTATATATACTTACTGTATTTTGCTATACAATGCAAACTAAAATGTCAATACAAGATCAAGGAATGCAGCAAGTTAAGGGACTAAGCTTGGTCCATTTCCTTGCAGCATCAGTTTGTTTGTTCCTGCAAAATATCCCTGCAGCTGTCACCAATATTGCATCAGAAAAATCTCTTGTCATCCATAAATAACATATAATTATTTCTTGAGAGACAGCTGTGATAGAATTCCAAAGCCAAGAAATATTGACTGATGTGTGACATGTTGATGCTGTATTAATGGGTATTTTTCACTGACTTCTGGGTAGTTAAAGTTAACTTAAATACAATTTATAAAAAAAACACAAGGTCATTTCACTCAGATATGGCAGACTGCAGTAACAACTTAAGACATTGTTTAAGAGATTTCATTTTTCAAATTATTAACAGGTTATATATTATTAAAAAAGCAAGATCACAACAGAATGACAATACAAAGTACATATTCTGACCATGAATTCCTAAGTGAGACATTTCCTGAGCAAAAAAACATTACTACTTAAACATATTTCTGAACTTATACCAAATGTACATCACATCTTATACATCAACACACACAAAAGTTAAAAAAAGCATTTACCATATCAGGAGTAAGAACAAATACAACTATAGTTTAACAACAGAACAAAAATGAAAACTACCTAGCATAAAATCAACAGTATTTTTACTACACATACATATATGACAGAATATATAGACCACACCCAATATCCAACTTGATCAAAATCTTATAACACCATTAATTGACACCAAAATCCTGTATCTAAGTACACAGACTTCTATACAAGGCACTGATCTTTCTACACTATCAACTGAATGTAATAGTTAATCTTTTTATACTGACACTTGATCCCACCAACTTCACCTTTTATGAACACCACAAATTGACTCAAACTGCAATTAAATCAAGACATCCTGTCAAAAATGGTCCTGTAATGAAGCAGCATCCCCTTGGCTTATGTCCATTACTACCATCCCTGTATAGACCAAATCAACTCTCCCTTTTACAAACTATATAACCATACCAGGGAATACAGAAATCTTATGGCCACAGCATCCCATTGATCCTTATATGTACTGCATTACCAGTTGCTTGCTTCAGTGCAGTTGCATAATACAGTATCGTTTACACTTCACCCTCTGCAATGGCAGTCAATAAGTTCTGATGTCAATAAAACTTGCATGAGAGACTGCAAATCTGTATCTACACTTATTGCTCAATCTGTAACTAGTTCTTTACAGAATGCGAGCAACTATTATAAAATACATCACTTCACAGTACACCTGTGAGCTGAACTTGTACAAGCACTAAAAACTTCAAGGTGTCACCTAATATTTCACCATCATCAGCCATTAAAACCTGCAGGACCCAGTATCATATTCACTCCTAACCTGCTTATCACAAACATTGAGTGGGACACAACAATGTGTAGATCCTGATCAGACAGCTCCCATCTTCTGGATCAAGAGTGTATGTCAATATAACCTGCTACATACACTGTATGTAGATAACTAAGAATTTAGTATGACCTGTTAATATAAGAAGCAGTTAAAGGGTTAACAAGTTACATGATGCCTAACAGTTTTTTTTTGCCCCATTGTATCCATAGCAAAGTTTCCCCACTGGAAAGTTTGAAGGGAGCAAAATGAAATTTGTCAATTATAATTATGGTGTAGGTAAAATAGGGTTAATATTGGCATATATCTTTAGTGCAGGGAGCAAACTATGCTATTAAATTACAGTTAGGCATAGGGCAAAAACCTTCTTCACAGTCAAGTGAAAAGTTGGTTCAACCTGACATTTGATCAACTAATTGAGAATTATTACAAGTGTTATTGTTAATCAATTGTTATTCAAAACTATCATGCTAAACACAAAATTATTAAAAGGTGTGGTCATTTCATAGGACCATTTCATATTTTCCTGTAAATCAGGACAGCGATTTTAACAATTTTCTTACAATTAAACAAGCTAAAAGATGCAGTAGTATTATGATTCAGGCTGTTCAGTGTTGTAAAAAATAAATTATATTTTGTGATCATTTATGGGTGTTGGCCCAGAAATATTGAGAATAAGCCTAATTAATAACACTGCCAAACCATTTCAAAATTGGAATATAATCAGCGTTGTCAACAATCAACAAAATTATAAAACCTGAGCCAGACATCACTGCAATTTGGCTTCAGTAAAACCTACAAGAAGGTGGCAATAAAGTCAAGAAGTCATTTTGTGAAACCAAACCAAACACGTAAACAAACGTTTGTGGAGGCTACTTGATAAAATGGGTAAATAAAGAGTTCATTATCTTGCTATAAAAATATTTTTGATCACAGTCTATTCAGTATGTGAGAAATGTCCCGACAACTTCAGAGGTGTGGGGTTCCTAAATATGTGACAGAAATTCCATTGATTTTATAAGGATGACAGATGTAGTTAATAAAGATTCAATTATGTATATATATATGTAGGCCCATGGACTGAATATCAATGATAAAGGTAAACATACTAGGAGTTGTCAGATATTTATTTTTTGCCTTACAAACTTTATCAGGTTTAGGCAAATAGTGTAGATCTAGATCAGTTAGCTCTCTCCTGTGAACTGCCTCACCAGAATCTGCACTTGTTGCTATTAAGTCACAAGAAATATAGCTTGTCGTTTTTCTATCTTTTATAAATATATTAGAATTGGTACAGCTTATAAATAAAAGTAGCATGATAAGAAAATGTATGCTTATGATACTAAATACAAAGAGTTTTTTATGCTGCTTATAATCTTAATTTTTTGATAAATGGCCTGTGGACTTTACACACATACACACACACACAAAACTGGACCATCCATTAATATAGCATTTGTTACTTAACTCCTAACATTTTCAGTGTTTTGCTTGTCATAGAGATTATGACCAAAATATTACCATGTTGCTACATGTAAGCTTAAGGTATCACTTTTTAGTAAAAAGTGTCAACTCACTATTCAATAACATTACCATATTTCAAAATGTTGACCAACTTTGAACCTTGGTAAATGTAAAGCTAAAACAACTGAAACTAATCCTGGTATTCACAGTTCATAACCTACATGTATCCACTTTCATGTTGTTGTTTTTAAAAACTTTTAGTAAATATGTTGAAGTTTGTAATAAAATCTCCTCTCTTCAAGTGTACAACTCTAGTGACACATTTCTCTCATTAGTAATTTTTTATAAATAATATAATACACTAGCACTATTCATAATATAGTTGTGGTTTATGAAACAATATGAATTTTACCATTTGCAAAATATTAATTTTATTTTGCCTAATTTACTTGAAGACAGTGACTAAGATAAGGTGAAGATACCATATTTAATGAAGCAATTATTATATATCCAATGAGTCCCAATTAAATCCAATGATGTAGGTACTCAGTAAAACTATTTCATTGAGTATAAAAATAATAAATAAGCAAGTATGAGGCTTATATGGTTTGAAGAAGAAAAAGAGGATTTAGCAATACATGTATATCTTATAATTTTGTAAACCAAACACTTTTCTGTTTGTACTTACTGAAAGTTTCACAGGCTGAAGCAATTATAAGGAATACCAGGTATAAGGGTTTGGATGAGACATAAAAGAGTAACCATGAATAAAAAAGGAACTGCCCTTAATTAACATGTACCTGTGTCATGGTGTTCACATCTATTATTGGATAACTCAGCACGACAGTCACAGCAGCTCATTATGTGGTAGCATCGTTAAAAATTCACTCTCACATATCTCTGATTTAGCATATTCATGATAGATTAACATTCCTCAAGATGAACTCTTGTCCCTCATTCCCTTGGCTCTGAACTTTTGAGGACACTATGAAGATTAGGTGAAAAACACAATCAAGATATATATATGTAGCAATTAAATGTCTGTCTCTATTGATTTAAAAATTGTATATATTGTAGAAATGTTACCTAAATGGGAGACTTTACTAAAAGTAATATAAGAACCACTGACTCTAGTATAGTAGAAATAGTAACCTGAAGCTATAATTAGATGACAGACTTTACTAAAAGTAATATAAGAACCGCTGTGAAAAAGTTTTTGAATTAAGAACCTCTGACGATCTGGAAGACCTCAACAGTTTATGTCTGGAAGTTCAGCAGAAGGTACCTGAGCCCAGACCTTCTCAGTGTTGATCTTGAAAAAACAACAATGGTATTTCCTAACCTGATTTCATCCTGGTACTCATGCTGTGAGGGACAGAGAGATTCTAGGGTCAATGGCTTTGAATTGCTCAGAAGACACCCCTTAAATACAGGCTATACAAAACTGTTTCACAAATGATTATTTTCAACTGTTTTGTCAACACACCCAGCTTGGTGCTTTCAACTGAAGTATTTGGATAAAGGGTGGATAAGATAGAAATTAATGCTTGGTAGTGATTAAATCGTGGTATCCTACAATTATTTGACCTTGTCTTCAAACCACAATTAGTATGATAACAGAGGGTGGAGTTTAAACAATGTTTAAAAATTGATACTCGATCCATTCATCCATCTTATGTTATAATTAATTGTACATGGATTGTAATAAAATGTATTTAAACTCGAACATTTGTAATAACAATTTACTTGTACATCCCACTTATACCAAAAATGAATTATCTGCTCAGCTCAAACTGCCCAAGATAGAGCATTTTTGTGATCAAATACAGAAGATGACAACCACTGGTATTTCTTTCATGTTTTGACATTTTGTTCAATCATTTTCTTCAACAACTCTACAATATTTACACAAGGTAATGAGGTTGGAATCAAATAGCAGTAAAACATACTAAAATATTCTGATTTCAGAAGTCACTGAGTTAATTGGGTACCTCTGGTATATCATGACAGTGCAGAAATCTCTCCCCCACACATATTTCTATTGAATGTTTTGATAAACGTTCCAAAATTTCACTTATAAAGTCAACTTTACTGCATTTAAATAATGATAATATATATTATTAAACTAAGATATTTTTATACATATTTCTTAGTTTACAATGATTTTAAACGTTTAATTCAAGCCAAGTCCTTTGTCCTTAAATGAATCCTAATCAACTGTTCGCATCATTCTTTGGTAGAACCAGTACTCAGGTAGTAACTTTCTGGAGCAATGATAAGTAACTTTCTGGAGCAATGGCTAGTAACTTTCTGGAGCAATGATTAGTAACTTTCTAGAGCAATGGGTAGTAACCTTTTTTGAGCAAAAGGTAGTAACTTTCTGGAGCAATGGGTAGTAACTTTTTTTGAGCAAAAGGTAGCAACTTTCTGGAGCAATGGGTTTTTAAATACATTTAGTCTTGACCAGACAATAACAAGTTGTGAGGGTAAATGTGTTAAAATTAATCTCTTTTGGAGAAAGTTTATCATAGAAAAATATTTTTTTGTAAATTTTGAAATTTAATTTACAAAACCGCTTTCACCAAGTCAATTTATTAACCTCCTGCAACCAATTAGTATGAGTATTATTGACAGGTGTCCTGACTGACCAGTAGAAGACCAGGGGTCGTCAAAAATCTCTGACCAGTCAACAACTGCTGACATTTACCTGTTATAAACATTGACACAGGTGCTGGTATCCATGTTTTCTGTTTCACCATAATCATAGCTAGGATTGGGGACTATAGGTCAAACAACAGGGTTCAACATATGGAGCCTAAGATAATAAAACGAAAAATACAGATTCCCATACATGTACTAGTACCTCTATCATTGGGTGACATAGAAACTAAGTTGGCAGAAAAAAAATATGTTGGTTTTTTTTGTTATTGTTTTTTTAGGTATATTAAAGTAACCATTTTTTGTCATTATAGCATTGTCCAGATACTATGGTGAAGAAAGACCCCAGACAATTGTCTAGGTAAAACCACTGGCACCAAAAATCAGCTGGAAAACCTTCCCACATTAAGTCCTTTGCCCTGAACGTGACATGTACCCACAGGGCATTAGGCTTAGCAGTCAGAGAAGTTCAAAGTCGGCAAGTTTACCACTACCCCACAGGTGCACCCAGAACAAAGAAAGACCAAAACTAGGGGCTGAGGACTATAAAATATAAAATACCATGTACAATGACATGGTAGCACAGTTGGTTAAAGGTGGTATCCGACAGTTTGGTCCAAACATTTTTTCCCAACTAACCAAATAAGTCATTGGTACCTGAAAAGGTCTTGCAAAATGCTGTTCATTGATGCCAAAGATTTGTGTGAACAGTCAAGGATAAATCCCCACTCGTCATTGCAAACAGGTGTTTCCTTTTCAAGCCAGGGTGCAGATAAAGCTATTTTTAAACTTAGAAAACCATGTGACCATTTACTTTTATATAGTCATCCAGGTAATCCACTCTTACATCGATATCTGTTTGTAGCAGTGACTATCGCGCTTTATGACTGAACTTTATGGTATTTTTTCGCAATTAGTACAATCAAACAATAAAGTTGGTGTTCAAAATTGTCTTTATGATGACTAAAGTATGGGTTTATGCAAATTGTATGACCAAATTCCCTAAAGCAGTGGTTAGATATTGGTATATGTATCTAATATAGGCAAACTGTCAAATATTACCATTAAGTATCAGCTCCAGGTAGAGAAGGCCACTGGGTCAGTCCCTGGCAGAGACATCCTTAAGTCCCAATGGTTATAGATTATCTCCATTTCATTAACCAAACTTATAGCAGAAGTTTTACTAATGCTCATCCCTGTGTGACATATGTAACATGGAATGTGATGGCATGCCTATACAGTGTAGGAAGTACTCTATATACTTCAAGATAAAACTTGAAATAGCTAAAAAATTGGCTATAGGGTGTTAAACATTAAAATAGGCATATACCTTTATTATTAAGACAACTAGATAAGTAAAGATAAAAAGAGAAAGTAAATGCCGTATTCACTCAACAAGGTGAATTGTTAAAAAACGTTTCAACCATTATTTGATCCCAACACCATCTTCAAATCTCCTTTAAAAAATCTTTCTCAAGAATACCAGACTTACATTTTAATACAATCAGCTTATACAAGAGAGTCTGCGTGGTTATATGTGAAATACTAAAATCATTATTTAATCACTTTTTTTCCTGCTCACTGTGCTTGAAAGAAAGGTTCCATATGCTGAAGTAAAAGCATATCCAAATTAATTGATTCTTGAATAATCTTGATACTATTTTAATTCAATATATATTTAAGCATTATTTTTACAAGAAATGTAAAAGGATCTAGGATAAAAATTAATTCTTTTGAAAAGAAAAGTATTCTTGCATCAACCCATAATTGCAGGCATCAAATTGCTCTCTTCTCTGCCTACAATATAAATCTATAAAGCAAGAGATTCATATCACCGGTCAAAGACTTACATAAGTACAAGTTTAATTCATTTAATTCACACACCATTTACATGAAAGTGGAGAAGGGTTAGAATTTGAGTTGATAAACTTGACCCTTGTCTAGGTAACCATAGAATTCAATGGGCAGTCAAAGCCTTGCCCCGCTACATTTGTCAATATTTCAACACAAAATCATACTAATCTTCTACCAAAAAGATACACTGACAACAGATGACTAAGCATACTGCTAGAGAGTCAGCAGCAAAACAGCACACAGTGCAGATCCTGATCTGATACCTCCAAGCAGGTGAGGGCTAATCTGGATCTACACTACTTGCCTAGGCCTGATCAAGTTCATACCTAGCAGGTAAAGAGTTTAACTCTCATTATCATCTCAGACCATCACCAAGACACCTTCCCTTCCCAGCAATAAATTGACATTCAAGCCAACCACAAGACATTTTAATAGAAACACACTCAATCTCCCTTGAAATGTTGAAGTCTGGTCAGTGAGTCAGTGACCAGGTTTGATTATTTACAGGTCCAATTTGAGAAAAGGTCAATAGCTGATGGGGATATTACTGCTGATTGTTTTGAAATTATAAACTAAGAGATTATATGGGTTCTTAAATGGTTGGATATTGAGAAAACAGAACTCCCATTTAAGTAATATTTCACAGCTCTAATTCCTGCACTGCCACCCCCTACACAATCCATGTCAAAATGTTTGTTTGTTTTTTGTTACATCGCATCCAACACAGTTATGGTCATAAACATCCAGCTATTAATTGGTGGAGGATGACCCCAGACTTATGCCTGGGCTTAACCACTGGCGCACTGCAGGTTAGCTGGAAAACCTCCCAACATGAATGTTCTCGCCCGGACCAGGACTCGAACCCACACCGTGAAGGGCTGAGGAGTTACGGGCACCCCTATCAAAATACAAATAATCAATGTTATATCAAAATGTAGGAACGTGTCTAAATTAGTGAATAAATAACCCCCTGAAATCATATATAATATGTTCCCTTAAATGGAGGCTCTATTATATTTATATAAAAGCTAGTAGTGAAGCACTTTAAATCCAGTCACATCAACATATTGATCTCTACCTGACATAAAACTAAAGATAGTGAATGTGTTGTCAGCAATGACGAACAAAAACATAACATTCTTCAGTGTATATTCACCATTGTGAGATACCTATTTCAATGACCAGTGCTATATTTCACCCTACATGTATTTTACTGCTCATTGCTATATTTCACCCAGTTTCACTGACCAGTACTATATTTTATCCTATTTCACTGTTCAGTGCTATATTTCATCCAATTTCACTGACCCGTGCTATATTTCATCCTATTTCACTTCACTGACCCGTGCTATATTTCATCCTATTTCATTGATCAGTGCTATATTTCATTCTATTTCACTTCACTGACCCGTGCTATATTTCATCCTATTTCACTTCACTGATCAGTGCTATATTTCATCCTATTTCATTGATCAGTGCTATATTTCATTCTATTTCACTTCACTGATCTGTGCTATATTTCATCCTATTTCACTTCACTGATCAGTGCTATATTTCATCCTATTTCACTGATCAGTGCTATATTTCATTCTATTTCACTGATCAGTGCTATATTTCATTCTATTTCACTGATCAGTGCTATATTTTATCCTATTTTACTGATCAGTGCTATATTTCATCCTATTTCATTGATCAGTGCTATATTTCATCCTATTTCACTTCACTGATCAGTGCTATATTTCATCCTATTTCACTTCACTGATCAGTGCTATATTTCATTCTATTTCACTGATCAGTGCTATATTTCATTCTATTTCACTGATCAGTGCTATATTTCATTCTATTTCACTGATCAGTGCTATATTTTATTCTATTTCATTGATCAGTGCTATATTTCATTCTATTTCACTGATCAGTGCTATATTTCATTCTATTTAATTGATCAGTGCTATATTTCATTCTATTTCACTGATAAGTGCTATATTTCATTCTATTTCATTGACCAGTGCTATATTTCATTCTATTTCACTGATCAGTGCTACATTTCATCCTTTTTCACTGATCAATGCTTTATTTTATACTATAAAATCACTGACCAGTATATAATTATTTTATCCTATTCCACTGATCAGTGCTGTATTTTATCCTTTTCCACTGATCAGTGCTATATTTTATCCTATTTGCAGAAAGTTTAGACCTTGATCTGCTTTTAGATTTATATTTGCACTATTGGCCACCATGTGTATAAGCTATTTTTCTAGTGACATATTTACAGTGTGTTTTGTTTTGTCTGCATGTATAATACAATGTAAAAACACAATAGTGCTTAGATAATTGGGTGATAAATTAAACAAATGAAGCATGTAAATTCAGCTTTATTCTGCTGACCATGCCAACACTTATTTTGACACCATTATAATCCAAAGAGGGAAATAAGGGAGATTTGTCAAGATTTAATCTTTCTAAGCCCAGCTAATAAATGCACCATCTTATCCAAACAAACTTAAGACTCACAGCAGGATTTGATCCAACAGTGCCTAAGCACAGAATAACCCACTTATGTGATAATTGAACTGAATTATGATTTAGCATTGAGTGAACTGTTCCCACACAGAATTGATATTGTAAAAAAATGGTATTGTTTTAAATAGAAGTAATAGTAATACTACTACTACTACTACTAATAATAATAATAATAATAAAAACAATAACAATAATAAAAGAATTATTATTTTACATTATTATTGTCAACATCATTATTATCATTATCTTTTCTTACATTGCTATTTTTTCTTATTATCGTTAGTAAAAGTGTCTTTACCAAAATGGTGTAATGGACAAATAGATAATTTCTCGGCAAACACTTAAAAAAAGATGCAAGTACAAATACAGTTTAATATGTACACTGTTAGTGTACATGTATGACATAGAGGTCATTATCCTTGGCAGGTATGGGATGTTCAGATACAAACAATTAGTCTCTCCACTGGCCATGACACTCTACACACCTTGTTGACAACCCTGACAGAGACACCCTGCCCTACAGTGACTACAGTCACCACATGATTTCTTCAAATAACACAAACATTTCTGAAGCCAACTCTTTATTTCTCCACAAAACTATATACAATCTGTACTCATATAATCGATTTAGTGTGCAATAGTGAAATGGGGTCACATGACCTTGCAAGAAGGCCCATAAAATGTGAGGAGACAATTATCTTCGAGCATGCCTTGGAGCTGAATGACTTTAAAACCAAATTACTGTTTCACCTCTGATAATTTGTCCATTGGCTGTATTACTTACCATCTTACAGTTTCACCTTTGTATTACTAACAAACTAAATTACTCAAGATTTTCACAATCCTTGAAAAGCTGTTGCCGTTGTTGTTCTGGTAGTTGTTGTTTGTCATACTAACAATCCAATCAAGACAAATTATAATAGGTTGCCAAAATTTCCCCTTTTACCAATTTATCATGGCACTGCCATCACTGTTACAGCATGTCATGAAACCAAACCCAGTCATGTTTTCCTGGCACATGGTGTAGTAGTTGTGGCACTACTCTTTAACATGGAATATAAGCAAGGTATCTGTACCAGAACAATACTGAAGATGTTAGTAGTGTCAATATGAGACATAACTCACTGCAAAGCCTTCTCTACCTAATGCAATACCAAGGAAAGAATCAGTCAAGAATCAATTATACATTGAATATGAAGCACGGTGAAGTAAGAAACATATTTTTATCAAGACATCATTCTGTGGAACTGACTTAGGAATAAGAAGATTCAGTTTAGTTTGTTTTGTAATAAATTGCAGTGACACACTTCTGATCTTTAAAGTATCATCCAGCTATTTAGGTGGTAGAAGACTTCAGACAAAAATATAATTAGAACCACCAGGTCGGCTGGAAGACCTTCCCTTATTAAGTCCTTCACCCCGATGGGAACTCCAACCCATGCAGTGGGAGGCTGAGCAGTAAGGTGTTTCAATATATGTTTAACCTATAATCTGTCATACACATTATTAACCCCTACTTAAGAAATGTGCAAACAACATGACGTAAATGTTATTTGTCATATGATTACAAATACTACAGCATATAGAGTGACTATGATCAGACTGCTTCTAGGGGTGGTGGGGGATGGCTGATCTAGATCTACATTATTTACATAAGCCACATTAAATCCTGCTAAACAGGCTACACATAATGTAAGACAGTTAAATCTCAGGATTGAACTATTTCAAAGTAAAGATTGACGTATATGTCATCCTCTTCATAATTATATGCCCTGGTTTCTTAACAAGAATCCTTGCACAGAAAGATAAATAAATGCCAGCAATTACGATGAAAACAACAACAACAGTACCTACTAACAGTACTTGGTGAATAGAACAGTTTTACCTGAAAGTGCTAATGTGCATCCAATCTCACCAAGAATATCAACCCAAAACATAAATTATCATTTTCCATAAATAAACAAAACATTCTACAGCATGAACTAAAAGCACCTCATTCTATTTTCAATAAGAATGTAAAATATCTGGAAAAAAATGCACATCACTCTTGTAGATACATCTTACATCCGTCACTATTTATCAACACTTTTCTTGGCTACAGCTTTTAATTGGCACTGAAGTTAATCATTTACCATCCACCAATAGTAGTTGACACACTGACAAGTACAACTACCTTCACAACAGATATCACTATTTCCTCGATATCCTTGCTACACTAGTGTGACTGATACAGTGACTTAGCCCCAAGCCACTACTAACTGTCAACCATACCTTTCACGTAGATAAATATATGCCTCACTGACTATCTTTGCCAACTGATGATATCAAGCAACAATAAATTAAAGCAAGTAGTCTGATTTTTATCTTTTTTTTTCACCATAAATATTTTTGCACTAAAGTTTCCTTTGGGTGAAATAAAGATTATGAGGACACTGCTAAAAGTGACATCCTTTCTCCACAACAAAAGATTAAAGAGCTCTCCCCTCTCTAACAACTGTACACAAGCTAGTAATTTTGTGTCTTCACGCTTGAAGAGTTTTCAAAGGGAGATAACTACTTTAAAAACAACACTGTGGATGCCCTTATTGGTTTTTGAGAAGGCGAGAAGCGAAAGAAATTGACACTATGTAACTATAGCTGAAGCTGTCTCTGAATGTTTTGTCGATTTGTTGATTTGTTTCATTGAGAAAATAAGGAAGACATGAAGTGTAAGATGAAAACAGATGAGACTTCACTCAGTAGCAAAGCTGCAGTATAACAACTTTTCAACAGTTTGAACTTAACCTTAACTTTAAAGTACCCTGATCAATTTGAGGGTGGTGGGCATGATCTCTTCTGGACAAAATACTTTCTGTTAATTTATGCATAGGTGGTCAAAACATCACATTCATTTTCACAAGCAGACAAAACCCCTCTGTACTGTTCCACATTTTTCAACATTTGTTACTTGGTTTACAGGGTTACAGTCTTGTCAATATAATCGCAGTAACACAGTATTTTTATTAAATTAAAATCTAACTTTAAGTTATATTTACATTTATTTATTAACAGGAGGCATTTTTTCATTTAGAAAGTTTACAGGTGAGATTCTGTCCACATATCCTAAAATGAATGGAGGGGATTTTATCCAGTTGTTATTTCATCCCACACCCTCAGTTTGACAGTATACAGGTTTTCTCAAATTTAATATAACTTATTTCATTTCAGTCTTTCCCATAATTATAAGTTTTTATTTTAAGAATATGTCTGCTTTTTATAAATTACATTTTGTAAGTATCAAGATGTAAAACCACCTAGAGTGAACATCTGCATCTTTAAAAGAAAATGCCTTACATACCATACTTTTGTAAGAAAGCAATGTTTTTGTTAGATATATTATATAAGACAACCTCATGTCATAAATTTTGTTGAAAGTTGATATGACACCTTGCCATACTGGGGTGAATCTGAGATGAAATCTACACACCATTAAACAACTATGATATCTGTATAAAACAGCTCACACTTGTCACGCTCCTGTCAATATAAGGCAGTTGACCCTGATCATACTGCATGTATAATAACCAATTCTTTATATTATTTACTTGTAGTAAAAAAAAAAAAAGAAGATAAATTGGTAATGCAAGAGTATGCACAGATAAGACAACTCCCATCAGGAGCTAGCTGTTCTGGACCCAGGCCATTTGCCAGGGCCGGGGTATGAACAGATAAGACAACTCCCATCAGGAGCTAGTTGATCTGGACCCAGGCCATTTGCCAGGGCAGGGGTATGCACTGATAAGACAACTCCCATCAGGAGCTGGCTGTTCTGGACCCAGGCCATTTGCCAGGGCCAGGGTATGCACAGATAAGACAACTCC